>SJXQ01003448.1:98442-257820 GCA_006408695.1 Aepyceros melampus
AATGGCAAGCCACTTCAGTATTCTTGCCTTGAGAACCCCATGAACAGTATGAAAAGGCAAAATGATAGGATAGCAAAAGAGAAACTCCCCAGGTCAATAGGTGCCCAATATGCTACTGGAGATCAGTGGAGAAATAACTCCAGACAGAATGAAGGGATAGAGCCAAAGCAAAAACAATCCCCAGTTATGGATGTGACTGGTGATAGAAGCAAGATCCGATGCTGTAAAGAGCAGTATTGCATAGGAACCTGGAATGTCAGGTCCATGAATCAAGGCAAATTGGAAGTGGTCAAACAAGAGATGGCAAGGGTGAACGTCGACATTCTAGGAATCAGCTAACTAAAATGGACTGGAATGGGTGAATTTAACTCAGATGACTATTATATCTACTACTGTGGGCAGGAATCCCTCAGAAGAAATGGAGTAGCCATCATGGTCAACAAAAGAGTCCAAAATGCAGTACTTGGATGCCATCTCAAAAATGACAGAATGATCTCTGTTCATCTCCAAGGCAAACCATTCAATATCACATTTATCCAAGTCTATGCCCCAACCAGTAATGCTGAAGAAGCTGAAGTTGAACGGTTTTATGAAGACCTATAAGATCTTCTAGAACTAACACCCAAAAAAGATGTCCTTTTCATTATAGGGGACTGGAATGCAAAAGTAGGAAGTCAAGAAACACCTGGAGTAATAGGCAAATTTGGCCTTGGAATGTGGAATGAAGCAGGGCAAAGACTAATAGAGTTTTGCTAAGAAAATGCACTGGTCATAGCAAACACCCTCTTCCAACAACACAAGAGAAGACTCTACACATGGACATCACCAGATGGTTGTTTCTTTGTAGTACCTAAATACCTATGTTCTCAATAATATGGTGAAGTGCATAAGAGGGACCATTTCTGCTGTGCTTTAAGGATTCACAACTGTGAAGTCATTGACATAACCACATTTTCACTGTGCTTTCTTATTTCAAAAACAATTTTTTCTCCACCATTTTGCTTTTTATATTCCAAACAAAACCAATATTGCGAGGACCTAAGCTAGTTGTATAAATTACTAAGATTCTTGGTATCCCTTACCTTGTCTTATAAGAGACACCCAAATTACCCTCATCTCATTATAAATCCTCATGGTTTAAGTGGGAGAAGATCTCATCCCAATCTCTAGAGAAGACACATGACTCAGGTCAGCCCAGTGAATGTATGTTATGCCCTGGCCACAGTAATAAGCTTTGTGGACAGCATTATTCATAATTATAATTAACATTTATTACTATCAATTGTTAAAACTTGTTATGGGCTTGGCATATATATTAAACTTTTTTAATACTCTCAACACACCTACAATTGAACACTATTATTATCTTCAATTTGCAGATGTGGAAACTTAAGGACAAAGTATTAGTGTCCTTCCAGATGGCAAAAGCTTGTAGGTGGTAGAGTCAGGATACAAATCTAGGCAGTACACACTAATTTGTGCCCTGATTATGGTGCTGAGAGTCTAGCCCTTTGCTAGAATCACTGGAAACAAAGCTCTTCAAAAGTAAGCTGAGGCAGGAGATGCATTGTATAGAAACATCTGTCTGAGAAAAAAGGCACTGTAGAGGAAAGCATATAGAAGAACAGACTGGGTTCCAATGACATTGAAGGAGGCCTTGGCTCTGGCAGTTTCTGAAATCTTTAACCTGGAACTTGGCAATATTACCAACTAATACATTTCCTTTTCTTCTTAACCTGCTTTTCACTAGATTCTCTCACTGACACCAAAAATGTGTTCACTAATAAAAACAAGGAAATGGCAAGCCTAGAACCCAAAGAAAACTAAGTTGAAAGCCAAATTTAGATTACATATACAAAAGCAGCTATCACTTACTACCACTACCCACAGACAAATCATTACAAAATGAGCATGTTGAAAGAATTAGTGAGCAACATAGGTGTGGCGGGGGGTGGGGAGGGGGGACTTCCCAGGTGGTGCTAGTGGTAAATAGTCCACTTGCCAATGCAGGAGACATAAGAGATATGGGTTCAATCCCTGGGTCGGGAAGATCACTGGAAGAGAGCATGGCCACCCACTGTAGTGTTCTTGCCTCAAGAATCCCATTGACAAAGAAGCCTAGTGGGCTATGGTCCATAGGGTTGCAAAGAGTCAGACACGACTGAAGCAACCTAGCATGCACGCACAGATAAGTTTATGTATATATAGATAGATACATATGTGTGTTTCTAAAAATTCTATAAATACTTAGGTACAGGGTCCAAGACCTGAAAAATCCATTTTCTATTTATTTTTAATATCATGTATTAATTAGAATAATTAATCTTGTTAAGAGCTACAGGATGGGGCAACCCTAGTAATCACAAACAGTCACTATTATTGGAAAAGGAAAACTTAGAAACAAAAGAACAACAACAACAAAATGAATGAAAACAATACAAAATACAATACAAATTAGTATGCTGGAACACAGGAACACGGAAATACAGTGGGGAAGATCTACATAACATGGTCGAGAAGAAGGGATAGGATAGGGTTAATCTTACACCCCCTCTCCTATCAACGAAGGATAAATCCCCAGAAGTGACTTTTGAACTGTCAGAAAGTTTCCAGAATAGAGAGGAAAATTCTAAATGTGATGTCCAGCATGACATTCTGTATTTCAGTCCTTAATATAAAGGTTAGACTCCTGTCTGAAAAGATCCTATTGTGTAGAAATATGAGCTCCTTACTACCTTCACCTAGATAATTTTCTCTCTCCACCCTTCAAGAGGGTAAATGAGTAATCCTGACCAATAATAGAAGTGGCCAAAAATGATTAATATTATCGGGAAATTCATCCCCCAACACCACCCAGAAATCCTCCTTGGTACCTGCTACTTGAAAATGCCCCTCTTATAATCAGCCTGTCTAATATGCTTGTGCTGCCAGAGAGGGTGCCCCTAAAGGCACTTAAGGGATTTGAAGGTATATGGTTACAGAATCAGTTTCATATTTGAGGGATTTGTATCTGCCATTATGTCGATATTTGAAGAGGAAAAAAATACTCAGTATAATTTCATTTATGAAAACTAGAAAGGGCTGCTTCCCTCCCCCATTACATCTTAACCAACTTATGCAGTATTAATGTCTACAACCTGATTTCTGATTCTGTTGATCATTTTACTTTTTTTTTCTCCTTCCTGATTGGACAATTTTATCTGCACTAGTTATAACAGCCAGCACAACATCAGGTCCTCTAATTTATGTGTTAATGTGGTATTCTGGAAGCTTGATGTTAAAATGATGAATATCACCTGGGAAGAAGATTGGACGAGCGTAAAAGAACTGGCAAGTTGCCTTGTGGAAATAGCTTTCAACTTTATCAAACCATGGGGTAACATGTCAGATTATATTACGTACAATTAATTATTAATGCAGGCTGAGACTTATTTTGAAAAGCACAAACACGCACTTTCAATAATTTCCTTCCCATGGAAAATCTGTTGTGTCCCTCAAATTGAGCAGCAAAATATCCCTCACAAAATACCTTAAGGCTTCCATTTCTCCAGATTTAGCATTCATCTGAGACAAGAAAGCTTTCACAAGCCTCCTTGCCATGGACAAAACAGAGATGTGTTTTTGCTTAATTAAAATTCTTTTTTGGCAACAGATGTCCTTGCAAAAATAGCTCAGAGCTCGGTGAAGCATTTTTATAGGCTGGAGTTCAGCAATGAGGAGCCCGTCATCTGCCTTCTCTGCTCTGAGAGCAGCACAAGAGACCAGGTGGCTGGTCACAGTTTGAAAAGTGAACAAATGTATTTATTCACTCTGAGCAATTTGCAACCTACTGGGAGAGCAGGAGCCCTCTCCAGCCCCTAGCTTCTGAGAACTAGGACTGTGGGAGAAAGGGGTTGTTTAATTGCTTTGCACAGTCTCTCTCACTAAAGCAATTAGCACCCAGAGGAAAGTCTGGGAGAAGAACACAGCCAGGCCTCACACCCATATGGTGGCCTGAAATCGGCCTGCCTGCTGTCCAGGCACACAGACAATTCAATCAGCAGTGCAAGCAAGGCCCTGGTGCTCTGCTTCCTGGCTTGCTGCTGATAAAGTATCCTCATTCCTGAGCTTCTAATCCACGGAAGAATTAGTGTACAGTGGGTTTAGGCTCATCAGCTTCACACCTAGCTAACTCAACTGGAAAAGAGGGGGAAAAAAAAACAACCACTTAATAAGCTTGGGAATTTAGAAGGCAGCTTAGATCTGGTCTTGGGGTGCAATGACTGCTGAGTGGCAGGTGAAAAATCAGATAAAGCAACATAGGTCAACTGACAAAGCATCTGAGGGGGATTGGAACCTGGGTCTTAAATCATGCAGAAGGACATAGACTTTTAAAAATAATAATAATAATGAAAGATACTTGCTAAGGATCCTGTGGGTAGGACACATAGCTTCTGTGCATATCAGCCCTCAGTGGAAATTATGTGAATCAATTTTATGTGCAATTTTTTTAACTTAGCTGCAAAGCTAGATTAGAGCAAAGGCATTCTGTTTATTTTTAGCATGTTCTGTCAAGGACTGAACCAGATAATTCAATAGAGAACAGCTCATTAATTAACCAAGATAATCACATAGAGTTATATTTCATGTCAGTAAATTTTCCTGATAAATGAAGCTTTTCTTAGAGATTTAAGGCTTTCTAATACATTAGCCACTTTTGTTGGAAATCAGTCTAACATGTATTATACACTTCCCTTTATTGTCATGCAAGGTCCAGAGAACACTCATTCACAGAGGGATAGATTAACAAATTATTTTCTTTTGTGCAAACTGAGTGCATTCACATGCTGTTTGTGGTTAAGCTACTTATTTTTTATATTGAAATAATATAACTTTAAAAATCTTACTTCCTTGCATGGAGATGGCACCGAAGTGATTTATTTTAAAAGACTGAGACACTGGGTAGGGTTACTAAACAGAATTATTCAGATGTCCATTTCACTTAACAACTATTTAGTGATCACCTATTCTGTCAGTTACTAATCCAGGAGCTGTGGAATCAACAATAAACAAAACAAACTTCTGGACACCATGAAGCTTGCATTTTAATAGGGCAGGTAGCCAATCTAACGGTAAATTCAGTCAGACAGAGCCAAGGCCACAAAGAAAAGGAGATGGGGGAGAGATAGGGTGGTTAGGAAAGGTGACATTTAAACAGAGATCTGAATAAAATGAGGGAGAAAGCCGTGTTAAGTATCTGAAAGAGGAGGATTCCCGACAGCAGCAGTGTCAACTGGGAAACAATTCTCCATGATGTTTTCACTTGTAACAATATTCTTTGAAAATACTTCCAAGGATATTTGTAGGGTGGCCTTGCAAGCTAGAGGTAGTGGCTCCCTCTTGGGCAGAGGGCAGATTTGTTTCCTGATCAGGGTAACTCAGGCTGGCCCCTGAGTGAACCCTCCCATGGGACTTGGGGCAAGTGGAACTGGTGCAAACAAGAAGTTCATACCATCTGCTGTCCCAGGTATATTAAAATGTCTAGGTCTTCTTAGGCTGGTTGTGGGAAAATGAAAGAAATATTTCCACAAGGAGGGAAGGATAACCTGGGTGAAATGCTGGTAATGAGCAAATAGAAACTGAGGATTTGTCAACATGGGGATCATATTGTCAAAAAGAAAAGTTCCTGGGGGAAAAGTCCTGACTTGAGTGGGTTTTAGAGAAAATGAAAGGAGACAGAGAGAGGTAGTGAGTACAGAAAACTCCTTCAAGAACTTTTTCTATAAACCAGAGTACAGAAAATGGAAAGAATATGGGAAACAAGAAAGGGATTTAGGGTTTCTTGTTCAGTTCTGTTTTTAATATCAGAGAGAGTAGAAAATGTTTGCATGTTGGGAAATAATCTTGTAGACTGTGAACAATTGGTGACATGAAATAAATAGTATCATTGTAAGGGAAAAATTCTCAAGTGGCTAAAAAGGGATGGACTTCATCATGCTAGTAGTAGTGTTGGCCTCACACCAGGATGTGGGCAATCGCTTTTCTGCAACAGGATAGATGAGATCCTTTATGTGGCACAGGTGCAAGTAACATGCTAAATTTGGTGATGAGAGGGTACAGAAGTTTTCTTCTGATTGCTTCTATTTCCTTAGTGAGTGGAGTCTAATCAAGTCATCAGCACTCAGTAAGGAGGGTGAGTGAAGGGCACCTGGAGGCTTCAGGAGAGAGATGATGGAGGAAAATAGTCATCTAGGTCAGAGAGATAGGGCACTGATTGGGAAAATAGTATCAATAGTTCTGAAACTAGAAATAATTAAATCTATATTTCCTCATCAGGAGTCTACAGGACACTAAAAGATGGTAAAAGGTGATTTTATTGGGGGAAAATGACTATTCCAACATCAATTAAATTGGGATATGTTGGTATAAAAAACCAATGAAGTATCTTTACTGAAGAACTTCATTCAGTTCAGTTCAGTGGCTCAGTCGTGTCCGACTCTTTGCGACCCCATGAACCCCAGCACGCCAGGCCTCCCTGTCCATCACCATCTCCCGGAGTTCACTCAGACTCACGTCCATCGAGTCCGTGATGCCATCCAGCCATCTCATCCTCTGTCGTCCCCTTCTCCTCCTGCCCCCAATCCCTCCCAGCATCCAGAGTCTTTTCCAATGAGTCAACTCTTTGCATGACTTCATAGGATTGTCAATATGCTGTGCAAATAGCAAGTTTTCCTAAAGGGCTACAATATGAAATTTCTTAAATTTGTTTGATTGAGGGGTTATTAGCAGGCATTTTATAAAACATGACTTGAAAAATTTTGGATTAAGTCACTCATTGATATCCAGCTACATTTGCTTTTGCCTTATAGGAAACCCATGCTTCTTCAAAGTAGAAATAGAAGCATCAGGCATGGTCCATCAGAGAACAGGGCTGTAAACTATAATTGATGCATTGATGAGACCCTCTAGTCCTTGTGAGAGGCAACATGGCCAGGCTGCTGGGGACTCCAATGACTTCTGAGGAGGCCAAGACAAGATGTGGAAATAAAGTAAGTGAAGAAAGCCTGAACAATATTGCAAGACTAAAACTGCTTCAGCAATTCATTAGTGAGATGACACCCACTGGATGACCTGGGCCAAGGGAGATCTCTACTGAGGTTTCCAAGAAGGTGACTACAGGACAGTTGAGACCCAGGAAACAAATCTTTAGACCTGATAGAAAATAGCCTTTCTTGTCCTGAGGGTTTGAAGGAAATGTCTGCAAAAATGGTTTTACAATATCAAGGATCCCCTAGAGGAGAGCCCTCGACACAAGGGTAGAAAGTTGACTTCCTCTCTTCAGAAGATTGAGGGGGCACTTGGAGGGGTTCAAGTGTAAGAACAAATTAGTGAACAGCTTTGTCAGGGGTAGAGTCTTCCAGTGGGTCAGCAGCAGTTCTAATCTGATTCTACTTTGAGCTGAACTCCCCACAGCTCAAGCTAAAAACAGATAAAATACAATTCTATCTACATTATTAAATTTTTCAGTACTAGATAGGAAGGAGATTCTGAAAAAGCTGACTAGAATTAAAATAAAATTTGATTTCTTTAAGTGTTGTGATATTATTTTGGCTAATTTTTTCATTATCCTCTGTGCTCTTTCTCCTAGAGATTAGAAATGAACACACACATGCACACACAATTTTCTCTGAAAAATGAGAACACCCCTCTTTCTAAAAGATAACAAGACAAGGTTAAAGTGAAGACTCTTTCTCCTCACCCTGTCTTGGAGTAAGTGAGAGCAACTCCAAGAAAGAGTCAGTGGCCATCATTTTAGAAAAGAAAAAAGAGATGCTTATGGACAGAAAGAAAGTAACATATGGTGGGACATAATTTCAGGAATACAGCCCTGAAAGGTAGGTGCCCAACAACAGGTTCCAAAGATCTCTGCAAATGAAAAACTGAAGCTGGCATATATTCCTTCTATTTCTTTGACTTGGCGCTGCAGAGGTGTCCCTTTTTCCCTTCCTTTTTTTCTGACTCCCATAATGCTTTTTAACACACAGTCTGCAAATTCAAATGCCTTTGAAGGCCAAGCATGTAATTTAAGAAAGGAAAGCTCAGCCTGATATTATAGCAGTGAGGATGAGAAGTATTAATCTCAATTCATTTAAGAGCATTGCAATTGGACTGGCAAGCTGATAGTTTAAGAACTCTGCTTCAAAGCCGATCACCTCCTTTTGCAAAGTTTTGCCATTGCCCTTTTAAAATAAGGCATGAAAAGTTAAAACCAACAAATATAAACTTATAAAATATTCAGGCCTTAGAAGATGCTATCTCCTCCTGAAGGCAAGGGATCACTTTTAAGTAAAGAAGAAATCAGTGAAAGAATTGATGCTGCTCTAGATCTGGATCACGAAGTCAAAAAAAAGAGCTTCCAAGGAATATACTGCCTCAGGGTTAGAAGTCCTGAAAGTTGAATTAAATTAAATCACCTTCTAGCAATCAGGTTCCAGTGTCTTTCCTGTGAGAGTTTTGTGGCTTCTTCACAATCCCAAAGAATCTCTGGCCAAAGGAGCCCAGAAACGTGTCATGGAGTCCTAGTAGAGGATCCAGTTTCCTTGGAGAATGAGATATATATAGTTTTCAGCATGAAATTCTTCTGTGCAGTTGCAATGCAGGCAAATATATGAAAGAAGTAGAAGGACTGGGACATTTTAATTTTTCCAATACTGTTTCATGAGATTGAAAAGTCTACCTTCAAACATGTTATACAAGTCAAAGCAAATTAGAAACTAACAAAGACTTTCTATAGGACTTTAAACAATACCTTAATCTATTCCCATTCCCAATCATTTTACATTTTTACATTTTTGTTAGAAATGTTAAAATTATAAGAAGCTTATATATATAGTTATGTTTCAAGGAGAAAGTGGGGTAAGCAGTAAAAGAAGTGAATATCCCAGGGAATAACAATTCACTTCTATATGGACCACTTTTAGGTGTGAGAAATTTAAGGGCAGTCTCCCTACATATGTTTTGAAGGTTCCCATGCACGTGTTTCCTGATTTGAACTGTCTCCCTCAGGTGTGAGGGGATTGGGAATCACTCCAGGTCTTCTCTTCTGTCTAGCTTTCCCTGTTGCTATTCATGAGACCCCATCCATAAGCAAGTTTCCAGAAGCACATCCATCCTAATAGTTTGCTTAGGTGATTTATTAATCAGAGTTCTGCAAAGCCAAACAAAAAAACAGGAGGTTATACATGTACGCAAATAAAATAAGGAACTGGTTCATGTGTTTAGGGAGGCAGCCAAATATAAGCAGCAAGTTGGAGACCCTAGAGAGTCAGTGGTACAGTTCTGGTCCAAAAGTTGACAGGTTCAAGATCCAAGAAGACCTGATATTTCCATTTCAGTTTGAAGGCAGGAAAAGACCAATGTCCAGCTCAAGCAAACAAGCAGGAGGAGTTCTGTCCTCATCATGGGAGGATCTGCGTTTTTATTCTCCCCAGTCCTTGGGTTGAATGATGGCCATCCATATCAGAGAGGGCAATCTCCTTTCACTCAGTGTACCAAGTCGAATGTTCATCTCATCCAAAACCACTCTCACAGACACACCCACGCCCCCTGTGGCCCAGATAGGTTGACACAAAATTAATCATCACAGGTACCATCAACTTTATTCATGACTATTTTCAAAGTTTTACGTGTACCCCGAAGCAAGAAAGCAAGTCAAACATTCACCTGCCTGACTCCAGCTAGATCATAAGTGTGACAGAAAGACTTTCCACCAACGTCCACTGCAAATATGCATGTGCAGTGCTATAAATAAATACCTAGAGTATATTCAGATCAGAATTAAACTGACATGTTTATGAACATGTCAGATAAAAACACAGAATCACAGGACTCTAGGTTTCCAGAACTGAAAGAGGCCCCAGAATTCACTGGATGAATGCACTTATTCTTCACATAAACATAAAAACACCAGAAAGACATGCTACATAGACAGGAACACAGACATGCTTGAGCATGAATAAGAGATAGAGACATTCGTATATGCAGGGCTGTAATGCACACACTTTTGCAGCAGCCCTCCTTTTACCCTGCAAAGTATCAAATTTCATCTGGTTACAAATTCTGATTTTTCTTTCACTTTTGCTTCTAAATTTATCAGGACAATTTTATCCTGTGGTGGATCCAACCATATCCCATTCATAGTAGATAGCCTCCCCTAAACTCCTATATATGTATCCTCCTCATTCACTTGCAATGTACCTCAAAGGCCAAGCTGAAGCTCAGTACCTACTCAATAGACTCTGAGGATCCCAATTCAATACTAGACAGACACAATGGCTAGGAAAATCTGTGTACTGACCTAAAATTATTACTCTTCTCTGGAATATAATAGATGACAGAAAAAATGCTACAAAGGTAAGGTGTATACAACAACCAAAGTCCTAAAGTAATTAATATGATAATTAATAGCAATAAATAACACCCACACATATGCCTACAAATAAAGTCATTGATGATTCTGAATCAGTACAGCAATCCTTTGGAATGAATTCAAATTATATCTACCCTATTAACTGGAGGCTGTCTTCCATCTCCAAAATAGTGGTAACCTCTTCCAAGTGTTACCAGACTTTTAAAAACTTTCCAATAAATCTGTCTTCTTTCAGTCAGTCCCAGCCCACTTTCATGTCTTTACACCTGTGTCTGAAACACTTCCTTTCACCTGGAATTGTTCTTTATCTTAAAATTCAAATGCTAAAGATGTTGGCATATCATGCTAGTTTAATTTAGTTAAACATATAAAAACAAAGAACTCTTTATTTCTCCAATCATCATAAGACCTGAAATAATGTATGTAACTGTGGCCTGAAGAATCTAACTCCTTATTGTGTAATCTAAAAATATGCAGGAGAAGACATGAGGGCAGTAAAGAGTCATCAGAATTATAGTAGAAAAATCAAGAAGATGATTTTTTGGTCAAATTTTGCTAATAGGTTGAATAAGATGAAAAGAGAAAAATAACCAATGGACTTGGCAACATGAAGGTCATTGTTGATTTTGACAGAACCACTTAAGTGGAACAGGAGGGATGAAAACAAGATTAGACACAGTTATGGGCTGTATGGACAGTGAAAAGTAGAAACAGAAATTTATTCAGCTATTTTTAAGGCAAGACTGCCTTCCCACGTTTCGGAAATCTTTGATTATGCCAGCATGGAAGTAATTTCTTCATGCTCTCATTCACCATACAAAAATTATCTCTACATGTTTTATTCTTTTAGAGTTCCTTATAATTCAGGACAAGAACTTTTTCATCTTATATCTCCAATGCCTACTACATGGAAGAAAATGAGTAAATATTGTCGAATAAATGAATACCTTTCAGATACAGTCTATTCTACCTCTTGTTCTTTAGGAGCTTTATGTCTTATTAAGAGAATATCTCATTCTTCTGAAACAGGACAACATAGGATCTCACCTTTCTTATTTTTCTCCCAAGTGACATAAGAAGAGAGAGAAAAAGATTAGAAAATTTATTCTTATGAAATTCAATTCAACTAACAGTTATTGACTATTAACTACTTTTTAGACCCTAAAGACTCGAAAAAGATATTGTCCAGACAGACAAAAAAAATAGAAAAACCTTGGTATAATTTGAGAAATAATAAAATAGATGCCAAATTATCCCAGATTGGTACATGAAAAGGACTGCCTGGGAGAGATGCAGCCTGAGCTGGTTTTAAGAAGACAGGAATTATGCAAGAGAAGTAAGTAGAAATTCCATTCCAGGGAAACTGCACATGTATCAGGAATGTAGAAAATTTGGTGACATGAGAGGCAAGAAATAGCAAGTAAATGTGAAAATGGCCAGATTGTGAACTAGACTGCAAGAGATGTAAAGAAACTTGGGAATTAGCCTGCAGATGACAGGAAAGCACTGAAGACATTAAGTCAGAATCATATGAGAAGCCGTAGTTTGGTTTTCAAGTCCCTCTTGCATATTAAAATATGGCTACTCATTCATGAGAAACCTTGCCGCCTACATCCTATTCCCAGGAAACTAAAAGATTCTCTTATTCCTGTTTAGGAATCCACCTGTCCAGGTAATGCCTGCTATTCACTGCCCCGTGGTCCTGAAAAGTTCTGGAAGTAAATCTCACCGCAGCTGCAGTATAATCACAGTGTGTCTGCTGACTACTTGAGAGTGAAAACAAATAGCAGCCATGTGCTGGCCACACATTCCAATGGGGATTCTGCCATCTGTCTTTGTGTTCACAGAGCCATTCAGATTTCCAGTCATACCAGCTTGATGCCACTGCCAAGCAGAACTTTGAAGAGTTAGAACAGAGAGAAAGTTTATGGACAGGCATCAAGCTTTACAAAGGGTTGAACACACCCACACAGAAGAAGCAGAGTTAGAATAGGATTATAATAATATTTATGGTAATAATATTTTGCCAAGGCAACAAGTAGAGTTGGTGGTAGCAGAACCAGTGGTGCCAACAGGGTCCAAAGACTGACTCTTTTATGAAGTCATACATGACGGATGTTGGGGAGCCCCAAAGTGAGTTTTTTCCCCCATGGATACAAACCTGTTTGCAGTGGTCTTTGTGCTATTAACTTACTTAAGTCATCTCTTGGTGCTATGAGAAAGGCATTTGATTTTTACCCACTCTTATAGGTTGAATTGCTTTCCCTAAAACCCATACTGAACCCCTTACTCTGTACACTCATACTCTGAATATGACCTTATTTGAAAATGTGTGCATGCATGCTAAGTTGGCTTAGTCATGTCTAACTCATTGCAACTCTATGGGCTGTAGCCTAGTGGGCTTTCCTGTCCATGGGATTCTCCAGGCAAGAATACTGGAGTGGGTTGCTATGCCCTCCTCCAGGGGATCTTTTTCGATCCAGGCATCAAACCTACATCTCTTAGGTATGCTGCATTGACTACATTGCAGGAAAAGATCCTGATGCTGGGAAAGATTGAGGGCAGGAGGAGAAGGAGGTGACAGAGGATGAGATGGTTGGATGGCATCATTGACTTAAAGGATATGAATTTGAATAAACTCCAGGAGACACTGAAGGACAGGGAAGCCTGGTGTGCTACAGTCCATGGGGTCACATAGAGTCGGACATTACTGAGTGACTGAGCAACACTTTACCATTAGTGCCACCTGGGAAGACTATTTGAAAATAGGGACCCCACAAATATAATCATGTTAAGATGAAATCATTAGCGTGTGCCTTAATCCAGCATGATTGGTGTCCTTAAGAAGAGAGAAATTTGGACATAAACACAGGGAGACTGTAATGCTAGACAGAGACAGAGATTGGAGTGAAGCAGCTACATGCCAAGATGTGTAAAGTACAGCCAGCTCTCACTGGAGCTTGGAGACAGGCTTGGAATGGATTATCCCTGTGTCCTCAGAAGGAACTTGCCCTGTTGACATTTGGACTTCTGTCCTCTAAAACTGTGTGATAAAAAATTTCTGAAGCTTTAAACCACCAAGGTCATGGTACTTTGCTATGACAGTCCTAAGAAATCTGTATGTTCCCTTTAGCAGATAAGGAGATGATATCTAGAGAGGTCACAGTTCAGTTCAGTCACTCACTCATATGCGACTCTTTGTGACCCAAGGACTGCAGCATGCCAGGCTTCCCTGTCCATCACCAACTCTCGGACCTTGTGCAAAATCATGTCCAACAAGTCAGTGATGCCATTCAACAATCTCATTCTCTGTTGTCCCCTTCTCCTCCTGCCTTCAATCACTCTCATTTGAAAAGACCTTAATGCAGTTCTTCTCATCAGGTGGCCAAATTATTGGAGATTCAGCTTCAACATCAGTCCTTCCAATGAATATTCAGGACTGATTTCCTTTCGGATGGACTGGTTGGATATCTTTGCAGTCCAAGGGACTCTCAAGAGTATTCTCCAACACCATAGTTCAAAAGCATCAATTCTTCTGCTTTCTTTATAGTCTAGCTCTCATATCCGTACATTACTACTGAAAAAATAGCTTTGACAAGATGGACCTTTGTTAGCAGAGTAATGTCTCTGCTTTTCAATATGATGTCTAGGTTGGTCATAGGTTTTCTTCCAAGGAGCCAGCATCTTTTAATTTCATTACTGCAATTTTGGAGCCCCCCAAAATAAAGTCTGTCACTATTTCCATTGTTTCCCCATTTATTTGCCATGAAGTGATGGGATTAGATGCCATGATCTTAGTTTTTTTGAATGTTGAGTTTTAAGCCACCTTTTTCATTCTCCTCTTTCACTTTCTTCAAGAGACTCTTTAGTTCTTCCTCACTTTCTGCCATAAGTGTGGTATCACCTGCGTTCTGAGGTTATTGATATTTCTCTCAGCAATCTTAATTCCACCTTGTATTTCATC
This sequence comes from Aepyceros melampus, assembly GCA_006408695.1. Lineage (NCBI taxonomy): Eukaryota > Metazoa > Chordata > Mammalia > Artiodactyla > Bovidae > Aepyceros > Aepyceros melampus. The sequence goes on from SJXQ01003448.1 coordinate 112,815, forward strand.
CAGCCTGGCATTTCACATGCTTCCCTGGTCACTCAGATGGTAAAGCGTCTGTCTACAATGCAGGAGACCTGGGTTCGATCCCTGGATTGGGAAGATCCTCTGGAAAAGGAAATGGCAATCCACTCCAGTACTATTGCCTGGAAAATCCCACGGACAGAGGAGCCTGGTAGGCTACAGTCCATGGGGTCGTAAAGAGTTGGACACGACTCAGCGAGTTCACTTCACTTCACTCTGTATATAAGTTAAATATGCAGGGTGACAATATACAGCCTTGACATATTCCTTCTCCAGTTTGGAACCAGTTGGTTCCATGTCTAGTTTGAACTGTTGCTTCTTGACCTGCATACACATTTCTCAGGAGGCAGGTAAGGTGGTCTGATATTCCTACCTCTTGAAGAATTTTCCACAGTTTATTGTGTTCCACACAGGCAAAAGTTTTGATGTTGTCAATAAAGCAGAAGTAGATGTTTTTCTAGAATGTTCTTGATTTTTTGATGATCCATTGGATGTTGGAAATTGGATCTCTAGCTCCTCTGTCTTTCCAAACCCAGCTTGACCATCTGGAAGTTCACTGTTCACATACTGTTGAAACCTGGCTTGGAGAATTTTGAGCATTACTTTGCTAGTGTGTGAAAGTGAAAGTTGCTTAGTTGTGTCAACTCTTTGCGACCCCATAGACTATACAGTCCATGGAATTCTTCAGGCCAGAATACTGGAGTGGGTAGCCTTTCCATTCTCCAGGGGATCTTCTTAACCCAGGGATCGAACACGGGTCTCCCACACTGCAGGCGGATTCCTTACCAGTTGAGCCACAAGGGAAGCCCAAGAATACTGGACTGGGTAGCCTATCCCTTCTCCAGAGGATATTCACAACCCAGGAATTGAACTGGGGTCTCCTGCATTGCAGGTGGATTCTTTACCAACTGAGTTATTGGAGAAGCTAGTGTGTGAGAGGAGTCCAATAGTGTGTAGTTTGAGCATTCTTTGGCATTGCCTTTCTTTGAGATTAGAGTAAAAACAGACCTTTTCCAGTCCTATGGACACTACTGAAAATAAACCTTTTCCAGTCCTATGGCCACTACTGAGTTTTCCAAATTTGCTGGCATATTGAGTGGAGCACTTTCTCAGCATCATTTTTCAGGATTTGAAATAGTTAAACTGGAATCCCATCACTTCCACTAGCTTTGCTTATCGTGATACTTCCTAATGCCCATTTGACTTCACATTTCAGTATGTCTGGCTCTAGGTGAGTGATCACACTATTGTGGTTACTGGGTCATGAAGATCCTTTTTGAACAGTTCTTTGGGTATTTTTGCCACCTCTTTTTAATATCTTCTGCTTCTGTTAGGTCCATACCATTTCTGTCCTTTATTGTGCCCATCTTTGCATGAAATATTTCCTTGGTATCTTGAATTTTATTGAAGAGATTTCTAGTCTTTCCCATTCTATTGTTTTCCTCTATTTTGGAAGGCTTTCTCATCTCTCCTTGCTATTCTTTTTGATTGCAAATGGGTATATCTTCTTTTCTCCTTTGCCTTTCAATTCCCTTCTTTTCTCAGCTATTTGTAAGGCCTCCTCAGACAACCATTTTGCTTTTTTGCATTTCTTTTCTCTTGGGGATGGTCTTGATCACTGCCTTCTGTACAATGTCATGAACCTCCATCCATAGTTCTTCAGGCACTCTGTCTATCAGATCTAATCCCTTGAATCTATTTGTCACTTCCACTGTATAATCATAAGGGATTTGATTTAGGTCATACCTGAATGGTCTAGTGGTTTTCCCTACTTTCTTCAAGTTAAGTCTTAATTTTTCAATGAGTTCATAATCTCAGCCACAGTCAGCTCCTGGTCTTGTTTTTGCTGACTGTATAGAGTTTCTCCATCTTGGATGCAAAAAATAGAATCAATCTGATTTCATTATTGACCATCTGGTGATGTCCATGTGTAGAGTCTTCTTTTTGTGTTGTTGGAAGATGGTGTTTGCTATGACAGTGCATCCTCTTGGCCAAACTGTTTTCCTTTACCCTGCTTCATTCCGCATTCCAAGGCCAAATTTGCCTGTTACTCCAGGTATCTCTTGACTTCCTAGTTTTGCATTCCAGATCCCTGTGATGAAAAGGACATCTTTTTGGATGTTAGTTCTAGAGGTCTTGTAAGTCTTCATAAAATTTCAACTTCAGCTTATTCAGCATTACTGTTTGGGGCATAGACTTGGATTATTGTGATATTGAATGGTTTGCCTTGGAAACGAACAGAGATCATTCTGCCATTTTTGAGATTGTGCTGAAGAACTCAAAAACAGCAGAATGATCTCTGTTCATTTTCAAGAGAGGCCTAGCACCTTGCTGAGAGTCATAGATAATGAAGAGCCAGTTTTTTAAATTTGCCTCTGCCTTACTCTAGGGCCAAACTGTTTCCCATCCCATGATGTTGCCTTCTCATGGGATGCTGTTTACACAACAAGATATTCAGATACCTAAGACCCTCTTTTAAATACATGTGTATTTTATATCTCATCCCCTGTTTGTGTCATCTTTGATTTCTTTCATCAGTATCTTATAGTTTTGAGTATAGGCTGTCTTTTGCCTCATTGGATGGGTTTGTTTCTAGGTATTTTACTTTTTAATTGAAATAGTAAATGGAATTGTTTCCTTAATTTCTCTTTCTGATCTCTCATTGTTAGTGTATAGGAATGCAAGAGATTTCTGTGCATTAATTTTGTATCCTACAACTTTACCAAACTCATTGATGAGCTCTAGTAGTTTTCTGGTAGTATCTTCAGGATTTTCTATGTAAAGAATCATATCATCAGCAAACAATGACAGATTTACTTGTTTTCCAATTTGGATTCCCTTTATTTCTTTTTTATCTCTGACTGCCATGGTTAGGACTTCCAAAACTATGTTTAACAACAGTGGTGAGAGTGTACATCCATGTCTTTTCCTAATCTTAGAGGAAATGCTCTAGTTTTTCACCACTGAGAATGATGTTTGCTGTGATTTCATTATATAGGCCTTTATTAAAAAAATTTTTTTTTCTATATATGGCCTTTACTGTGTTAAGGTTTTTTCCCTCTGTGCCTACATTTTGGATGGAGGGATGTAACATGTTATTGGATTTGAAGATTCAATATTGTGAAAATGACTATACTACTCAAAACAATCTACAGATTCAATGCAATTCCCTATCAAATAGCCAAAGTCACTTTTCACAGAATTAGAGCCAAAAACTTTACAATTTGCATGAAAACACAAAGACCCAAATAGCCAAAACAATCTTAAGAAAGAAAAACAAAGGAATCAAACTCCCTGACTTTAGACTATACTACCAAGCTACAGTAATTAAGGCAGTATGGTAGTGACACAAAAACAGAAATATGGAACAGGATGGAAAGCCCAGAGACAAACCCATATACCTATGGCTACCTAATCTATGACAAAATAGGGAAAAATATATAATGGAGTAAAGATAGCTTCTTCAATAAGTAGTGGTGATTAAGACTGGAAAGTCACATGTAAAAGAATGAAACTAGAATACTCCATAACACCATACACAAAAATAAACCCAAAATGGATTAAAGACCTAACTATAAGACCAGATACTACAAGACTCTAAAATAAGAACACATATGCAGAATGCTGCATAAATTGCAGCCAGATCATTTCTGACCACCTCCTAGAGTAATGAAAATAAAAACAAAACTTATAGATAGGAACTAATTAAAGGTTTTGCATGGCTTTTGCATGGCAAAGGAACCCTCAGAATGGGATGAAATATTTGCAAATGAAGCAACTGACATGGGGTTAGCCTCCAAAATATACAGACAGCTCATGCAGTTCAATATTAAAAAAAATGAGTAATCCAATATGAAAAAATGGGTTTTCAGCCTATTTTAGGCTGAAGACATACAAATTGGCAATAAACACATGAAAAGATGCTAATTATCACTAATCATTAGAGAAATGAAAATCAAAACTACAATGAGGTATCACCTCACACCAGTTAGAATGGCCATCATCAAAAATCTACAAACATAAATACTGGAGAGAGTGTTGGTGGGAGAGTAAATTGATCAGCTACTATGCAGAACAACATAAAATTCCTTAAAAGACTAAAAATAGAACTACATATGACCCAGCAATCCTACTCATAGGTATATACCCAAAGAAAACTGTAATTCAAAAAGATACATGTACCTCAATATTACAATAGCAAAGACATGAAAATAACCTAAATGTTCATCAACAGAGGAATGGCTAAATAAGATGTGGTGTATATACATACAATGGAATATTACTTAACCAGATAAAAGAACAAATTTGGGCTATTTCCAGAGATGTGGATCTACGGTCATATAGAGTGAAATAAGTCAAAAAGAGGAAATAAAACATCATATAATATCACTTATATATGGAATCTAGAAAAATGTCTCAGATTAACTTATTTACAAAGAAGAAATAGAGACAGACACATGGAAAGTGAAAAGTGAAAGTGCAGTTGCTCTGTAGTGACCCCATGGACTGCAGCCCACCAGGCTTCTCCATCCATGGGATTTTCCAGGCAAGAGTACTGGAGTGGGGTGCATTGCCTTCTCCGATATATACCCTACTATGTATAAAATAAATAACTAATGAGAACCTACTGCATAGCAAAGGGAACTCTATTCAATGCTCTGTGGTGACCTGAACAAGAAGGAAATCCAAAAAAGAGGGGATATATGTATACATACAGTTGATCCACTTTGCTGTACAGCAGAAACTAATACAATACTGTGAAGCAACTATACTCCAATAAAAATTAATAATAAATAAATAAATACAGTGGTTTTGGTTTGTTTTGTTTGTCATCTCCAATATCTGTGATGGGACTGGAGGCAGATTCTTTTGTGCAGTCATTTTGAAGACAGTAGAAAAGAGTGTTTAGAATATTCTTACTTAAGAATACAGAGCCTATACATAGTCTTAATACTTCTTATTAACAATTACTAACATTAACATCCTCTTATTGTCAAAGGAAAAATATCTTTTGTTTTGAATGCATTTAATTTAGCATAGGTTTCCCAGGTGGTGGAGTAGTAACAAATCCTTTTGCCAATGCAGCAGATGCAAGAGATTTGGTTTGATCCCTGGGTCCGGAAGATCCCCTGGAGAAGGAAATGGGAACCCACCCCAGTATTCTTGCCCGTAAAACTCCATGGACAAAGGAGCCTGGTGGGCTATAGTCTGTGAGGTCGTAAAGAGTCAGACACAACGTAGCGACTAAGCAGAGCACACAACTTAGCCTAACCACACACAGCTATGACCATTAAGCAATGGCAAGGTATCAACTTACAGTGAGCTGCACCTGAAAATACCCCTTAGCCAGTGTGTCTGGTCTAGCGTGCAAACAAACCTCTTTTTCATTCATTGTTCAAATTTTACTTTTCGTGGGTCCCCCACAGTTCTCCATTCCATTTGGCTTTTATCTGTCTAAGGGCATAAACTAGGCCTGGGAACAAAGCTCCTTCAAGCTTTGTCTTGGACTGTTCCATACTGACTTTCCTCCCTCCAACGTCATTTGCCAAATGCCAGCTTCCTGCTTGAGTCAGAAAGAACTTTTCTCTATATGTAATCAGACTGTTGTCCTTGTCTGTGTTCTTACAGCTCCTCTGTCTCCTCTCTTGAGGGACAGGGCTGAGGTTTGTTGGACTCATTGCTGAAAAGAGAACCTCCTTTGAAAGAATCTGAAATGAAGTAGGTCTTTCTCTGCCCTGCACCAGAAGACTTCTGGTCACACCATTAAACCTCCCCCTGAAAACAATAGCTCATAGAGAGTTTGTTTAATCATGGGATGTTCACTGGAATTTATGCTACGATGCTTCACCTCTAATCACAGTTTCTAATAGTGTTCATCATGATTACATAGCACAGTAAAAACTGAACATTCAGATCCCTCCTTCCTGAAGGTTCAGTTCATAGTTAGAATTCTAACATTGAGAGGTGGTGTTAAACACTTTGTTTATTCTCACAGTTGTTTCTTCTCTAACTGTTAGGAAAAGAGGATAGAATGGCAGATGGGCTACTAAACCCATAACAATGTGTTTGAAATTCTTGTTGTTTCTATTTCACACAAACTGGAATTTAATGAAAACATTTAGACATAAAATGTGCATGAATAGATGAACCTTGGGGAAAACTTTTGTCTTGAGAAAAATGGAAAATAAGAGTCCAGAAAGAAATGAGAGTCTCAAGATTTTGGGGTAGAAACTCACAGGGCAAAACATGACAACATTGAGCTATATATTAACCATAGCTCTCTACTACTGCCAACAGTCCTCAATATTTCCTTCTGTTGAATTAAATGTTCTCCTAGATTGTTGCAATCATGGATCTCATAAAGCCAGAGATTTAAGATGCCAAACATATATTCAGTCACGCATTCTTCCTGAATGTAAAACTTTATAAATACGTGTATGTGTGTGCACATGAGTATATATGTGAGTGTATGTACATGATGCTCACTGTAAAGCTGCAAACTCATTCTTTCAGAATGAGGTGTTTCCATTTATTGTCTCAATTTCAATCTGCCTGGGGCTTAAAATAAAGAGAGTCACAATTGATTTCAGTTGAATATTTAGAAACTCATTCAGATTCTTTCTGAGTCAATTAGATGATCACAAGTTGGCAGCTCAGTAAATTTCCTGCTGGGAACTAGATTGCAAAGAGAAAAAAAAAAAACAAATAAAGATATTGTGTGCAATTGTCCATCAAGAATCAAGTGTCCTGGATAAGATCATAATTGAAACACCTGTTCTCATACTTGCTGGTGCCCATTTTGAGTGCAAAAATGAGGGAAAATATATTCATACTATATCCATTGATTACTTTATCTTTCACTCAGAAAATGGGCTTGGGTGGTAGTGGTGTCTATTCCACAGTAGTCATTACTCATAAGGCACATGGTGCAATCAACTTCATCTGAAGCAAACAATGATTTAGCTGCCTTTCTTGCTGTTGTTCCACTTAGAAGCCAGTAAAAGATCCTATATAAAGTTTTGAAGATATTCAGTAGCACTGTCAAATACAAGGAGCCATGCCACAGGCTATACTTGATAACCAAAAATAACATTAACTCCAAAAAATTTCACAGGATTTCATCATCTTCCCAGCCATGGCCCTCATGGTGGAAGAAATACCAGCATTCTTCTTGTCCTCTAGTAGTAAAAATCCTACACATGGGATTATTTGAAAATCATGGATTCCGTAGTTACCAAGAGGGTTAAGTTTTTCAGTAGGGTTATTATTTTAAGCATACTTAGCTATCTAAAGCTGGAGTCAGTAAAATTCTGTAGAGAGCCAGAGATTTTTAGAATTTGCAGTCTCTGTCACAACTACTCAATTTTGCCATTGTATCATGAAAGCAGCTATGGGCATGTAATGGATGAATGTGATTGTATTCCAATTCCAAACTCATTCTACAAGGCCATCATCACCCTGATACCAAAACTAGATAAAGACAACACATGAAAAGGAAAACTACAGGCCAATATCACTGATGAACACAGATGCAAAAATCCTCAACAGAACTCTAGCAAACAGAATTCAACAACACATTAAGAAGCTCACACATCATGATCAAGTTGGGTTTATTTCAGGGATGCAAGGATTCTTCGATATACCCAAATCAACCAATGTGATATACCATATTAAGAAATTGAAAGGTAAAAACCAAATGATAATTTCAATAGACACGGAAAAAGACTTTGACAAAACTCAACACCCATTTATGATTAAAACTCTTTCAAAATGGGCATAGAAAGAACCTACCTCAACATAGTAAATGCCATATATGATAAGTGGACAGCAAACATTATTCTCAGTGGTGAAAAACAGAAATCTCCCTAAGGCCAGGAACAAGACAAGGGTGTCCACTCTCACCAATATTATTCAATGTGGTTTTGGAAGTCCTAGCCACAGCAATCAGAGAAGAAAAAGATATAAAAGGAATCCAGGTTGGAAAAGAAGTAAAATTCTCACTGTTTGTGGATGACATGATACTATACATAGAAAACCATAAAGATACTATCAGAAAATTACTAGAACTAATCAGTGAATTTAGCAAAGACTCAAGATACAAAATCAGAACAACAATCACTTGCATTTCTATATACTAACAATGAAAAATTGAAAAAGAAATTTAAAGAATCAATCCCATTCACCATTGCAACAAAAATAATAAAATATCTAGAAATAAACCTACCTAAGGAGAAAAAAGGACTGCATACAGAAAATTACAAGACACTGATGAAAGAAATCAGATAATATAAACAGATGGAGTGATATTCCATGTTCTTGGGTAGGAAGAATCAATACTGTGAAAATGACTATACTACCAAATGCAATCCACAGATTCAAAGCAATCACTATCAAATTACCAATGAAATTTTTCACAGAACTAGAAAAAATTTCACAAATCATATGGAAACACAAAAGATCCTGAATAACAAAAGCAGTCTTGAGACAGAAGAATGGAGCTGGAACAATCAACCTTCCTTGACTTCAGATTATACTACAAAGCTACAGTCATCCAGACAAGTATGGTCCTGGCACAAAAACAGAAATATAGAACAATGGAACAAGATAAAAAGCCCAGAAATAAACTCACACACCTAAAAAGGGTATCTTAGTTTTGACAAAGGAGGCAAGAACATACAATGGGACAAAGATAGCCTCTTCAATTAGTGGTTCTGGGAAAACTGGACAGCTACATGTAAAAGAATAAAATTAGAACACTTCCTAATACCATACACAAAGATAAACTCAAAATGGATTAAAGACCTAAGTGTAAGACCGGAAACTGTAAAACTCTTAGAGGAAAACATTGACAGAACAGTCAATGACATAAATCAAAGCAAGATCCTCTATGCCCCACCTCCTAGAGTAATGGAAAAGAAACAAGAGTAAACAAATGGGACCTGGTTAAACTTCAAAGTTTTTTCACAGTGAAGGAAACTACAAGCAAGGTGAAAAGACAATCCTCAGAATGGAAGAGAATATTACCAAATGAAACAACTGACAAAGGATTCATTTCCAAAATATACCAGCAGCTCATACAACACAATACCAGAAAAACAAGCCAATCAAGAAGCAGGGAAAAAAGACCAACAGACATTTCTTCATGGAAAACAAGAAACACATAAAAAGATGCTCAACATCATTCATTATTAGAGAAATGCAAATCAAAACTACAATGAGATATCACCTTACACCAGTCAGAATGGTCATCATCAAAATGGCTACAAACAGTAAATGCTGGAGAGGATGTAAAGAAAAGAGAACCCTCTAGCACTGTTGGTGGGAATGTAGATTGATACAGCCACTATGGGAGATGGTATGTATATTCCATAAAAAACTATGAATAAAAACATCACATGACCCAGCAATCCCACTCCTAGGTATATGCTGAAGAAACCAGAATTGAAAAAGACACATGTACCACAATGTTCATTGCAGCACCATTTGCAATAGCTAGAGTATGAGAGCAACCTAAATGTCCATCAACAAATGAATAGATAAAGAAGTAGTGGTACATATACACAATGGAATATTACTCATTCATTAAAAGTAAGGCATTTGAGTCAGTTCTAATGAGGTGGATGAACCTAGAGCCTACTATACTGAGTGAAGTAAGTCAGAAAGAAAGAAATATCATATACTAATGCATATATATGGAATATATATATGAAATCTAAAAAGATGGTACCAATGAATTTATTTGTAAGGCAGCAATGCAGAAACAGATATAGAGAACAGACTTATGGACACAGGGAGAGCGGAGGAGAGAGTGAGATGTATGGAGAGAGTAACATGGAAACTTACATTATCATATGTAAAATAGATAGCCAATGGGAATTTACTGTATGTCTCAGGGAACTCTGTTCCATGTTATTTGGCAGCCTCGATGGGAGGGGGGTTTGGGAGAGAATGGATACATGTATATTTATAGATGAGTCCCCTCACTGTTCACCTGAAACTATCACAACATTGCTAATTGGCTATAGCCCAATACAAAATAAAAAGTTTAAATAAATAAAATATAGCCTATTTATGAACACAGAAATTTGAATTTCTTATTATTTTCACATGTATTAAAATGTTAGGATTCCCGGGTGGCTCAGTAGTAAAGATCCACCTGCATAGCAGGAGATATGGGTTCCATCCCTGAGTTGGGAAGATCTCCTGGAGAAGAAATAGCAGCCCACTCCAGTATTCTTGCCTATGAAATCCTATGGGCATAGCAGCCTGGCAGGCTATAGCCCAAGGGGTTGCAAAAGAGTCAGGCATGAGTTAGTGAGTAAACAATGATAATGATAAAATACTATTTTTCTTTTGGTTTAAAAATATGTAAAACTATCCTTATCTCACAGTTTATGTGAAAACAGGATTTGGTGATCTACTGATGTAAAGAAATAACACTGATGTGGAATATGTCCTACTAAATATCAATACCCTATGCTGCTAAATCTCAGTTCTAAATGTCACAGGAAAGAAGGCCATGACAATTAGAAAAGGCAACACTGTTTTGTGTGCCACAAAGATTCAAAAATTCCTTCCACTGCATTCCTCCAAATCATATAATTTATTGACTATGACTTTGTCCATGATTGAAGGATCTAAGGAAAGAAATTAATACCTTTATTATTAGACAAGGTCAAGGAGAGATATGTTAAGACTAATGAAATATTTTAATCAACTAAAGGTTATCCCATTTATGCATGAAGTCTCTATAAGGGCTGCAGGGACATGTGGAAGTCTCTTGAACATGAGAACAAATACTTCTTTAGCCATAAACCTTCCATCTGGAAATGTGATTGCTGATCAACCATTCCACTAACACACTTTAAAAGAAGACTCATTTCTATATAAATGCTTAAGTAAAAAAATGTATGAGTGTATAATATACAATATAAATAAGTATATAAAGAGAATCTCTTTCAAGTTTCTTTTCAAACAAATAGTTAGCAGAGGCTTCTCATATTTATGGAAGGGAAAAGGTATTTTCATAACTGAATCTGATTTAAATGCAACAACCTATCAGTGATTTAAAAAAAAAAATCATGGGACATGTCAGAAGAAGTATTTAAATTCCACTCAAATTAAAGAGTTTTTGGTAGAAAACTTTAATGTGCAAAGTTCTCTCTGTTGTTACTAAAAAATCCAAAATATGGCATATTTTTTCCTTTAAATGGGAGGAAGCAATAGTATCTTCCCCATCCCAAGCTCTATGCAGAAAAAAAAGAGAGAGAGAAATGCTTTAATTACAATAAGTGAATGGGACCAGATTGTCAAGGTCCATGTCATTGCAGGCTTCCCTATTTCAGAGGCTGTTTTAGCTGTCTCTACCTGGGTGTGAGGTAGTAGTTACATCCTGAGATGGTCTTGCCAGAAAGATATTTAATGTGTTACATAGGAAATTTTCCAGCACTTTGTAATAAGAGAGCTGTTTTCACCTCAGATCCCAGCAAAGAAAAGATGTTCTGAAGTAAACAGAGGGTAAAATCTTCCTCTCACCACCTATATCACCATAGTCCATATGAAATGCTGTTCATGGCAGAGAATTCAGGAAGAAGACTATGACAGCAATTACAGTTTAGTTCAGTTCAGTCGCTCAGTCGTGTCCGACTCTTTGCGACCCCATGAATCGCAGCACGCCAGGCCTCCCTGTCCATCATCAACTCCCGGAGTCCACTCAAACCCACGTCCATCGAGTCAGTGATGCCATCCAGCCATCTCATCCTCTGTCCCCTTTTCTCTTGCCCCCAATCCCTCTCAGCATCAGAATCCTTTCCAATGAGTCAGCTCTTCGCATGAGGTGGCCAAAGTACTGAAGTTTCAGCTTCAGCATCATTCCTTCCAAAAAATACCCAGGACTGATCTCTTTTAGAATGGACTGGTTGGATCCCCTTGCAGTCCAAAGCACTCTCAAGAGTCCTCTCCAACACCACAGTTCAAAAGCATCGATTCTTCGGCACTCAGCTTTCTTCACAGTCCAACTCTCACATCCATACATGACCACTGGAAAATACATAGCCTTGACTAGATGGACCTTTCTTGGCAAAGTAATAACTCTGGTTTTCAATATGCTGTCTAGGTTGGTCATAACTTTCCTTCCAAGGAGTAAGTGTCTTTTCATTTCATGGCTGCAGTCACCATCCTCAGTGATTTTGGAGCCCACAAAATAAAGTCTGACACTGTTTCCACTGTTTCCCCATCTATTTCCAATGAAGTGATGGGACCGGATGCCATAATCTTCGTTTTCTGAATATTGAGCTTTAAGCCAACTTTTCCACTCTCCTCTTTCACTTTCAACAAGAGGCTTTTTAGTTCCTCTTCACTTTCTGCTATAAGGGTGGTGTCATCTGCATATCTGAGGTTATTGATATTTCTCCCAGCAATCTGGATTCTAGCCTGTGCTTCTTTCAGCCCAGCATTTCTCATGATACACTCTGCATAGAAATTAAAAAAGCAGGGTGACAATATACAGCATTGACATACTCCTTTTCCTATTTGGAACCTGTCTGTTATTCCATGTCCAGTTCTAAATGTTGCTTCCTGACCTGCATACAGATTTCTCAAGAGGCAGGTCAGGTGGCCTGGTATTCCCATATCTTTCAGAGTTTTCCACAGTTTATTGTGATCCACAGTCAAAGGCTTTGGCATAGTCAATAAAGCAGAAATAGATGTTTTTCTGGAACTCTCTTGCTTTTTGACAATCCAGCAGATGTTGGCAATTTGATCTCTGATTCCTCTGCCTTTTCTAAAACCAGCTTGAACATCAGGAAGTTCACGGTTCATGTATTGCTGAAGCCTGGCTTGGAGAATGTTGAGCATTACTAGCATGTGAGATGAGTACAATTGTGTGGTAGCAAAAGTAGGAAGTCAAGAAACACCTGGAGTAAGGGGCAAATTTGGCCTTGGAATATGGAATGAAGCAGGGCAAAGGCTAATAGAGTTTTGTCAAGAAAATGCACTGGTCATAGCATACACCCTCTTCCAACAACACAAGAGAAGTCTCTACACATCGCCATCACCAGATGGTCAACACCAAAATCAGATTGATTATAGTCTTTGCAGCCAAAGATGGAGAAGATCTATACAGTCAACAAAAACAAGACCGGGAGTTGACTGTGGCTCAGATCATGAACTGCTTATTGCCAAATTCACACTCAAATTGAAGAAAGTAGGAAAAACCATAGACCATTCAGGTATGACCTAAATCAAATCCCTTATGATTATACAGTGGAAGTGAGAAATAAATTTACGGGCCTAGATCTGATAGATAGAGTGCCTGATGAACTATGGAATGAGGTTCATGACATTGTACAGGAGACAGGGATCAAGACCATCCCCATGGCAAAGAAATACAAGAAAGCAAATGGCTGTCTGGGGAGGCCTTACAAATAGCTGTGAAAAGAAGAGAAGCAAAAAGCAAAGGAGAAAAGGAAAGATATAAGCATCTGAATGCAGAGTTCCAAAGAATAGCAAGGAGAGATAAGAAAGCCTTCCTCAGCGATCAATGCAAAGAAATAGAGGAAAACAAATGAATGGGAAAGACTAGAGATCTCTTCAAGAATATTAGAGATACTAAGGGAACATTTCATGCAAAGATGGGCTCAATAAAGGACAGAAATGGTATGGCTAACAGAAGCAGAAGATATTAAGAAGAGGTGGCAAGTTTTGTACACAGAACTGTACAAAAAAGATCTTCATGACCAAGATAATAATGATGGTGTGATCACTCACCTAGAGCCAGACATCCTGGAATGTGAAGTCAAGTGGGCCTTAGAAAGCATCACTAACAAACAAAGTTGGTGGAGGTGATGGGATTCCAGTTGAGCTGCTTCAAATCCTGAAAGATGATTCTGTGAAAGTGCTGCACTCAATATGCCAGCAAATTTGGAAAACTCAGCAGTGGCCAGAGGCCTGGAAAAGGTCAGTTTTCATTCCAATTATAATTAGAGAATTTTAAATAAATAGCAAGCCTAATCTATGTTGTGAGAAAAAGGATACTCTAAAGAACTTGCTGTTGGTTCAGTTGCTATCTCCAACTCTTTGTGACCCCACGGATAGTAGAGTGCCAGTCTCCTCTTCCTCCACTATCTCCCAGAGTTCACTGAAATTCAGGTCCACTGAGTTGGTAATGCTATCTAACCATCTCAACCTCTGTTGTACCCTTCTCCTTTTGCCTTCAATCTTTCCTAGCATCAAACTATTTCCAGTGAGTTGACTCTTCACATCAGGTGGCCAAAATATTGGAGCTTCAGCTTCAGCATCAGTCCTTCCAATGAATATTCAGGGTTGATATCCTTTAGGATTGACTGATTTGATCTCCTTACAGCCCAAGGAACTCTCAAGAGTCTTCTCTAGCACCATAATTCAAATGAATCAGTTCTTCAGCACTTAGCCTTCTTTATGGTTTAATGCTCACATTTGTACATGACTATTGGAAAAACCACAGCTTTGACTATACAGACCTTTGTCAGCAAAATGCTGTCTTTGTTTTTTAATATGCTGTCTAGGTTTGTCATAGCATTCCTTTCAAGGACCAAACATCTTTTAATTTTACCTCCTGAATAACTTTAAGAGATTTTAGACACAGCAATTATGGCGCCAACAGGGGGGAAAAAAAAGGCACATTTTCTCTGAATAATTAAGGAGAATTTCCCTGGTGGCAGTGGTAAAATAGTCTGCCTGCAATGCAGGCGACCAGGGTTCAATCCTTGAGTTGGGAAGACCCTCTGGAGAAGGAAATGGCAATTCACTCCAGTATTCTTGCCTGAAGAATACCAGGGGCAAAGGGGCCTGACAGGCTACAGTCCATGGAGTCCCAAAGAGTTGGACACAACTAAGCAGCTAACACACACTTTAACACACAATAAAGGGACAATTTATGACTATGTAGGAATTGCCTAGGAAAAGCCACAGAGAAATGAAACATATTGGGGTTTGCATCTATGCTTATAAATCCCAGGCCAGAAAGGGCTGGGAAAGAACCAGTGACTAGTGCTTTGAGAGAGACCCTTGTTGTATAAGCTACATGCCAGGGGATGGAGCCTTCAATAGAGGGACACAGCCAACACACAGCAATCTGACAGGGGAGGATGTTAGGGAATAAGCACATCAACCTCCCATTACTCTTTCTCTCCAATTTCGTGGGGCTCCTCACTGGTCAAACCCCACCAAAAGCTAATAGGCACTTGCTTTTGCTGTGTCCATTCAAGTCAGCCCCTGGGGCAAGGCAGTGTGAAGAGGATGAAGGGAGCTGTGTCTGCCAGGGCAGATGAAAGATAACAGTACTTCTAGTACGTACAATGGAATGACTCCTCAGCTGCCAGATGGAAATTTTACTGGAAATTACATAACAGAAAAGAGGTAAAATATTTGAGATCTTTGGATAAAGGTTGATAAATACATTTTGATATGCAAAGACACACCATTAGTGTTATAAAGATCTCAGGCTTGTAAAATGGAGATATACAAAAATGAAGAAAAAATTCTTTCCAAAACATTAGAGGTACCATATTTTTAACTGCAACTTCCCATGTCCTCCAACTCAAAGACAGATTGAAAAGCACCAAACAAGAAGAGACAAACGACAAACAGAAGTCTCAAGGACAAAATTTGAGAGCACAATAGAAAGAAGAAACCTTTACAAAGGGAAATGAAAAATTCAGAAAAATGTTAAAGTAGTGCCACAAAAGCTTAAGGGGAAAAATGTCTCAGCTCTCAATTCTCTTAGAATATGTGGATGGCAAGGGGTCCAAAATTTTGAAAGCAACAGAAAAAAAAGACAAGACAGAAGATTAAAGACTATTACCTTTGGAGAAATGTAACTGGTGGAATTTAGGAGACAATACAACACTCGCAGTCTACATTGTTATACTTAGCTACAATTGTGAGTATTTTTTTAAAGTATGTGTTATTGTCATAATCAAAAACAGAAGACCAAACAACTACAGAAACAGTTATGAGGTTCTAAATTTCAAGCCATTCTCTCAGTATCTGTGGAGAGCAAGGTAGCACACAGCAAAGCTGGCACGAAGAAGGCCTTCCTTGTTTGGGAATTCATTGCATGAACAAATGCAGCCACAAGCAAAGTAAACAACTCTACAGGAAGTTCAGCTCAGCTCAGCTCAGTTCAGTCGCTCAGTCACGGCCGAATCTTGGAGACCCCATGGACTGCAGCATGCCAGGCTTCCCTGTCCATCACGAACTCCCATAGTCTACTCAAACTCATGCCCATCATGTCAGTGATGCCACCAACCATCTCATCCTGTCGTCCCCTTCTCCTCCTTCGATCTTGCCCAGCATCAGGGTCTTTTCAAATAAGTCAGCTCTTCACAGCAGGTGGCCAAAGTATTGAAGTTTCAGCTTCAGCATCAGTCCTTCCAATGAATATTCAGGACTGATTTCCTTCAGGATGGACTGGTTGGATCCCCTTGCAGTCCAAAGCACTCTCAAGAGTCCTCTCCAACACCACAGTTCAAAGGCATCAGTTCTTTGGTGCTCAGCTTTCGTTATAGTCCAACTCTCACATCCATACATGACTACTGGAAAAATCATAGCTTTGACTAGATGGGACCTATGTTGGCAGAGTAAAATCTCTGCTTGTAAATATGCTCTCTAGGTTGGTCATAGCTTTTCTTCCAAGGAGCAACGGTCTTTTAATTCCATGGCTGCAATCGCCATCTGCAGTGATTTTGGAGCCCAAAAAAATAAATTCTCTTACTGTTTCCATTCTTTCCCTATCTATTTGCTATGAAGTGATGGAACCAGATGCCATGATCTTAGTCTTTTGAATGTTGAGTTTTAAGCCACCTTTTTCACTCTGCTCTTTCACTTTTATCAAGAGGCTCTTTAGTTCTTCACTTTCTGCCATAAGGGTGGTGTCATCTACATATTTGAGGTTATTTATATTTTTTCCTGGCAATCTTGATTCCACCTTGTGCTTCATCCATGCAGCATTTCACATGATGTACTCTTCATAGAAGTTAAATAAGCCAGGTGACAATATGTATCCTTGACATACTCCTTTCCTGACTTGGAACCAGTCTGTTGTTCCATGTCCAGTCCTAATTGTTGCTTCTTGACCTGCATACACATTTCTCAGGAAGCAGGTAAGGTGGTCTGGTATTCCCTTCTCTTGAAGAACTTTCCACAGGTTGTTGTGATAGACACAGTCAAAGGCTTTGGCATAGTCAATAAAGCAGAAGTAGATGCTTTTCTGGAATACTCTTGCTTTTTTGATGATCCAATAGATATTGGCAATTTGATCTCTGGTCTTCTGCCTTTTCTAAAACCAGCTTGAACATCTGGAAGTTCACTGTTTACATACTCTTGAAGCCTGGCTTGGAGAATTTTGAGTGTTACTTTGCTAGCATGTGAGATGAGTGCAATTGTGTGGTAGTTTGAGCATTCTTTGGCATTGTCTTTCTTTGGGATTGGAATGAAAACTGACCTTTTCCAGTCCTGTGGCCACTGCTGAGTGTTCCAAATTTGTTGGCCTATTGAGGTCAGCACTTTCACAACATCATCTTCCAGGATTTGAAATAGCTAAGCTGAAATTCCATCACCTCCACTAGCTTTGTTCATAGTGATGCTTTCTGAGGCCCACTTGACTTCACATTCCAGGATGTTTGGCACTAGGTGAGTGATCACACCATCATGATTATCTGGGTTGTGAAGATCTTTTTTATACAGTTCTTCTGTGTATTCTTTCCACCTCTTCTTAATATTTTCTGCTTCTGTTAGGTCCATACCATTTCTGTCCTTTATTGAGCCCATCTTTGCATGAAATATTCCTTTGGTATCTCTAACTTTCTGGACGAGATCTCTAGTCTTTCCTACTCTATTGTTTTCCTTCATCAGTGATGAAGGCTTTCTTATCTCTCCTTGCTATTTTTTGGAACTCTGCACTCAAATGGCTGCCAAGATGGTGGAGGAATAGGACTGGGAGAACACTTTCTCATCCACAAATTCATCAAAAGATCATTTGAATGCTGAGAAACTTTCACAAAACAACTTCTGAATACTAGCAGAGGACACCACAAACCCAGAAAGGCAGCACATTCTCTTTGAAATGAAGTAGGATAAAATGTAAAAGAGAGACAAAAGAATGAGGGACAGAGACCAGTCCTGGGAAGGGAGTCATGAAGGAGGAGAAGTTTCCACACAGTAGGAAACCCTCTCACAGGCGGGTCTGTGGGGAGTTTCAGAATCTCAGAAGGCAACATAACCAGGAGAAAAAACCCCACAGAATACATGCTCAACCACAACTGCAGAAAAGCCCATGAAAGGCTCTAACTAACAACCTAACATACAGTCTTGCCTGCTCACAGAACAAAGGATTCAGTGAATACCAAAGGAGAGCTAACTAGCTGTGTACCAGCCCCTCCCCACCAGGAGGCAGAGAGGCAGCCTGTGACAGCAAGAGCCAGAAGGCAAGGGGCTGCTACAATCTCAGCCCAGAGATGGCCTCTTCCACCAAACTGCGAGCAGGCTCCCAGCTGCTAACTACGTCTTGGATGGTTGACATCCACTAGGAGAATCATAGCCTGAGACCAGCTCTTCAGAGGAGACATATGGCACACCTGAGATGGTGCTCTCATGGCGCACCCGGGAAACCAAGTGGCCGGGACCAGGGAGGTGATTAAGGTGCACGGCCAGCCTGAGAGAGTGTGCTCGCCAAGCACCTGGTTGCCTGAGCTGCTCAGACCTGGGAAAGGCATGAAACACATGCCCAACCCATAGAGAGTGGGCCAGAACTGTGTCTGCGTGTCTCCTGTGGAGGTACAGGTCAACAGGGGCCTGTTGCAGTGGCTCTGGGTGCAGCAGACCTGGGTATGGCATAAGCCCTCTTGGAGGAGGTCGTTATTAACCCCATCATAGAACCACCAGAACTTACACAGGACTGGGGAAACAGACTCTTGGAGGGCACAAACAAAATCTTCTGTGCACTAGGACCCAGGACAAAGGAGCAGTGACCCCACAAGAAATTGACCCAGTCATGCCCATGAGTGTCCAGGAGTTTCCGGTGAAGGCATGGAAAGGTTGGTGGTGGCCTGCTGCAGAGTCAAAGGCACTGAGTGCAGCAGTGCATGCATGAGGCCTTTTGGAGGAGGTCATCATTATCTTCATTACCGCCACCATAGTTTGGCCTCAGGCCAAGCAATAGGAAGGGAACACAGCCCCTCCCATCAATAGAAAATTAGATTAAAGATTTGCTGAGCATGGCCCCACCCATCTGAACAAGATCCAGTTTCCCCTTCAATCAGTCTTTCCCATCAGGAAGCTTCCATAAACCTCTTTTCCTTATCCATCAGAAGCAGACAGAATGAAAACTACAATCACAGGAAGTTGAGTAGTAAAGTAGCAGGTTCTACTTCAGGCTTAAATTACTACAAAGAAGGATAAAACTGTTTTTAAGATACAAATTGTGCTCATAATAGCCTACTTGTTTTAGCATCATCTTGCCAGCAGTCAGTAACTATTAGCTTCCTAAGTAACGCATGCTACAATACCAGTGAAAGAAGGAGGGAAGAAAGTCAGGCTCAAGAGAGACTGGCTGTAGGACTAGCTCCTCTGGAAAATGATTTAGTGGTAGAAGTAACAGAGCTAACATGACTCATGTGTACTGCAGACCTGAGTCAGAATCCAAGTGGGTTGGATTTAACGGCTGGTTGAGGCACTAGAGGTTCATAGGAAATCACAGTGTTTAGTTAGGTAGCAGAACCATGGTTCTGGGTGGTCTTTCCCAGTGAAAATATAGCATTAGTTGGCAGCTGATTATCATAGCAACATTCCACATGATATGGTTTGCAGGATCAAGCAAAGTCTGGGCTTGTCCCTAGGCAAAGACTACAGACTAAATGATGGAACAAAGAGCAATGTATTAGGTCAGATAGATGAGGGCTGGGTCTATTTATTCATTAGGTACAATGCCTGGAGCCCATGGCACTTATAGGAGGGGCCTATGGATTTTTTTCTAATTTTAATTTCTCTTAAAATCAGAAGAAAAAAGGAAAATAATAATAAACATATAACAAAGAATCCAGCTTGTATCTCTACCCACTTGAATTGATTTATAGGAGCCAAAAGGAAACAGTAGAATCTGGAACATGATTGATTCTACATCTCTGGTTTTCAAAAGCAAGAACAATTAATCCTTCAAGAACACTGGGACAGAAAGTGAGGAGCTGATGGGGAAGCAACAATCAAGACAGATTAAAGGAGAGGACAACAGTTTTCTTGATTAAAGATTTACATGATTTTTTAACCTGCTCCCTGAACCTTTTCCCACCCACAAAAATGCTACAGTAAGTGAGGCAGTACTAGCCTTATCAATCGTAAACCTATCAACAAGAAACCTCCTGTGTTCCCCATCTGTGGGGAAGAAAGGATTCTAACCTCTCTGAAAACATGCTAAGGAGAAGCATAATCCTCCTCCCTGGAATCACTTTTCAGCTTAGCATACACTCAAAATGCATGAGGCTCCAAGTGGAAAATGAGGATGTGACAGTCAGGCAAGGCAAAGAAAGATCACTTTACAACAGATACCTGCACTGAAGGCTAAAATGAAGATTTCACCACCATATCTAGCTACTAGGTAGACTTTTGAACAAGAACCTATATATGTAAATTAAGACAGCAAAGTTGTCATCAGTAGAACCAAAGGATCCAGTTTCCTTAATAAGACCCATATTTCAAGGTGTCATAATTACATTGCCAAATACATCAAAGCTCTGTTTGTGTATGCTTTTATTAGGTGACTAAAAGCAAAAGGTAAAGCTTTTTTTTTATTCTTCCAAATATTAAAGCTCTTTATTTTTCTTCCAGATTTATTGCAATATAATTGATATAATGTATAAGTTTATGATATATGGCATAATGATTTGTCTTACATACATCATGAACAAATTACCATTGTAATTTTAGTGAAAATCTCTCATCTTATACAGACACAAAAGAAAAAGAAAAAAATACATTTTCTTTGTGATGATAATTCTTAGGATTTATTATTCTTGGTGGGATCTAACCAAGAAACCAAGATATCTCTATATTTCTGAATTTTCAATTGTCTTTCCAGCTGACAACATCAGACTGCAGAAAAATAAAGTTGAAATTCCCTTTGAATGGTCAGTGTTAAAAAAGTAAATACTGTGTGATCTCCAGACGGCAGAATAACAATCCAAGTCGGCAGGGTAGCAGCTGATCTGTCAATGAAGCTTTTACTCAATGAAGTCCCTGGTGTAATTAAACTTTTTCTAGGGCAAAGAAAAGCCATGAGTCATCCTACTAGAAACAATTTCAAAGAGGGTGGCAGAGAATGCCATTTACTAGGATCTTGTCACTCACAGTAAGCCTATATTTGATAAGTTAAAGCTGAAATCTTAGCTGTGTTTGATGACAGATCTATGGGACAAATGGGCTACAGTTTGCTTGAAATGCAAAATGGATAGCATCCTATTTACTCTGAATAAAAACAATTTAGCACCTACAACTCTGAATCATCGGATCTTAACCTTCAAAGCTGCTTGCCAAAACTAGCCTAGTAACTTCAAACCAAATAACTTAGAACTTACAGAGTCCAAAGATATTAATAAAACTGAGGCCTGTCTTTTGAATGACAAAATCCTGGGCCAGAGATAGAGGAGGGGGAAAGAATCTTACCAAGTCTTTAAAAAAATGTATGAGGATCATTAATTACTACTTAATGATAATTGCATGTAAAATATTTTAAAATTGTATTTAAAGGAAGTTAACTGTTAAAAATAAAGGACAGAAATGGTATGGAACTAATAGAAGCAGAAGATATTACGAAGACGTGGCAAAAATACACAGAAGAACTGTACAAAAAAGATCTTCATGACCCAGATAATAACGACAGTATGATCACTCACCTAGAGCCAGACATCCTGGAATGTGAAGTCAAGTGGGCCTTAGGAAGCATCACCACACCACCTGACCTGCCTCTTGAGCAACCTATATGCAGGTCAGGAAGCAACAGTTAAAACTGGACATGGAACAACAGACTGGTTCCAAATAGGAAAAGGAGTATGTCAAGGCTGTATATTGTTACCCTGCTTATTTAACTTCTATGCAGGGTACATCTTGAGAAACGCTGGGCTGGAGGAAGCACAAGCTGGAATCAAGATTGCTGGGAGAAATATCAATAACCTCAGATATGCAGATGACACCATCCTTATGGCAGAAAGTGAAGAACTAAAGAGCTTCTTGATGAAAGTGAAAGAAGAAAGTGAAAAAGTTGGCTTAATGTTCAACATTCTGAACATGAAGATCATGGCATCTGGTCCCATCACTTCATGGCAAATAGATGGGGAAACAGTGGAAACAGTATTTGACTTTAATTTTCTGGGGTCCAAAATCACTGTGATGGTGAATGTAGCCATGAAATTAAAAGACACTCCTTGGAAGGAAAGTTATGACCAACCTAGATAGCATATTAAAAAGCAGAGACATTACTTTGTCAACAAAGGTCCATCTAGTCAAGGCTATGGTTTTTCCAGTGGTCACGTATGGATGTGAGAGTTGAACTATAAAGAAAGCTGAGCGCAGAATTGATGCTTTTGAACTGTGGTGTTGGAGAAGACTCTTGCAAGTCCCTTGGACTGCAAGGAGATCCACCCAGTCCATCCTAAAGGAGATCAGTCCTGGGTATTCATTGGAAGGACTGATGTTGAAGCTGAAATTCCAGTACTTTGGCCACCTGATGAGAAGAGCTGACTCATTGGAAAAGACCCTGATGCTAGGAAAAATTGAGGGCAGGAGGACAAGGGGATAACGGAGGATGAGATGGTTGGATAGCATCACCCACTCAATGGACAAGGATTTGGATGAACTCTGGGAGTTGGTGATGGACAAGGAGGCCTGGCAAGCTGCGGTTCATGGGGTCTCAAAGAGTCCGACACAATTGAGCAACTGAAATGAGCTGAACTGAACTGTTAACAACAAAGTGTAATAGGATATTCTTTGAAGAAAGAAACTAAAGATAAAAATTAAAGTTGTACATCTGAACATACTTATTCTACTTAAGCACAAAACACTTAATTGATATCAGCAATATCTATAGTATGAAAAAGACAACACTAAATCTTTATAATTTGAAATGCTATCTAAGATTAAAAGCAATCAAAAAGAAAATTAATACACTTGACTACCCTGGGTAGAAAAGATCCCCTGGAGTAGGAAATGGCAACCCACTCCTGTATTCTTGCCTGGAAAATCCTATGGAGAGAGTGGCCTGGCAGACAGCAATCCATGCGATAGCAGAGAGTTGGACATGACTGAGTATACACTCATGTCCTGTCACAAAAGTATATATAAATATTTCATAAAACAATACAAAACAATTTTTAAAAATATTTCAAATTAGAACTTTTTTAACAAACATGGCAATTCCTGTGCTAGTTTGTTTTTAACTAATCTAAATTAAATATCAATAAAGATAAATCATTTAAGCATAAAAGGATGAATCACATAAATGTCTATTCACAAAAGAAAAATACAAATGGTTGATGAATTTTTTATAATCAAATGAAAATTAAAATGAGAGTACAAATGGCATCTTTTAAAATGTAAAATTATTAAATTTCTAAAAACATCATAATATCCAATCATAGTTACAATAACATTGGTGGGGGTATAAATTTGAGGAACATTTCTAGAAATAATTTGTTTACAGTTATCAGGAGCCTAAAAAAAAGTATTTAAATCAAACAAATGGATCTAGGGTAATTGTTTGGAAGTTCCAATAATGAACACAACTACTCATATATACCTGATGGAAGAATGGTGATCATTTCAACTTCCAGGGAAATGTCATTAGGATTGATGAAGGAATAAAGAAATACTCCATTCCTCAGACCAGTAGAACACTGGAAATAATTTAGGAGATAGAAGTTACAACTAGATCATTAACATAATCTCTTTTTTAGATGTCCATTTTCCTCCTGTGAAAGCAACTCCTAGCTAATAATCAGAACATAACACTAGTATATTTACTTGCAAAGACATTGGTTGCACTATAATTTACAATAGAAAAGAGAAAAAGTTTTCCAGTAAAAGGGACAAAATTTCATGCATATTAACACACATTGTGTCTATTAAAGTATATTTTAAAGCTAAGCTTTTAAATAAAAATAAAATCTGTTAAGGGAAAAGTTCAGTTTAGTTCAGTTCAGTCACTCAGTCATGTCCGACTCTTTGCGACCCCATGAATCGCAGCACGCCAGGCCTCCCTGTCCATCACCAACTCCCGGAGTTCACTCAGACTCACGTCCATTGAGTCCGTGATGCCATCCAGCCATCTCATCCTCTGTCATGCCCTTCTCCTCCTGCCCCCAATCCCTCCCAGCATCACAGTCTTTTCCAATGAGTCAACTCTTCACATGAGGTGGCCAAAGTACCGGAGTTTCACTTTAACATCATTCCTTCCAAAGAAATCCCAGAGTTGATCTCCTTCAGAATGGACTGGTTGGATCTTCTTGCAGTCCAAGGGACTCTCAAGAGTCTTCTCCAACACCACAGTTCCAAAGCATCAATTTGCCTGTTACTCCAGGTGTTTCTTGACTTCCTACTTTTGCATTCCAGTCCCCTATAATGAAAAGGGCATCTTTTTTGGGTGTTAGTTCTGAAAGGTCTTGCAGGTCTTCATAGAACCATTCACCTTTAGCTTCTTCAGCGTTATTGCTTGGGGCATAGACTTGGATTACTGTGATATTGAATGGTTTGCCTTGGAAACGAACAGAGATCATTCTGTCATTTTTGAGATGGCATCCAAGTACTGCATTTCAGACTCTTTTGTTGACCATGATGGCTACTCCATTTCTTCTAAGGGATTCCTGCCCACAGTCATAGATATAATGATCATCTGAGTTAAATTCACCCATTCCAGTCCATTTTAGTTCGCTGATTCCTAGAATGTCGACGTTCACCCTTACCATCTCCTGTTTGACCACTTCCAATTTGCTTTGATTCATGGACCTAACATTCCAGGCTCCTATGCAATATTGCTCTCTACAGTATCGGACCTTGTTTCTATCACCAGTCACATCCACAACTGGGTATTGTTTTTGCTTTGGCTCCATCCCTTCATTCTTTCTGGAGTTATTTCTCCACTGATCTCCAGTAGCATATTGGGCACCTACTGACCTGGGGAGTTCCTCTTTCAGTATCCTATCATTTTGCCTTTTCATACTGTTCATGGGTTTCTCAAGGCAGGAATACTGAAGTGGTTTGCCATTCCCTTCTCCAGTGGACCACATTCTGTCAGACCTCTCCACCATGACCCGCCCGTCTTGGGTTGCCCCACGGGCATGGCTTAGTTTCATTGAGTTAGACAAGGCTGTGGTCTTAGTGTGATTAGACTGACTAGTTTTCTGTGATTACGGTTTCAGTGTGTCTGCCCTCTGATGCCCTCTTGCAACACCTTCCGTCTTCTTGGGTTTCTCTTACCTTGGACGTGGGGTATCTCTTTGCGGCTGCTCCAGCAAAGCACAGCCGCTGCTCCTTACCTTGGATGAGGGATATCTCCTCACCGCCGACCCTCCTGACCTTGAACGTGTAGTAGCTCCTCTAGGCCCTCCTGCATCCACGCAGCCACCACTCCTTGGACGTGGTGTTGCTCCTCCTGGCCACTGCCCCTGACCTCCTCTCGGCTGTTCCTGCACTGTCGCAGCCTGACACTCTCAGCCGCTGCCCCTGACCTCGGACGCGAGGGAGGGATAAATTGGGAGATTGACATTGACATTTACACACTACTATGTATAAAGTAGATACCTAATAGGAACCCAGTGTATAGCACAGAAACTCTATTCAGGCCCTGTGGTGACATATATAGGAGGGGAATCTAGAAAAGAATGAGTATGTATAGCTGATTCACTTTGCTGTGTAACAGAGTCTAGCACAGCATTGTAGACCAACTATACTCCAAAAAAAAATCAATTTACAAAATGATAAAAAGTAAAATCTTGAGAATGATTTACAATGAAAATTTGTCTTTAAAAAATCAGAAGAGTCTGTTATATTACTTTTTGGAAGTTGTAAATACAGCACCAAAATCTGCTTGACAAAAATTACTGATTTGACGCCAATTTATCATAATAACCAAAGTACAGTCTTCCTTTAAATGACATTGCAGAAACCTTAAATTTTCATAAAATCTTCTCTATATTCTTTTGAGAATAAATCTGAGTTGCCTGACTATTCTGCACTTCATTCAGTTTCCTGCTCTGTAACATGGGAAATTTGTAAATAGAATTGTACCTTTCATGAATTCAATATCATATCAGCTCCTGACATTATAAACCACCTGTGTACAGAGAGAGGGTGGATGAAGAAACTAGTAAATGCTGTTTTCATCACTGGCTTCTTATGGATTTGTATTATCTAATGTTCTGAAAAAGAGTCTTGGACCACCTCTAAATAACAGCTGTGAGGGGGAACTGCAGTATTTCAATCCTGTTTTTGGCAGTAAGTATTTGTTTTTAATGTGAAAGCAAACAACCAAAGAAAACCTTTCCCATCTGCCTTTATCAGCAAGAAAGTCAAACGGAAGTCATTGTATCCTCAGCAAATAGCACTTGAATTCATTGCACAAAGACATCCCTCATTTACAGACACAGCCTCCTAAGGTGTTAGGTCAACATTAGAATGATAAATAGTCAGAGACTAGGTTGCTTAGGGAGATTTTAGCAATGTTGAGTAGGACTCTCCTGCCTACATTCTCAGTTTAGGGTTGTTTCTCTATAGAATTGAATCTCTAGGTAGAGATTCTGAAAAAGCAATCCCATTTCTCGCAAACACACATGTGTTGAGGCCATTTTCTCCTTCCTCAAAACTACTTGTACCTTAGAGATCAGTTCATAATCAACCGTTGTGAACTTGTCAAGTATCTACTTTATACATATTGAGTCCAGGTGACTGCCAGGTCAATAGGGCCACATAAAAGGGATAATGACTTAAGTCACCAAGATACATCAGTATGTGAAGCAGCAACACAGCTGTTAATTAAAAATGACTTGGGAAATTGGATCAAGATAGCAAGCAGAGCAAATGTGTTTGTCTCTAAGTCCCAACCCAAATCTCCAGCCCAAATGACAGAAAGCACACGCATTTCCTTTCATTGTAAGTTTATTACAGCACTTGAAAAGCATAAGGGAGATAAATTTGGACCAGAAACGTTAGGAAATATCTGCTACATGGAGAGCATTTGAAATATATACACACAGCAGAAAACTGCCACAAAAGGTAGACAGCGCTTCTGAGTTTCTCTGTGCCCAGAGAGCTGAGGCAAATCAGAGCGATTTATTGTACAGACACGTTTGGGGAAGTTTAGCAGATGAAGCAATTGCTCCCTGCCCCCAACCACACACACCACAAACATGTACACACATCCCAGTAGCAGCAGCAGAGATCTTGGAGAGGCTGCAGCATTGAGCATTAGAGCAGGGACCACAGGCAGGATAGAATCCTCAGTCAGGAGAAAAGGAAGTCTCAGTGATGATACAATGAGCTACTATTATACACCACCAACACAGGCCTTACCATTCCCCTGCAACTAGGATGGCTACAATAAACACAACCATACCAACATACAGGTAAATAGCAATTCTGATACAAAGAGACTGATGTCAAAGATGACATCCAACCACAATCAGAAAATATTTCAAGGAAACCAATTGCACCACAGCTGAAGAATGCATCACACTAAGAAAAATTAACACCTGAAGAGACAAACTTAACAGAGAAAACAAGAGACCCTGAAAGAACATTTTTGAAATTGAGGTATAATTACATAAATAAATACCTAGATCCTAGGAGTTCAGTGTGACAAATTTTGATAATTGTATATACTATATAACTAACACTCCCAAATAAGATTTGAAACATATCACCTCAAAAAGTTGTCTCTTGTCCCTTGCCCCTCAATTTCCCAATCTTAGACAGCAACATTCCAATTTAAATTACCTCAGAATAATTTCATATGTTCCTGATTTCATATAAATAGAATCACGAAGATATATTCTTTAAAAAAAAATAATGCTTTTGACATTCATCTATGTTGTGCACATTTTTAGTTGACAAACAATATTCTATTCTATAATTATATATCATTGATTTATTCTCCTGTTGAAGGACATTTGGCTTGTTTCCAATCTGGGGCTTATTATGAATAGATCAGCTATTAACATTCCTATATAAGTATTTTTGGGTAAGAATGGAATTTCAGGGCCATAGGGTAGATAGACTCTATTTGAGTCTAGTTTAACTCTATTTGAAAAAAAGCCAAACAGTTCTCAAAAGTTTGTACCATTTTACTCTCCAACCTGCAACGGATTATATTTCTGTTTGTCCCACATCCCAGCCAGCATTTGGTATTGTCAATCACTTTTATTTTAGTGATTCTAGTGGGTATGCAATATATCTTACTTGGTACCTTGTTCAATAATCAATCAGCGGTGTGTATATGGGTCCATGTCTGGACTTTCTATTTAAATATAAATACGATACCACATTGTCTGTGTGATTGAAGCTTTATAGTAAGTCTGAAAATATATAATGTTAGGTTTTGTCACTTTATTCTTCTTTTTCAAGACTGTTTGGTGTAGTCTAGGTTCTTAACATTTCCAAATAAATTTAGAAATAAATTGTTAGTTTCTAGGAAGGAAAAACTTGGAGTTTTAAGTGAGCTTGCTTTAAAACTAAAGATCAATTTGAAACAAACAGAAAAATGGATATCTTAACAATACCAAGTCTTTGCATGCAGTGAAAGCATATATTCTTATGTCAATCCCAATATTGGGAGGAGAAATTTACTATTCCAATAATAAGCATAAAGCTATCTGAAAGACTTAAAATAGGTGTTCTTTATCAGATTTAGGATGTTTTCTTATTGTCCTCATTTGCTGAGACGATGTATCATGAAATAGTGCTGAATTGGTCAAACCTCTCCCTACTTCTCTCTGTTGAGATAATTATAATTTTTCAGTTTATTCCTTTAATGTGATGAGTTAGGTTGACTGAAAATTAAACTAAAATAAAATATAATTAAAAAACATTTAAAAAGTATTAAACTTTGCATTTCTGAAGTAACATTTACTCCGGCATAATATATTATCTATTTATATGTCATTGGATTCAGTTTGCTAGTATTTTGATAATAATTTTTTATGTCTATAATTATGGGGATATTAGGCCTAAATTTTCTTTTCTTTAGCTTTATCAGGTTCTGGAATTAGGGTAATGCTGCCTTCATAAGATAAAGTAGTAAGTGCTCCCATCTACCATTCTATTTCCTGTCAGAGTTTGTGTAAATTTGGGATTATATATTCCAAAATTTATACATATATATATATATATATTAATTCAAATATTTGACAGAATCAGCCAGTGAAGCTGTTTGGTCCTGGGGTTTTCTTTGAGAAAAGTTTTAAAATTATTAATTCAACTTCTTTATAGGATATTTAACTAGTCATATTTTGTATTTCTTCTTGATTCAACTGTACTAAATTGTAGGAACTATAGTATGTCTCCTTTTTTTATTCCTCATATGTGTATTTTGTATTTCCCCCTTTTATGATCAATCTTACCACAAGCTTACCAATTATACTGACAATAAAGAACCATATTTACTTGTCTATTTCTGTTTCATTAATTTATGCTCTTACTTTTTATATTTTTCTTTGATTTATTTTGAATTTAATTTGTTCATTTTTTCTAGTATCTTTAAGGTTAACTTTATTGGTAATTTTAGGCTTTTCTTCTTTTACATTTAAATCTATAAATATTCCCCTAAGTAACGGTTTAACAATAGCAACATCTCACAAATTTTTATGTGTTGAGTTTTCATTTTGGTGGTGGTGAAGTTGCTCAGTCGTGTCCGACTCTTTGCGACCATGTGGACTGTAACCTACTAGGCTTCTCAGTCCATGGGATTCTCCAGGCAAGAATACTGGAGTAGATTGCCATTTCCTTCTCCAGAGGATCTTCCCAACCCAGGGATCGAACCCGGGTCTCCCGCACTAGAGGCAGACGCTTTAACCTCTGAGCCACTTTTGAATATTTCTATTTTCCTTTAAATTTCTTCTTTAATCCATAGGTTACTGAATGTATATTTTCTAAATGGAAAATATTTGGCATTTGCAGGTAACTCACCATTATTGCTTTCTAACTTAATTCCATACTGGTCAAAGAATAACTATATAAATAATTGCAATCCTTTGATATGTATTAAAATGTATTTTGGTATTCAGCATATATTCTTTCTTAGTGAATGTTGCATTTACAATTGTAAAGAATGGGTGTTCTGTAGTTGTTGGGTATAGTGTTCAATAAATATCAATTAAGTTGCTGGAAATAGTTTATAAGGTATAAGCTTACTCTTTTTTTTCTTTATTTATTCTAGCACTGTTAGAGAGGTGTTCAAATCTCTAATTACATTGTGGTTGTAGTTGAGTCGCTAAGTCGTGTCTGACTTTTACATCTCCATGGAGTATAGCCTCCCAAGCTCCTCTGTCCATGGGATTTTATAAGAAAAATACTTCAGTGGTTGCAATTTCATTCTCCAGGGGAACTTCCTGTCCCAGGGAAGTT
Source organism: Aepyceros melampus (assembly GCA_006408695.1). NCBI lineage: Eukaryota > Metazoa > Chordata > Mammalia > Artiodactyla > Bovidae > Aepyceros > Aepyceros melampus. The sequence goes on from SJXQ01003448.1 coordinate 143,466, forward strand.
GTGTCCTGCATTGCAGGTAGTTGCTTTACCAACTGAGCCACCAGGGTGGATGTGTTCTATTTGTCCTTTTAGCTTCAAGTTTTGCTACCTGAATTTTGTTGGAGGGAAAGCATTCCTCCTGTGTTTCTCCTCTGCTCTAATACTCTTCCTACTATTCACAGAATACTGCAATTCTGATACCTCTGATCACCAAACATGATGAGGATTTCCCACATCAAGTATTTCTCAGACACTGGCTGGGTGCCCAACGATTTAACTCCATTTTGATACTATATACTTAGAGACAGTGTCAGATCCCACAGGTTAAGAAGTCAATTCCAAGACTGCTCCTTCCCCTACTTCAGACTTTAATTCACAAATCCAGATTGTTACATGTGTATCTAAACAACATACCATAAACCAGAGGTTTCCATAAACCTCTGGACATTCATTCCCACAACATTTCTTTATAACAAGAAAAACTTTCTTTACTTTTCTTTTAGAGAAAATATGTTGAAAGATTTCTTTCAGCTTTTGTCTGCCTGAAAAATCTATTTATCCTCTCTTTATTTTTGAAGGATTTTTTGCTAAATATACCATTTTGTGCTGACAGCTTAATTTTTAACACTTTAAAGATGTTATTTCATTTTATTCTGGTCTCCATTGTTTGAGATAGGGAACCAGCTGTCATTGGTATCATTTCTCCCCTGCATGTAGTTTGCTTTTTCTTCTCTAATTGCTCTTCACATTTTCCTTTTATTCTTGGTTTATAGCAGTTTGACTGTCGTGAGGTTGCACATAGTTTTCTTTGTATTTATTATGCTTGGGATTTGTTGAACTTTTTGGATATATGAGTTAAACTTTATTAATTATGAAAATTCTCAGCCATTATACTTTAAAATATTTACTCTGCTCCATTATTAATCTTTTCTCCTTCTGTGACTCTGAATACATATTTTTGTACTCCATATACAGATATTAGATGCTCTATTCCTTTTTAAGAATTTTAATGTTTATTTAGAAATTTTCTAGTGACCTATATTCAAATTCACTGATTCTTTCCTCTCATCTGCCCAATCTGTTGATGGCATTAATGTATCCCTCATTTCTGATAAATGTGTATGTGTATCTCTCACTTTTTATACTTTTATTCTCTAGTGATATTACCAACTCTTCTCATATGTTGTCTTTTTTTTTTTCCTAGACCTTAATGTCTATATTCAGCTTTTTAAATGTGTCTGATAATTACAATGGCTGGCCTATCGCTGGGTATGCTGCTATATATTGACTACTTCCTCTCTTTCATGGGTCTTATTTTCCTGCTTCTTTAGGTATCTTATAACTTTTGACTACATACAAGCTAAAAATAAAAATAAAGCACAATAGAAATTAAAGAAATAAAATTACTTCCAGTATAAAGCATGTCCTTTTCTCTGTCAGGCCTGTGTTGAGTGCTGACCACCTTTAGTCTGTAGTTGAAGTGAAGCTGAGTTTTGCTGCAGTTTATTTAAACACAATTTACTTCTGGTTTCAGATGTTTTGAGGAAAAGATTGGGTCCATCCATTTATTGAGATTTGGGATCTGAACCTTTGGTGATCTCTTTGTGCTCTATTGCTTCTTTGTAAGCTTTCCAAACGATGAGAAGTCTCTTTCTACATATTGTGAAATTGTTCTTTGCTCTACTGCCCTCCTCCCAGTTTTCAGCACTTGATGAAGGTACAAATTACACTGGAGGGATTTCTCCCAGCTCTCATGTTTTACATTTACCCTTTAAGGGGACACTGCTTGCACTTGGTAAAACTCTACATGCCCAAATACCTCAAATGTGCTCTGCCCCTAATCTTTAGCATATAATCCATGCACCAGTTGAAGACTCAGACAAGATCCATGCACCAGTTGAAGACAAGAGCTGGTACCTGGGAACAGACTTGCCTCTGGCTATGGATGGTTATTATCCACCATTCATGTGACTACACATGACTAATAACAGGTTATTAAAAGTTTAGCTGATTACTCCTTTACTCATCTATCATGGACTTCTCTCCCACAGCTCCACTAGGGATGAAAAAAGTCATGCATCACTGCCAAGAACTTCTCTGCCAAGAACTATTCATTGCTTTGTGGATTTCATTTATTTATTTTTCTTTGCATTCTTACTCTCTTATGGCTAAACCAATCAAAAACCACTTTGACCCTATATATTATCTGACATGCTCTATTTAGGATGGGGGTAAGTAAATATCTCTTCCTAATTGTAAATGTCCAAAGAATGCTAATTATAGAATATTAATACTACTTTTTAAAAATAATCAGTTTTATACTCTGGAAATAAAATGTATTTGCTAAATGTTTTTAAATAATAATAAACCCCTCCATAGACGTAGGTACAGCAACAGAATGACAGAAAAGGCACAACTGAAGAATAAATAAATAAGTGGGATGATTTCATTGTGCCATACTTCCAGAATATAGCACAAATATAGAATGATGCCAAAATTATGAGAGAAAAGGTGAGAGAAATGGAGTATCAATCTAAAATTTACCTTCCTATTATACTGAGTTATATTAAAAGGCTGGAGAAAACAGAGAGAATGGAAGAAAGGAAATAGCCAATTAAATGACAGAGGAAAATTCCCTGAGCTAAAAAAATATATATATATATTTAAAAAATAAATCTCCAATCAATATGATAAGATCTATAAAGTGTGGAGTAGGCCCTTGGTTAAAGAAAAACATCCTAAAGTGTTCTAGATATGATAGTAAACTCTTATACTTGAGGCAATAAAAATCAAAGTAAATCAGACTTCTCATTGTCAATCCTATTTGTAAAGAGAAAGAAGTAATTTCACTAAAGTTCTAAGAAAAAATAATTTTTAATTTAAAATGGCATATTCAAACTTTGAAGATATATATTTCTTTGCTTATTTATTTACATGTTTATTTTGGTTTCCTAAAATCTATTCTATTCTTTTGATACTAATTCTCTGAAGTTCCTCTTAAATACCACTTTTTCCCCATAATTTAAAATTTTGGAGGGATGAACTGATTCTGAAGGAGATCAACCCTGGGATTTCTTTAGAAGGAATGATGCTAAAGCTGAAGCTCCAGTACTTTGGCCACCTCATGCGAAGAGTTGACTCATTGGAAAAGACCCGGAGGCTGGGAGGGATTGGGGGCAGGAGGAGAAGGGGACAACAGAGGATGAGATGGCTGGATGGCATCACGGACTCAATGGACATGAGTCTGAGTGAACTCCGGGAGTGGGTGATGGACAGGGAGGCCTGGCGTGCTGCGATTCACGGGGTTGCCAAGAGTTGGACACGACTGAGCGACTGAACTGAACTGAAACTGATTCTAATCCCTAGTCCAGATATGAGTATATTGTTTGTTCTTGGGCAACTAAATCCATAGTGAGTTTCTCTGGTGACTCAGTCGGTAAAGAATTTGCCTGCAATGCAGGAGACCCGGGTTCAATCCCTGGGTTGGGAAGATGTCCTGGAGAAGGGAATGGCAACCCACTCCAGTATTGTTGCCTGGGTAGTTGCATGGACAGAGGAGCCTGGCAGGCTACAGTCCATGGCGTTACAAAGAGTCGAACACAACGAAATGACTAACACTTTCACTAACTAAATCGACATTAAAGCTCTTATCCATAATAAATGCTTCAAAAGTAGGCACATGGCAGAATGGCAACCAACTACAGTAAGGACAAGGATTTTTGTTTTAACTTTGGGAAGAGCAAACATCTCATCTCTGCTGATGTTATATTAGGGAAAAATTAGACCAGAAGCTAAGGGCAATCATCTTGTCACTGTGTGAAGCCTGGAAATTAAGTTAACATGGAGAAAAGCAGAAATAAAAGATGCAGAAAAATTGATAGATAACACCATCTGAGCCATTGTGTCAAGCAGGCCCTTAAGTGGGATATCCCTGGGCTTTTCATGTAAATGAGCCAATAAACTCTCCCTTTGGTTTAAGCTGCTCTTTGTCAATGCAGGATTCTAACTGATCCACAACCAAATAAGCATTAAAGGAGAAAAAGCAATGTATAAAGGAGTATGATGCATAGTGTATTACTTTATATTGTCTCTCTCTTCCTGACTCCTTTCCTCTCTCATTTCTTTTAGAAGTTAAACCCACTTCCCTACAATAAATTCTCCACTTTCTCCTCACTATGGGTGGCCAGCTAGAGCACAATACTGAAAGTAGGATAATTATTTTTATCTTGTCTCACACGTTAGCAAATTCCATCAAGATGCCCCAAAGGTGACTGAAGGCACATGCAACCATTCAATTATTTATTGAGCCCTTTCTGATATGCTCAGCAAATGTAAAGCAGCAGCGCAAGTGATGCATTTCACATTCTCAGACCTGAATGGAATGTCTATAGAAACATATAACTCAACATATAAGTTAAAAAATATTCTTGGGAACTTTTAATATTCTGTCACAAGCACACATAAAAAGTCAATCAGGAAAAGAACCTATATGGAAAAAAAAAACAACTTGAACTAGTTAAAATGAAATGTGCTTCTGATATAAAGCTCATAGTACCCTATTGTATGCCTTGGCTACATATAATAGGATATAACATGTCCCAGTCTCACAGAAATCAAGGAAATATTTCACAGAGCACATCTTCAAATAATGTTACTTTAGAAAGGAAAGTTAACTTCCATGAGCTAGATGGTAATATGAAAATTAATCGCTGAAAGTTATGACATACGTTTTATGACATATGTGCTCACAAACTTCAACATCACCACAGTCACCTGGAGGGCTTGCTGAAGTGCCGACCACTGGGCCCCACCCCAGAGTTTCTGATTCAGTGGATCTGGGGCAGGGTCACAGAATTATCTTTCAAACACGTTTCAGGTAATGCTGATGCAGCTGGTCTAGAAACTAGAGTTTGTAAACCTCTGTGTTTGAGGAGAAGGTTAAGGACAAGTGAGTGGGAAAGATGATTATGATTTTAAAAACTGAGCATTAAAATAAGAAAAACAAAATATCTGTTCTTATGGGACCTGTTTTCTAATAGTAGTAGATAAGTTATAGACACATAAACTAATCAAATGTAATATATGAATAATAAGTGCTTGCAAATATGAGAAGATGCTGTGTACAGTGATTAAGTTGGGATACAGGCAGCAGATAGTGTGCACAAGGATTATCTTTCTGGGGTGATATGGTAGTTGACATGTGAAGAATGGGAACGGCCTTTTGAAGATCCCAAGGCAGGATGGTCCAAGCAGAGAAAACATCAAGTCGAAGACTTTGAGATGGGAGGAAACCTAATGCATACATATTCAAAGAAGGAAAATGTTAGTCATAAGCAAGAGGAAATGCATGTATGTGTGTGTTCATTTTTAATAAGGCTTAAATGGTAAAAGGAGAAGCATACTATGTAGGTCTTATAGACCATGAACAATTTTTTTTCCATTTTATTCTATAGGCAATCCAGATGCTGTGGAGGATTTGAACTATCAGAATAACCTGTTCTATTATAAATTTTAAGAAGATCACTTCAGCTGTTATTTGGAGAATGTAATGTGGTTATGAATATGGGAGGAAAGAAAGAAAAGAGATAGGGATAAAAGTTCAAAGATGATTGCAGGTCTCCAGGTAAGATGTGTTCATAGATACATTTAAAAAGATAGAGAGGATATGAAGAGGAGTGGAGATATCAAAACCAGTTATTTTTAGAGTTGGCTATATCAGAATCAGCTTCCTAGGCTCTATCTTGGGCCTAATGATTATATGCTCTAAATTGTGTCCCCAAAGGATTCTGACGGGTAGTCAGATTTAGGGTAAATTTTGCTATACCAAATACTGTGGTAGATAGACTGAATGAAACCACCATACCTTTCTGGACAGAGAATGTCCTGATGAAAGCAAAATTTAAAGATGATTAATTTCTCTTGTAGGGGAGAGTCTGAAGACAAATGTCCTGCCAATAAGTAGAGGAGTCAATAGGTTGTCACAATAACTAAGGCATATGAGTTTGGACAGCACTGAAACATGGTAACCACTAGTTGGCCACCTCATGCGAAGAGCTGACTCATTGGAAAAGACCCTGATGCTGGGAGGGATTAGGGGCAGGAGGAGAAGGGACGACCGAGGATGAGATGGCTGGATGGCATCAAGGACTCAATGGATGTGAGTCTGAGTGCACTCCGGGAGTTGGTGATGGACACGGAGGCCTGGCGTGCTGCAATTCACAGGGTCGCAAAGAGTCGGACACAACTGAGTGACTGAACTGAACTGAGCTTCATGTGGCTATTTAGATTTAAATTAATTAAAATTAAGTTAAAAAGTCAGTTTTCCAACCACACAAGCTACAATTTGGGTGCTTAATAGCCACACATGGCTCTTGTCTACTGCACTAGGCAGTGTAGATATAAAACATTTCATTATCACAGAAAGTGTTTTGGACAGCAGTAGTCTCAAACATGATGTTAGAATTGGGGACAGAATCTAAAGGTCAAATCTGAGTGGGAAGATAGGGTGAAAAGAGGGATTAACAGGGCACAGTGATAAGTAAAGCAGCACTACTCTATAGAGTCATGGGTATTTTATTTGAGAAATTCAAAAAAATCTGCATAAAAATACACTCAAGTCAAGGGCACTGTAAAAATCAGTACTTGCTGTGTTACACAATTCATCACAATATTTTTTTCAATATAGGAAAATACCATAACTGATAAGATAAATATTATGATAGCAAGTTTTTTTCTCCCTCCTCTTCTTTTCTGTGGGTAATTACCAATGTCTGTAATTGACAACAGTTGATCAAATCAAAATAGGAAAACTAATAATGAGCCAGATTCTCCCACCACATTCTACCCACTGAAGTCAGTGAAAGCTCTGTGCACATAGGGAGACACATGGCGAGCTAATCTGGCCCAGTATTTACACAGCACTTTCAATCTGAGGATCTTAAAATGTTGAACAAATACTTTTATAGGCCATCCCAGGAGACAGAATCATCATCTAAATTGGGCTTTATAAGTTTGAGCTAAAGACTTTATACTACCTAAAATAGTGGTATTTAAAAAGTGTGTTTCCTTCTTTCCTTATATGCATGTGTCAGAATTCACAAGATCTGAACCTTCTGTTTTAAATTAAGGTTAGTAAACTTCATGACTCCACTCAGCTTAGCCTTTCAAACACCATCGTCTTCCCAGCTACCCATCTGACTTCAGATAAGAAAGTTAACCACTCTTCCTCATATTAACACAGATTAAACAATTTCACCCACTCAGAAACACAGTCATATAGCAAGCATTCAACTTGCATAATTTCTTTATGATTTTAAACTTCTTGGAATTTTTCAGTTGAACAGTGTACAAATGTGTTAATTGAATCTTGTTCTCAATTAACTACAAGTGGATTATCCAATTGGTAGGTCATTCAGACACCCTAGACCTCTTGCCTACCCCTTAACGGTAATTTTCAGACAGCTGTTCCCATCACTCTTCATCTGGCCCTTGTATCATTAATAGCAAGGCAACCTGGGGAGGGAGGAGGGAACAAGCTGTTTGGCTTTAGGACACTTCATTAGAGAGATATTGCTGCCAGTTTATCCACTAGTTAAACAAATATGTATTCCAGGTCTGCAACACTCAGGGGGAAAATCAAGACACAGTTGTAGGCACAGTTTCTGCCGAGAAATAGAAATAAAAGGGGAAAAAAAGAAATTTATCTCATTCTCACAGGTGGTACACAAATCTTATTCTGCACACAGATACTGGAAAGGCATTATCAACTCTTCACCACTGTTTTCAGGAGCTTTCACACCCTAAGTTCCCTGTAATGGCCAAGTGTGAGGCAACTTCTGTACACATGGCCTATAGTATCCTGGAGCTTTGATTAAATCAGGAGAACATGTGGGACTGTCCAGGCTTTAAGCTTTGCAGATCACTAAATGTCAGGTCTGGGGCTTCCCTGGTGGCTCATAGGTTAAAGTGTCTGCCTGGAATGCAGGAGACCCAGGTTCGATCCCTGGGTTGGGAAGGTCCCCTGGAGAAGGAAATGACAACCCACTCCAGTATTCTTGCCTGGAGAATCCCATGGAGGGAGGAGCCTGGTGGGCTATAGTCCATGGGGTCACAAAGAGTCGGACACGACTAAGCGACTTTACCACGACGACAAATGTCAGGTTAACTGCTGGAAAGAATCTAAGACAACAGAGCACTAAAAATGAATAGTATGCTTTTGTTGACCCTCAAATTCTGCTTTAATTGCAGGAAGGTTTTCAAGGTGTTTCTGAAAGAGGCAGAACTGTTAGTGTCAAGATCCTTGAACTTAGGGTTAAGGAGACCCAAGTTCTAGTCTTGGATTTGCTTCTGATCATGTAAGCTCTCTGACTCCAGTTTCCTCATCTGTAAGATGAAGATAATAAGAGAGTCTACATGACAGAGCTGATGTGGAGACTAGAGGCTTTAAACTATGCCAAGCCTTAGAAGAGTGACTGGCTCAGGTTAATCACTCAACATCGTTAGCTCTGAGTACTTATTGTTAGGAAAATTATTTACTCAAATTAGATTTCAAGTTCTTCCACTTCATGAGGGGAGTGAAATGCATTTTGCTGAATTTTAGATCTTCTCGAAGGTCCTCAGAGGCCACTTTAGAAAAGGAAAGATGGACAGTGAAGGAGTAGAACAATGACTGAGCTACAACAACTCTTTCTTCCTTAACCTGAGATATGGTAGCTATGCTTTTATGTGTTTTATCTATTTGCAGCCAATTTTATTTAATTGATACATAAATTGAGGGAGAATATCGATTTTGACTTTTAAAAGTCTTTACCTTTTTAAAAACATTTTATTTTACCTTGGTTATATAGCTGATGAACAATGTTGTAATAATTTCAGGTGAACAGGAAGGGACTCAGCCATTCATATACTTGTATCCGTTCTCCCTCACACTCCTCTCCCATCCAGGCTACCGCATAACATTGAGCGGAGTTCCATGTGCTATACAGTAGGTCCTTGGCGGTTATCGATTTTAAATATAGCGGTGTGTACATGTCTGGGCTTCCCAGGTGGCTCAGTAGTGAAGAATCCACCTGTCAGTGCAGGAGGTGCAGGCGATGTGGACTTGATTCCTGGGTGGGGAAGACCCCCTGGGAGGAAACGGCAGCCCACTCCAGTACTCTTGCCTGGAAAATCCCAGGTCAGGGGAGTCTGGTGGGCTATAGTCCATGGGGTTGCAAAGAGTCAGACATGATTGAGTACACATGCTAACTTTTATGTAACCAAAGGGCAAAATCATGTCTCTCTTTCCAAAACAGACGCAAGAAGAGACTTTAGTCATCTAGTTAAATCTATTTTATAGTTATTCCAAAGTTTTGGGGGTCTATTTCTTTCCTTTCTCTTTTTCTTTTTCCTAAAGACGCTTACTTCTTGGAAGAAAAGTTATGACCAACCTAGATAGTATATTCAAAAGCAGAGACATTACTTTGCTGACTAAGGTCCGTCTAGTCAAGGCTATGGTTTTTCTAGTGGTCATGTGTGGATGTGAGAGTTGGACTGTGAAGAAGGCTGAGCGCCGAAGAATTGATGCTTTTGAACTGTGGTGTTGGAGAAGACTCTTGAGAGTCCCTTGGACTGCAAGGAGATCCAACCAGTCCATTCTGAAGGAGACCAGCCCTGGGATTTCTTTGGAAGGAATGATGCTGAAGCTGAAGCTCCAGTACTTTGGCCACCTCATGTGAAGAGTTGACTCATTGGAAAAGACTGATGCTGGGAGGGATTGGGGGCAGGAGGAGAAGGGGTCGACCGAGGATGAGATGGCTGGATGGCGTCACTGACTCCATGGGCGTGGGTCTGGGTGAACTCTGGGAGTTGGTGATGGACAGGGAGGTCTGGTGTGCTGCGATTCATGGGGTCACAGAGTCGGACACGACTGAGCAACTGAACTGAACTGAACTGAACTGAAAGGGCTGGATAGTGAGATATATTTGGTTAGCAAAGGTGTAATTTCTTCTCAAACTTACAGAATATAAAAAAATAGGCAAAGTGGAGATGAAGGCAGGATTAAGGAAAGTAACATGAAATGTTTCACATGAAAATATGAAATAATAATTCCATTGTGAAAGTAGAGGATGGAGGATGTCATGAAAGTATTTTGTCCTTCTTATAAATTTAAATTGTACTGTCTTAGAAAAGTAATGTATGGCTTGGAAAGTTGTGCCATGGGTCTGTTTCAATATTTACCTGCTGGACAATCAGGAGAATAAAAAGGCAAGTGTACAACCCATAACCAGACTTGGATGAATAACTCAAACTTTGCTAAATGTATTACTGAGGAGAGGAGAAGGAATTCCTAGCTATTCTGTGGTTCGGGATTTTCAGAAGTTAAAATGGTAAATGTGTGGATGGAGAAAGCATCCATATTTTTCATCACTCGTCCATCTAGAAATGATATCTGTATTTCTTTCTCTTGGCTCTGGTCCTGTGGCCTGTATCACAAATAGAATAGGGCATAAGTCAGGATGCACCAGGTTCTGAGTTAGGTCTTGAGAAACAGTAGGTTCTACTTTCTGTCCTCTAGAACAGGAAGTCTGAGGGAAGAAGCTGACTACCTTGAGACTGTCATGCCGCAAAGAAAACTGAAGATGCCGCAGGTCCTGAAAAGTGAGCTGTATGTGGAGAGAGAGAGAGAGAGAGAGAGAGAGAGAGAGAGAGAGAGAGAATGGGTACACAGAGATCAGACATGTGAGTTAAGAAGCCATCTTGGAAGTGAACCATGTACAGTCACAGATGAGCATCCCAGCTGAACCCTTCCTAAGGCCCTCACCCACAAAATTGTGGGCAAAATAAGTCACTTTAAGCCACAAGGTTCTGGAGGACTTTGTTATGCAATAATAGATAACCTGAATAGTAGAGATGAGGAGGGAATTTTAGAGTGCTATGAAATCAAAGAAAGAGAAATAAGATTTGAGAAAAAGCAGATCCTCTGAGGATTTAATTTCTTAGTTTCCTTTCCTTTGAATTATGGGGGGAAAATCTTATTTAATGTATGCCCATCAATTTTCTCCTCAAAGTAGAAATTTCTTTGGTTACCCCAATTTTTAGTACTCTGAAAAATTAAAGCCGTGTAGCTTGGATTAAGGCATCATGAAAGGTAGAAGGACAGGTGAATAGAGAGAGAAGGTATCGACCCCACATCTGCTCCTTTGCTGGGGCTAATTCATGGGCTTCCCAGGTGGCTCTGTGCTGCTGCTAAGTTGCTTCAGTCGTGTTCGACTCTGTGCAGCCCCATAGACAGCAGCCCACCAGGCTCCCGTCCCTAGGATTCTCCAGGCAAGAATATTGGAGTGGGTTGCCATTTCCTTCTCCAATGCATGAAAGCGAAAAGTGAAAGGGAATTTGCTCAGTCATGTCTGACTCTTTGCGACCCCATGGACTGTAGCCTACCAGGTTCCTCTGTCCATGGGATTTCCCAGGCAAGAGTACTGGAGTGGGTTGCCATTGCCTTCTCCCAGGTGGCTCTAGTGGTAAAGAATCTGTCTGCCAATGCAGGAGATTTAAGAGACATGGGTTCAATCTCTGAGTCAGGAAGATCCCTTGAAGGAAGGCGTGGCAACCCATTCCAGTATTATTGCCTGGAGATGCCCATGGACAGAGGAGCCTGGTGGATTGCCATTGCCTTCTCCCAGGTGGCTCTAGTGGTAAAGAATCTGTCTGCCAATGCAGGAGATTTAAGAGACATGGGTTCAATCTCTGAGTCAGGAAGATCCCTTGAAGGAAGGCGTGGCAACCCATTCCAGTATTATTGCCTGGAGATGCCCATGGACAGAGGAGCCTGGTGGGCTACAATCCATAGAGTCGCAAAGAGTCAGACATGACTGAAGCGACTTAGGACTCATGCACAAGGTGAATTCTTAGGGCTCAGCCTTCCACAGAAAGAAATATGCCCATATTTTTGGGTGGCAACCACCCTGCTGCTACACTGCAGAGCTGGAGCAGCATGTGGAAGCACACAAGGCTGAGGGAGAGCTCCTTCCTGAACAAGTTAGTTGTGCATACACAGCAGGCTTTTTTGTTTCCCAACATGCTAAAAGATGATCGTGTTAAAATGCTGCACTCAGTATGGCAGCAAATTTGGAAAACTCAGCAGTGGTCACAGGAGTGGAAAACGTCAGTTTTCGTTCCAATCTCAAAGAAGGGCAATGCCAAGGAATGCATAAACTACCACATAATTGCACTCACTTCACACGCTAGCAAAGTAATGCTCAACATTCTCCAAGCTAGGATTCAATAGTACATGAACCAAGAACTTCCAGATGTTCAAGCTGAATTTAGAAAAGGCAGAGGAACCAGACCTCAAATTGCCAACATCTGTTGAATCATAGAAAAAGCAAGAGAATTCCAGAAAACATGTTTCTGTTTCATTGACTATGCTTAAGCCTTTGTGTGGATCACAACAAACTGTGGAAAATTCTTAAGGAAATGGGAATATCAGATCACCTTACCTGCCTCCTTGGAAACCTGAATGCAGGTTAAGAAGCAAGAGTTAGAACTGGACATTAAAACGGACTGGTTCAAAATTGGGAAAGGAGTATGTCAAGGCTATATATTTTTCACCCTGTTTATTTAACGCCTATGCAGAGTACATCATGTGAAATGCTCGGCTGGATGAAGCACAAGCTGGAAATAAGCTGCCGGGAGAAATATCAATAACCTCAATATGCAGATGACACCACCCTTATAGAAGAAGGCTAAGAGGAACTAAAGAGCCTCTTGATGAAGGTGAAAGAGGAGAGTGGAAAAGTTGGCTTAAAACTCAGCATTCAAAATAACGAAGATCATGGCATCCAGTCCCATCACTCCATGGCAAATAGATGAGGAAACAATGGAAACAGTGATAGACTTCATTTTCTTGGGCTCCAAAATCACTGCAGATGGTGACTGCAGTTATGAAATTGAAAGATGCTTGCTCCTTGGAAGAAAAGCTATGACAAATCTAGACAGCATATTAAAAAGCAGAGACATAACTTTCCTGACAAAGGTCTATCTAGTCAAACTATGGTTTTTCCAGTAGTCATGTACAGATGTAAGAGTTGGACCATAAAGAAGGCTGAGCACTGAAGAACTGATGCTTTTGAACTGTGGTAATGGAGAAGACGCATGAGAGTCCCTTGGACTGCAAGGAGATCAAACCAGTAAATTGTAAAGGAAATCAAACCTGAATATTCATTGAAAGGACTGATGCTGAAGGTGAAGCTCCAATACTTTTGCCACCTGATGCAAGGAGTCAACTCATAAGAAAAGACCCTGGTGGAAAAGATTGAAGGCAGGAGAGACAGGGACGACAGAGGAGGAGATGATTGGATGATATCACCAACTCAATGGACAACAAGTTTGAGCAAGCTCCAGGAGATGATTAAGGACAGGGAAACCTGTCGTGCTAAAGTCCATGGGGCCACAAAGAGTCGGACACGACTGAGTGACTGAACAAAAATAATACCAAAGAGAAGTAGGCCCCAAGGAGAAGGGAGCTAACAAGTTACTCAGAAGTTTGTTTTGCTCTTAATGCATATACTTTAATCTTTAGGAAGCCCAAAGATTTTTATCTTAGTGTATTTAACGCAATAAATCTTTGGACCAGAAATCACAAAATGCTCCTTATGCCTTCCTGAATGCTACATGTGCTCCTCTGAGCAGCAAAATGAGTCTCACCCCTGCAGATGGCTTCCACACTTTACCTTTAATATCTATGTCTTCTTCCAACTGTCTCAACTAACTGCTGTGATGGTCATCTAGTCTTTTAAAGGCTCTCAGGCAAGGAATCTTACTTTCCTACTCAATCTTTCATCTAGCCACTCAATAAATATTTGAGTTTATTAAGTCCTAGGGTGTTAAGGCTGCAACATAAATGAGGTCCACACCTTATTCTGAACTTAGTCTCAAGAAAAACTCATAAAGAGCTCAAATAAAATACATAAAATGATTAGTCTCTAAAGAAAGAATCTTTACAAAGCACAGATTCCTTCAATAAAGGATAAAAGCTAACATTACTGAGCAACCCCTCTGGAGCCTATGTTTTAAATATATTATTCCTACTCCTCCACAACTGTATAAGGGAGGTGTTAGGTTTTTCTTTATTTTACATTAATAAAGATTACACTTAAAAAATGTTAAGTCATTTAAGTCCACAAGTAATTAAAAACCTGTAACTTGCATTGTCTGACATAAAATTCCCATTTTTTTCCTATTAGCTGTCAAGTTGTCATAATGCTATGGTTTCCAAATTGAAAACATTTTCTCTAAAATCATCTCATTTGACTTCCATCACATCATGAAAAAAGATGGCCTTCCCATTCCCCTCTACATAGAGAAAAGCAAAGACTGAAGAGATAAAGTGTAAGCAGTGCTGAGATTCAAATCAAACTCTGACCTGAGTACTCCAAGATGGCTTTTTTTCCCACTCCATGGTGCTATCTTTTCTAGACCGGGGAATTGGAAAAGTTCCATGGCAAAGAATGTTTTTGAAGAATGAATAAGATTTGGACAGGTGTTTACTGGAGGGCATCCCTGGTGTCTCAGATGGTAAAGAATCTGCCTGTGATGTGGGAGATCTGGGTTTGACCCCAGGGGTGGGAAGATCCCCTGGAGAAGGGAATGGCTATCCACTCTGGTATTCTTGCCTGGAGAATTCCATGGACAGAGGAACCTGGTGGGCTAATATATAGTCCATAGGGTACCAAGAGTCAGATGCTACTGAACAATGAACACAACACTTACTGGAGTGCAAGAGGTGTTACAGGTAGAAGATTTGCAGGTTGGGTGAAATATTGAACTGGTATCAAGAACAAAGCATCTTAGCACCAAGATAATTTGCTTCACAGAATCTGTTACAATCAGAATTTTAAACACACACACACACATACAAAGAATATAGCATGTACAGTGTAATATGCCCAGATATTGAAGTGGCTGCAAATATGGAATGTTTTCTTTGTAGCAATATCTGTTATACATGTGACTCTAATACTCCTAGAAAACAGAGTCTGGGAATTCATGTGGAGTTATATTTTCTGTGACACCCAAATTTTATTGATTCCTCTCTCTAGAAGTTGAGCACCCTCCTTTAAAATCTCCCCATCAAATATTCCTGGGAATACAGTTGTTCAATACCTGCTCACAAGCAGTAACATTTATGCTGAGCATCACTTCTACTCTGTTAGGGCTCAGAGCTTCTGACCTGGTCAGCTGGGACCAGAATTCTCTTCATACTCACTGGGTATTGTCCTTAATTCAATAGAACCTATCTGGGATGAAAGGGGTAGAGATTGAAGCATCTCTTACTTTTGAGATGATCACTGTTAGAAGGTCCCCAAACAGTGCCACTTGCTTCTCATCTCTTACTACAATCCTAACACCTGACAGGGTTTGAAGGAGTCTTACTGAAAATTCTTCTAGCTTTTGTTTTTCACCCCTGCCTTCAGGCATTAGTCTCAGTGAGGCAAGTGGCAATAGACACTTCTGTGTATCCATAATTCCTTAATGCCCATCCTGCAGAGCTAAGCCTTTCTCAGGATGTCAAGTCCAGTTCAGGGATCTTTCAGACGAGTTACCTGAAGAAAATCTTCAGTGTTCATTCAAATGGACTTCCTGCCACATTGTTCAGTAAATACATATCAATGGTCAAAAACCTATCAGGCAGCTTTTCATCAGCTTGGTCATAAACATTTAATTCTCACCTTAATTCAAATAAGGTATTCCTTACCTACTTCATATTGTATTTTTCTTCTTTGTGAAAATTTGTGGGATAACAGGAATTCCCTATTCTTGAAATATTTTCTACTGCATTTTCCAAATGACAAGTACATATCTGAGCCACTAATAGAAACCATCTTAAAAGCTGGACCAGCAGCATAGTGTGGGGAAGATCTAAGTGGATGGAGTTCAGGTTTCAAGCACTGAAGACAGGGCTGTGTTTGAATCAAGGCNAGTCCCTTGGACTGCAAGGAGATCCAACCAGTCCATCCTAAAGGAGATCAGTCCTGGGTGTTCTTTGGAAAGACTGATGTTAAAGCTGAAACTCCAATACTTTGGCCACCTGATGCAAAGAGCTGATTCATTTGAAAACACCCTAATGCTGGGAAAGATTGAGGGCAGGAGAAGAAGGGGATGACAGAGGATGAGATGGTTGGATGGCATTACCCACTCAATGGACATGGGTTTGGGTGGACTCCGGGATTTGGTGATGGACAGGGAGGCCTGGTGTGCTGCGGTTCAGGGGGTCGCACAGAGTCGGACACGACTGAATGGCTGAACTGAACTGAACTGAACTGTTTTCCTCTATTTCTTTGCACTGATCACTGAGGAAGGCTTTCTTATCTCTCCTTGCTATTCTTTGGAACTCTGCAATTCAAATGAGTATATCTTTCCTTTTCTTCTTTGCTTTTCACTTCTCTTCTTTTCACAGCTATTTGTAAGTCCTCCTCAGACAACCATTTTGCTTTTTTGCATTTCTTTTTCTTGGGAATGTTCTTGCTCCCTGTCTCCTGTACAATGTCATGAATCTCCTTCCATAGTTCATCAAGCACTCTCTCAGATCTAGTCCCTTAAATCTATTTCTTACTTCCATTGTATAATCATTAGAAGGCAGATTGTCACAGGGCAATTTGTTTGATCGTGCTGTCCAAATAAGGCTTCCCTGGTGGCTCAGATGATAAAGAATCTGCCTGCAATGCAAGAGACCCAGGTTCAATCCCTGGGTCAGGAAGATCTCCTAGAGAAGGGAATGGCTACCCACTCCTGTGTTCTTGCCTGGATAACCCATGGGCAGAGGAGCTTAACAGGCTACGGTATATAGGGTCTAAAGAGTTGGACCTGACTGAAGTGGCGTAGCATGCAAGCAGAGATATGCTTTTATATTTAAAGGGTATTTTTTGTAGGTAGTTTATGATTAGTTTTCTTGGGGGAGAGGAGCTGACAACCTCTGGCTTTAATTGGGGTGTTTAGGCCATTACATTTAATATAATTATTGAAATGATTGGGTTTAAGGCTAGCTTGTTGTTTTTTATATTATCATCTTTCTCTTTCTCGCTTTCTTTTGTATTAATCAAATATTTAATGAATATTTTTGTCTCCTTTGGCTTATTAATTGGGAGTATTGTTTTATTATTTGTTTCTTAAAGGTTTATATTATACAATTTAACTTAATTGATGTCTACCTTTAAGGGATTTTAACCATTTTACAAATAATATAAGAACCTTAAAATAGTATGCTTCCATTTCTCTCCCCCTGACCTTTGTGCTATTGTTGTTATACTATTTACTCTTACAAATATTTTAGCTTTTTAGTACCTTGTTATTATTTTGTTTAAACTGTAAATTATCTTTTAAAGAAATATAAATACTAAGAAAAATAATCATATGTAATTATCTATGCAGTTTCCATTTCTGGTATTCTTCATTCATTTGTATAGATTCATATTTCTATCTAGTATACTTTTTTTCTGCCTAAAAGACCTCTTTTAGTATTTTGTTTATTTTTTGGTAATGTGGATCTGCTGATTATGAATGATTTTAGTTTTTGTATGTCTGGAAAAAGTCTATCACTATTGCTTTTCAAAGACTTTTTTTTTTTGCTAGATGTATTATTCAAGGTTAACAGTTTTTTCTTTCAGTAGTTTGGAGATGTTGTACTATTTTCTTGCTTACATTATATCTAATGATAGCTCTCTTATCACAAATAGCATACCTTTTTTTCTTAGCTGCTTTTAAGAATTTCTCTTTATCATTTGTTTTGAGTAGTTTGATTATTGTGTGCCTGGGTGTAATTTTATTTGTGCTTCTTTTGTGCAGGGTTTGTTGAGCTTCTTGGATTTGTGAATTTATTGGTTTTAGTATTTTTTGCCTTTATATCATCAAATAACTTTATCTGCCCCTGTCTTTGAGGACTTCAACTACTCGTAACCTGGACACTTGTAATTATTCCATAATTTGCTGATGTTCTTTTTATTAATTTTTCTTTTTCCTCTATGCTCATTTTGGGAAATTTCTATTGCTATTTTGACACCAATCTTGTCCATCATACTTTTATCTGAGACATGTTTATTATCTCTTAAAATTTTTTTATGCATATATATATATATGGATAAGTATGCATATATATATGCTGTTGTTGTTCAGTTGCCCAGTCATGCCCAGCTCTTTGCGACACCATGGACTGCAGCATGCCAGGCCTCCCTAGCCCTCATCATCTCCCTCAGTTTGCCTAAGTTCATGTCCCTTACATTATTAGTGATGCCGTCCAGCCATCTCATCCTCTGACACCCTCTTCTCCTTCTGCCCTCAATCTTTCCCAGCACCAGGGACTTTTGCAATGAGTTGTCTGTTCATATCAGATGACCAAAATACTGGAGCTTCAGCTTCAGCATCAGACCCACCAGTGAATATTTAAGGTTGATCTCCCTTAAGATTGACTGGTTTGATCTCCTTGCTGTCCAAAGGACTTTCAGGAGTCTTCTCCAGCACCACAGTTTGAAGGCATCACTTCTTTGGTGTTCTGCCTTCTTTACGGTCTAGCTCTCACAACTATGTGACCACTGGGAAGACCATAGCCTTGACTATATGGACCTTTGTCGGCAGAGTTCTGTCCCTGCTTTTCAACACATTGTCTAGGTTTGTCATTGCTTTGCTGCCAAGAAGCAATTGTCTTCTGATTTCATGGCTGCAGTCACCATCTGCAGTGATTTTGAAGCCCAAGAAGAGGAAATCTGTCACTTCCACCTTTCCCCCTTCTATTTGCCATGCAGTAATGGAGCCAGATGCCATGATCTTAGATTTTTTAATACTTAGTCTTGAGCCAGCTCTTTCACTCTCCTCCTTCAGCCTCATCAAGACTCTTTAGTTCCTCTTAGCTTTCTGCCATTAGAATGGTATCACCTACATCTCTGAGGTTGTTGATATTTCCCCTATCTTGATTTCAACTTGTAACATACATACACACATATATATATGTATGTATGTATGTATGTATGGGCTTCCCTGGTAGTTCAACTGGTAAGAATTTGCCTGCAGTATGGAATAACTGGGTTTGACCCCTGAGTTGGGACAATCCCTTGAAGGAGGGCATGGCAACCCACTCCAGTATTCTTGCCTGGAGAATCCCAGTAGACAGAGGAGCCTGGTGGGCTACAGTCCTTGTGGTTGTCAAGAGTCGTCAGACATGACTGAGTGACTAAGCACAGTATATATATGTGTGTGTGTGTGTGTGTGTGTGTGTGTACACACACATATATACTTAAAACTTGGCTTCCCAGGTGGCTCAGTGAACATATTGAATGCATTTATAGTGACTATTTAAATATCCTCGTCTGCTTATTCTAACACCTGCAACATTTCTGAATTTGTTTCAGTGAACTTTCCCCCCTTGTTCTGTCATGCTTTCCTTCTTTGCATATCTGGTAATCTTTGCTTGAATGCCAGACATTGTGAATTTTACCTTCTTCGGTGCTGGGCATTTTTCTATTCCTAAAAATATTCTTGAGTTTTCCTCTGGGATGCAACTAAGTAGTGTGAAAACAGTTTGCATCTTTTTGATCTTCCTTTTAAGATCTGTTAGCTAGTAAATGCTACTAGCATTTACTCTGAAGCTAATTATTCCCTACTGCTGAGTAAAAGCTTTCTGAATTTATCCATACTTCATGAATTATCAGATTTTCTAGTCTGGTCTAGGATGAGTCACTATTCTCAGGCCACTATGGGCACTGGGAACTGTTTGCTCTAATCTGTTCAGATGTTTTATTTCCCCAGAATCAAGTAATTTCCTTCCATGAGTTCAGCATAATAACACATCCCTTTTTATTAATCTTATTATTCTGTGTGCATGCAAAGAAGTAGAATAGCCAAATATTCCTTACTTGTGTAGTTATAAGCTGTGCTCCCTAACTTGTGTTTGTGTAATTATTTATATATTTTTTTGTTTCTAGTTGCTGAATTTTAATTTCCTTAAAAAATTTTATTTATTTGATTATGGTGAGTTGTAGTTTTGGCAACCAGGATCTTTATTATGTTATGTGAGGTCTTTGCTGCAGCAAATGGACTCTCTAGTTGTGTCACGCAGGCTTAGTAGTTGTGGCATGCAGGCTTAGTTGCTCCAAGGCATGTGGAATCTTAGCTGTCTGACCAGGGAGTGTTTCCTGCATTGCAAGGTGGATTCTTAACCACTGGACCACCAAGGAAGTCCTTAATTTCTTTTAAAATCTAACTTCACTTGATTAGATTTCAACCAAGTCTTATTAATTCACAGTAGAAGAATAGGTTTTAGGAGTTACCTAAACTCGAGGAAGAAGTAAAGAGGAAATCCTGTTTTTAGGAATATATCCTAGGAAAGAGCAATTCTGTAGGATCTGAAACAAAAGCCTAAAGAGTCCCTATTCTAAAAGTGAAGTGATGAAAAAGAATTGCTAGAAAGACTTACTAATGGTTTGAACCTGCGCCAGAAGGACTGCATAAATGTAAGATTGTGTTTGAGATTTTCTTCATTTTATATATGATTATCTCAGTGTTATTCTACTCAGCTAACATTTATTTGTATTTTTGAAGCTACTGTTTATGATGGTTGACAGGAGACAAAATTAAAGGAATATGTTATATTGGTAAAAATGGAGTAAAGAAAGGATAAGATCTAGGTAGATGGTCTTAATGAAAGCAATGCCATTCTTTACATTAATCTGCACAATATAAGTGCAAACGACCTGTGAACAAGCGGTATTAAAGTAGAGACTTGTCTAAGATGCAGACCTAGGTCTTTATTGAGGCTGTTTGATGTTTGAAGGCAAGCATCTTAACTCTTTGGAAAAAACATATCATTTTTTATTATAGCTATCTCTGAGCAAGCCAGGTTTAGGCATTAAGGATGGATGGAATGTTTTAGGTTTCAGTAGAGGCCAGAGCGCTGTTTTGAGAAAGAACAAAATGATATTTTTCTTTCTTTCAATGTTGTCCCATTCCTCTTCATTTTTGCTTTTTAATATCTTCTTATAATTTTTGCTACTTCATTTCTGTGCCCAATATTTTTAGTGCCTTATAGCTCTTCTTTATCTTTTCTTTTTAAGTTTTATTTTATTTTTTTGAAAAAAGCCTGTTTTTATCACCTGTGCTAACCATTTCCTTCAAATAACATTCTGCTTGCGACCCTTGTAGGCAATGCTTTCATGGGAGCTAAGAGGATTTTGGATAGGCAGAAGAAGAGGGACTAAGTTATGAACAAATTTGCTTTTTCTGAAGCAAACAGTGTGCACTGCATGGAATGGGGAGACATTTCTGTAGTGGTTGGTTAGGCCTAATCATGATGGGATCATTGAAGAGAATAGTAAACAGGAGGTGGAAGAAAAAGCCATGCCTGCTGCAGAGTAGTTTCCCCTTCTTACTCATGTAGCAGAAATATGAGACCACAGTTGATAACTCTGTGACCTTATATTTTGAGTCATGGTTTCCCCCTATCTTTGGGAATTTTCCTTCCCACATACCCACAGCAAATTTCTCCCACCCTTCTCTGTGAGCTAAAATGAACACAAGTGGCAAACATATATTTGTTTTCACCCAATACAGACTCTAACAGAACTTCAATTCAACAAACATTTATTGAGCACTTATTGAGCATTTACTATGTTGTAAGGAATGGTTGAGTGTAAAGTAGCACAAGCTATGGTCTTTAATTTTGGGGAAACTTCATCCTTATAAGCACGTAGGAAACCATACTGAAGGTGGCAAAAATATAAATAAAAATGAAGATCATAAGAGAGGAATAAAGTGGGGGACGAAGATGGAGGGAGGCCTCATGGAGGAGCTGGAATTTCATCTTGATTCTAAATGAAATTGGTGGTGGTTCAGTAGTTACAAGTCCACCTGCCAATAAGGAGATTCAAGGTTCAATCCTTGGGTCAGGAAGATCTCTTGGAGAAGGAAATATCAACCCACTCCAGGATTCTTGCCTGGGAAATCCCACAGACAGAGGAGCCTGGCATGCTACAGTCTACGGGGTTGCAAATAATTGGACATGACTTAACAGCTAAACAACAACAACAGAAAAGCAAATATAGAGAAAAGAAAATGCAAAAATATTCAATTTATAAAGTGAGTGGTGGGAAGGCAATGGAATTGAAAAGACATTTCAGGTCCTTTCAGGATGTGAGGCATGCTGGGGTCTGTACTATGCAGGCTGAAATTTATTCTGTAGGCAGAAGACAATCACTGATGGGCTTTAAATAGGCATGATGACAAGATGTAATTGGGACATGGATAACTCTATTGGTAGCTGCATAAGATGGTACAAGAGAGAGTGGAGGCAGGGAGACAGTCAGGAACAGGGAGAAGGAATAAGATCCAATTCTTACAAGGCGCAAGCACACAAGATGCGAGCAGTCTGACATAGAATTCTGGACCTACAGGCCATGACCTGGCGGCAAGTTTCTGATGTTCTCTATGCCTCGATTTCATTCTCTGTAAATCAAGGATCAGAATAATATTGTTTTATAGAACTGTAAAGATGAGATGAATTAATATGTGTGAAGCCCTTAGATATGTGTCTGCTGCTGCTGCTGCTAAGTCGCTTCAGTTGTGTCCGACTCTGTGTGACCCCATAGACGGCAGCCCACCAATAGTAAACAGTCAACAATGTTATAAGCTGTTCAGTTCAGTTCAGTTCAGTTGCTCAGTCATGTCCGACTCTTTGTGACCCCATGAATAGCAGCACGCCAGGCCTCCCTGTCCATCACCAACTCCTGGAGTTCACTCAGACTCATGTCCATTGAGTCCGTGATGCCATCCAGCCATCTCATCCTCTGTCGTCCCCTTCTCCTCCTGCCCCCAATCCCTCCCAGCATCAGAGTCTTTTCCAAAGAGTCAACTCTTCGCCTGAAGTGGCCAAAGTACTGGAGTTTCAGCTTTAGCATCATTCCTTCCAAAGAAATCCCAGGATTGATCTCCTTCAGAATGGACTGGTTGGATCGCCTTGCAGTCCAAGGGACTCTCAAGAGTCTTCTCCAACACCACAGTTCAAAAGCATCAATTCTTCAGCGCTCAGCCTTCTTCACAGTCCAACTCTCACATCCATACATGACCACAGGAAAAACCATAGCCTTGACTAGACGGACCTTAGTCGGCAAAGTAATGTCTCTGCTTTTGAATATACTATCTAGGTTGGTCATAACTTTTCTTCCAAGGAGTAAGTGTACTTTATTTTTCTGGGNCGCTCAGCCTTCTTCACAGTCCAACTCTCACATCCATACATGACCACAGGAAAAACCATAGCCTTGACTAGACGGACCTTAGTCGGCAAAGTAATGTCTCTGCTTTTGAATATACTATCTAGGTTGGTCATAACTTTTCTTCCAAGGAGTAAGCGTCTTGGCTTACTTTCATGGCTGCAGTCACCATCTGCAGTGATTTTGGAGCCCAAAAAAAATAAAGTCTGACACTGTTTCTACTGTTTCCCCATCTATAGTAAAGCAATAGTAAAAAGAGACAAGAAGGAGTGCATTTGAAAGTATTTATACTATATTATAGGTGCTTAGTCGTGTCTGACTCTTTGCAACCCCGTGAACTGTAGCCCACCAGGCTCTTCTGTCCATGGAATTCTCCAGGCAAGAATACTGGAATGGGTTGCCATTCCCTTCTCCAGGGGATCTTCCTAACCCAAGGATCGTACCCAGGTCTCCTACAGTGCAGGCAGATTCTTTACTGACTGAGCCACCAGGGAAGCCAATTCTCTATTATTATGTCATATTTATGTTGGAGTTATTTTCTGCTATCTGCCTATTATGTATAATTCTATCATTTAGTAAGCGAGGCAAGAAATCAAATTGTTGCTATAGCACTTATTATATATTATTTTTTGTGACTGCTTTCTTCTAGAATGTCTCAGACTTTGAGATAATATATGAGGTCACCTTTGATATATGTTAGTTTTAAAAAGGAGCCTGAAAATGTTATAGAGCTATTTGAATTATATGGTTGGAGTCAATTGTAACTGATAATTTATCATCTATATCTGTCTATCTACCTATCTATGTACCTATCATCTATTCATCTATGAGACATAAATGTATTTACTTAATTATACTTTTTTACATTGCTCCTAACCAAATGAGAAGTTAAAGATCCTCAGATCCTTTGCAGATATAACTATGTAACTTTACAACCCCTTCAAGGCACAGAAAACTATATTAATTAAAGCTTAGAATAATAATCCTAACCAATCCTTACACTGCTTCCCCCCACCCCTACCCCTTGTTTTGCTCTAGTTCTACTGTTGAAATCATAATCATTGCTGCAGAAAGAGAGGGAGTTCCTCTCCTATAGATGTTAACTGGAAGCGGTGAGGGGGGCTGGAGAAGGCTAACTCCCATTGCTCTGGACACTGCGTTGGGTCCCCTCCTTGGAGATATTGGGAAAAGGCACTGGGCAAAACAAGGCTGGCACAAGAAGATGAAGAGGCAGCTCTCTTTGTTCAAGACCAGGAAAAGAGGGAAATAACGGGTGATAAACAATTCGCCTTTACTGTTTCCTGTGCAGTCTGTCTCAAGTGGACTTATCTAGGGTCTAGACCACACTGGAAATCTGAAGGTCAAGATAACAGAGATATCTGCGGCCAACATCTAACTGTAAAATGTGTATCTTGATCTACTCTGGGTTTCAATATAATCCAGCACCTAAGCAAGGAACCATATGAAGGTGTTCATGGGGTGGCAAAATAGCCAAAGCTCTTCTAAGGGAAGGACAGGCAAGTGGGGTGCTCTAGTGACTTGTGGCTTCTCAGCTGTTTCTCTGGGTGCCCTTTCCCCTTCTGTTTCAGGGGCCCCCACTCAGCACTAGACACCTGCCTGTCTCCTTTCCCACCTCTGACTGAGGGCAAGGTTAGAAAAGACCTGCTTGAGTGCCTGGGAACACTCTTGACTCAGGTGAGTCAATGACAGAGACAAAGCAATTATGGGATCTCAGATGTGCCTCTAGTGCTGTCTCTTCAACTCTGCTCAGAGGGCTTATCCAGCATCAGAAAGAGATTAACTCCCATGCAGCCTTCAGAAATAAACACAGAGGAATATTTACTGATGGGGGAAATTTGTTCATGAGATGCTAAGTGCAAAAGCATGTAATAAACAGTGTGTACAGTATGATCTCTGCTTGTGAACCAAACCAAATTAACCGTACGCATCACACATATGCATCGAGAGGTTTCACCATGGCCAGATCTGGTGGGGAGGAAATATGGGGTTTGCTATATATAAATATGTGTGTGCTGTGTATGTGTATTTTTTTCTGCCTATCAATGAAAGTCATTTTTAGTTTTCAAAAAAAGAAAGACACTAGCCCCAAATTCCACAGCAGCTAAGTGGTGTTGCCTCCACAGATACCCCTTTGAAGCCAGTTTATATAAATGTGAAGATATCTGGGCGATCACACAGTCCTGCTTTCCCTTTTGTCTTCTCTTGTGGGTTCTTTATTCTTTGCACAGAAAGCATGAAGTAGCGATTGCCTCCTTCCCTAACAGGGATCCTCAAATGTGGGTAACTGAAGGATGCAGGGTAGGACAGGTTAAGGAAGTCCATCCCCACACTTCCATTGTGAATCAGCTTCCTGCAAAGATCACCGCTCCCCCAGTTTCCGGCCAACCTCCCTTTAGCAGGAAGAGAAAAATGGGCTGAACTCCTGACACTTGGAGAAATATCTGATTCCCCACCAAGCTGCCCACGATTTCAGTGGAAATGTGAGTGTGCGTGGGGGGGTACATGCTGGAAGAATCTTTCTCAGTATGTGTCAAGTTCTATTCTAACCACTTTCAATCAGTATAGTCACAAGATGAGGTCAGCTTCCAGGCTTTTCCCTTCCTATACTTTCTCTGACCAGTGGCCTATGGACTTGCTGTATTAACATTTTTCTTTGCAAAGCTGACTTTTAAACTGACAACCAAAGTAGCAGTTACACTTACACAAGAGAAAGTGAGGCAACTTCAGGCTGGTTCCCGTGTTTGTTCATCAACTGACGTTAATTGGGCGCCTTCTGAAGAAGGCAAGAAGCAGGCTAGAGTAGAATCTAAACCACAGTGACAAGGAGCTGGTTGAAGCCCAAAAGTCCTAAGTGGGGTGGAATGAAGTGTGGGAAACTCTTTCTAGAATTTCACTGATTAACCATTGATAAAATAACAGAAGTCTATTTTTCCCCTCTCAGGGCCCCCTTTATTCACAATCTGAATGTGAAAAGTAAGAAATCCAACTTACCTAAACTTTACACCGTGCTAATTGTGTACGAGCTGCTGTCATTTAGAGTGTAGCCTCAAATCTCTCTTCTGAAGGACCTGATGCAGAGCAAGCGCCCTGCCACCTTCTCCCTCCTCTGAGGAGATTGTGAGAAGCACAACAGTGAATCCTTTCATTCTCCCTGTTTGTTTTAGGGAGGTCGATGGCATTTGTTTTTTTGGTCTCATCTTCCTCAACTCCTGCACCAGCAGGATTCCTCCCCTCCCCATTGTCTTTAGGGGGCACATTTCCATGTCAAAAACCTCTCTGGAGAGAAAGCCTCTTTATTCTCCCATCCCCTGCCTTGTTTGTGCCTGACTCACCTTAACTCTATCTTTCCCAGTCCTGTCTGACATTAGCAATAAGGAGGGGCAGAACCTTATTTAGAAATCGAAACTTCAGGGGGAAGATGTGGTGGAGAGGCGGGCAGCTGGGAACAACTTCTCTCTGGGAATGATAAGAGCAGTGTAATTGCCCTTGAAAATATCAACTTGTTGTAAGAAAGATCACTAACTCTTACAGTGAACATAGAAAGAAGAATCATTCGAGAGTGAAATTGTAGATTTTCCTTAGGAAAAATGGAAACGCTAAGATCGCCAGACGCAGCTAGGCAAATCCACAGTGGGCTAAGTTAGAAGGCTGTGTAAGTTCTGAGTGAGTCTGGCATTATTTGGCTTGCATCTACAGACTGTCTCCTGATATACGCATTCCAATAGAACTAGGTGGTGGTGGTGGTGGTTTAGTCGCTGAGTTGTGTCTGATTCTTGTGACCCCGTGGACTGCAGCCCACCAGGCTCCTCTCTGTCCATGGGATTCTCCAGGCAAGAATACTGGAGTGGGGTGCCATTTCCTTCTCCAGGGGATCTTCCCGACCCAGGGATCGAACCCGCGTCTCCTGCATTGCAGGCAGATGATTTACTGACTGAGCTATGAGGGACCAGAACTAGTGAACAATTCAATTGGACACAAAGAAGGGTCTCCACACTCCTACCATGTTCCAGCTTTTCTAGAGTTGGGGAACCTTGGAATTTATGACTGCTCTTATACTTTGACAGATCTTGAGAATCCAAATCCACTTATTTTCTGTCAGTTGTCAAGATTAGAAGGCATTCATGGTAGGGCTTCACTTGGGAGTTCTCTGGGGTTTTGATCATGGCTATTTGTACCCAAGACATATACTTTCCTGTGGCCACTGAAAGCCCAAGGAAGCTCCTACACTTGTCACCAGCCTACCAGGAATTCAGGCTCATTAGCACTTATTTGGTACCCATTAAACTTTGAATGGCAGCTGGACTTGTGGGTCCCCCACATTAAAAGGGGATCTTAAAACCAGAGAAAAAGCCAAAGCCTTCGGGCTCTCATTTATTTCTTGTGCTCCAGAAGTTGTCTTTTCCCCTGCTGCACTAGACTTGAGCTATTTGGAAATACTGGGACTTCTTGAACAGATCTGCTCTTTTCTTTCCACAAATACTTCACAAAATATCCCTTTTCTTTGGAATGCTCTTTCTCCTCTTTGCCTCTGGCTAACTTCCACTTGGCTAACTCTTACATCCAATTAACTCCTGAGTCTTTGAAAACTCTGTTAGTCGTTCCTCCTATATAATGTCACAACTGGCAAGAAAAACAAAACAATCATGGAAAAGGAATAAAAGTTTCAGAAAATCTTCCAATTCCTTTCCTCTTACCTCTCTTTTTTAACGTAGTACTTGGAAGTCCTAATGATTTCATTTATTTTGAAAACGTTGTTCCATGTCTCTCTGAAACCAGAACAGGAATCTAGGCCTAAAAGTATTGAGTATTGCTCTTACACTTAGACTTACACGTCGCCCTATATGAGTAGGACTTTTAAGTGTTCTGTGTATAAGCCAGTTAAGGAAACATAGCTAGTGGCTCTCACTGGGAAGGCAAACTAGGATATTTATTCCCAAAGATACCTAAGAGATATGCAGATGGATATCAAACCTTGGATTTTAGATAGTTTACGGTCTAGCTGTGGGGTAAGGTACTTGTACTACTTTTCTATTGCTGTATAACAAATCACCCCGAAGTCTAATGGCTTAAAACAATACCATTTATCAGCTCACTGTTCTATAACTCAGCAGTCTGAATGTGGCTCAACTGTCCCTCTGTTCATGGTCTCACATGTAAGGTGTTGGCTGAGCTGAGTTCTTTGGAGGCTTGGGGTCCTTTTCCAAGCTCACTAGGTTCCAGGCAGTTGTAAGACAGCCTTCTTTCTGGCTGCTCAGAGCTGTTCTCAGTTCCCAGAAGCCACTATTCTCAGGTCCTTGTCATGTGTTCCCCTCCATCTTCCAAACCAACTTTAGGGAGTCCCCTTGTCTCAAATCCCTCTCACATTTCAAATCTCTTACCAAATCTCTTACCTGTCCCTTTTACGGTCTCATGGATGAGATTAGATGAAGTGAACAGTGAGCTGTAATATGACCTGAGCATGGAAGGAATATCCCCCCGCATTCACAGATCCTTTCCACACTCAAGGTCATTGCCAATCATCTTAGTATTCTGCCTATCTCAGTGGATAAGGCAGAATAAGGTAAATTCCTCCTAAAGGTTATAAAGGGACTTCCCTATAGCTCAGATGGTAAAGAATCTGCCTGCAATGCAGGAGACTTGGGCTCTTTCCTTGGGTTGGGAAGATCCTCTGGAGAAGGGAATAGCAACTCACTCCAGTATTTTTGCCTGGAGAATCCCAAGGACAGAGGACCCTGGTGGGCTACAGTCTTTGGGGTTGCGAAGAGTTGGACACAACTGAGCGACTAACACTACTACTGCTGCTGCTTCTAAGTCGCTTCAGTCGTGTCCAACTCAGTGTGACCCTAGAGACGGCAGCCCACCAGGCTCCCCCGTCCCTGGGATTCTCCAGGCAAGAACACTGGAGTGGGTTGCCATTTCCTTCTCCAATGTAGGAAAGTGAAAAGTGAAAGTGAGGTTGCTCAGTTGTATCCAACTCTTAGTGACTCCATGGACTGCAGCCTACCAGGTTCCTCCATCCATGTGATTTTCCAGGCAAGAGTACTGGAGTGGGGTGCCATTGCCTTCTCCGTAAGATACCATTAGATGCTCAATAAGAAGGTTTAATATGTAGAAAAATACATATATCCCAAGGACACAATAGTGTATTTAATTGTGTTAATCGGAATCAGCTTCATTAGTCAAATAAGAAAACACTTTTGACCCACAAGTTGTGTGGCTTTGTTGTGAACTCCAGAAGGTCACAGCAAAGAATGGCTGGGTTAGGTAAAGGGGCTTCACCCATTTAAGCATTTTGAACATTTATAAGGGGAGGAGCCTGGAGAAGACAATAGCAACGCACTCCAGTACTCTTGTCTGGAAAATCCCATGAACAGAGGAGCCTGGTGGGCTGCAGTCCATGGGGTCGCGAAGAGTTGGACACAACTGAGCGACTTCACTTTCCTGCATTGGAGAAGGAAATGGCAACCCACTCCAGTGTTCTTGCCTGGAGAATCCCAGGGATGGGGGAACCTGATGGGCTGCGGTCTGTGGGGTCGCACAGAGAAGGACATGACTGAAGCGACTTAGCAGCAGCAGCAGCAAGGGGAGGAGCCAGGAGACCCGAGGTATGGGGTAAAACCCAGTCAGGAACCACAGCAGGTAGCTGAGATCAAAGGCAAGAACATAGATGCAGGCACAAGCTGCCCAATGTTTTTCTTATTCACTGAAGTGCTTGAAAAAGTCCATTTACTCACTTGGGTTACTACATTTCCATTCAATATCTTACTTCCTTTGAAAGAGTTAATGACTTTCCCTAAGTAATGTTCTAATAACCTTGTAGCTAATGAGACAGACTGACCCAGACTGAATTTTGACACCCAGTTGTGTTGGCATTATTGTTCTGTGTCTAATAGGAGGCTGAATTGTGGTCACTGAAAGTGCTTCTCTGGAATCACCCGATAAAAACAGCAACAGAGGCGCTTCCTGGTTATGTAACTCCCACTGAAGCAATGTCAGAGCTTTATGGACAGATCTGTTTTGAGCTGTTCCCATTCCTGTTTCACAAATGGAAATAAGCTGAGGTATTCGGAAGGAAATTGACTTGCCTACAGTCTTAGCAAATCACCCGAAGCACAGGAAAGTTATACAATGTCCCCAAATAGTTTTTATATTTTTTAAGGGGAGATAATGAAGCTATGTTGATACTCTAAACTGATGTCTGCATTTCCAAGTTGGATATTCATTTAATACCTTTCATTAAAACTTTTGTCATTACTTTCAGAATCCTTGAGCACTGATGTCTTTGCATGCACCCCCTGTGCAGAAACTCTGGATAGTTTATGAAGCAGTTCAGTGGTTGAAGATCCAGATAAAGCGTGATTAACTCAGGATGGATGCTTGGAGATTTTCAGGTTTAACCATTTTTATTTAATCGCTAAATGTAGAACTAAATTATTTAAAGTGACCTGTCTGATTATGTCAGTGTTCTGTAAGAAGTATCGAGTTTCCTGTGAAGTTCTTTGGAAAGAATATTCAAGGCATTGCTACTTCTTATAGAAAGTCTGATCCTAAGTACCAGAGAGTAGGTTTAGACACCCTTGACCACAACCTACCAGACTCTTAGCTGTTAAAGGAGAAGTAAGTGAAGCGTTTAAGTAGAAAACGATGACTATATAACTGCAGGAAATGCCAAGTGTAGTCCAAGTACAATTTCAGTTCACGATGGTTGCAGTTTGAATATAGAGTAAACAAAGTGACATCTTGTTTCGTAAGAGTAAAGAATGAATGTAGGGAAAGACTTGGAAGTGTTTGGTCTGTGTTGGTGATACAGAGTTTTTTTAACTTTTTCTCATTCTAATCCTGGTGGCTAACTCTCACCACCGTTGGAATGAGAAATCTAATATCCTTTCTGTAGATAGCTGGATGTTTGGGTCAAGTGAACTTCATCGCATAAACACAACAGGGATGCAGTGTGCCCACAGCAGCCTAAAAGCTGACTGTAAATGACATGGACTTTGGATGTGTGTGAAGCAGGCTCCTAAACTGTGAGTTTGCATGTTTCTTTTTTTTTTTATAACAAATTGTTATTAAACTAGAAGATTTGGGGTATTTTCCTACATTAAGTAGGAAAGCAGAGAGCATTTTAAAATGGTGCATTTTAAATTAGAAACAAAAGCAAAGTATCTAGAGGGACAGAGTGCACCAAAGGAAACCCACAAACCACAAGCTAAGACATTGTTACTGTGTGGACTGACCACGACAAAATGCTCAACCCCCTGCTTCCCCTTACAAGGGCTGATTTCAGCTGAATACTCAGTATTATTGACACAAAAAACTCAGGGCACAAAAATGTATCTAGTCTGTCTTCCTGGTTTCTGTTTTTCTTCCTTGTCTACTGCAATTCTATTTGAGAATGGGAATTCAGTGTGGTCCCAGTTATTGGAAATCAGAGGCTAGAATTGGAAAAAAGATCGCCTACTAAAGATTCTGTGCCAAAGGATGGCACCCAAACCTGGTGGCTTCTGCTGTCTTTTTGGAGCTGTCACCAGGAGCCAGAGTTAATGAAAGATGTAAATCTGACCAAGCAAATCTCTCCTTGCTCAGAAAATTGAATGCACATATGGAAGCATTGATGGTCATATCACCACATTAGTAGAAGGACTGAGACTGTGCTGGCAACATGCCAGGCTTTTAAGGCTGTTGGTTGGGGAGGGAGGAGGTAAGCAGCAGGAAAACAGCCAATCCATATGTAGTTCTCTTCTATCATCTTAATCATCTACCTCATATCTAATGGCTAGGTGAATAAAGTGAGAAAGTCATTGTCTCAATGGTTATGTTATAGGGAAGCTATCCTGGGACCAATGAGTGTCTAAAATGTAGCCCCTCTTCCTCAGTGTTCTAAAGAGTTGTCTATAGACAACTGCTGTCTATAGAAATCTTTGGCGCAATCTCATGCGTGAGAGATATTTTGTATAAAAGATAGATGGATGACTTGTACTGGATGGTACCCTTTGTGGGGAATGCTCTTCTCCCAGATTGACATGTGGCTATTTCCTTCTTATTACATAGGCCTGAGTTTATAGAGCATTGCCTCACAGAGGACCTCTCTGAGCTCTCTACCCAGTCACTCTGTAAGGCATGTTTTATTTTTGTTACTACCTGCTCTCTTCTCTTCTATTTTGTGCGTTTTTGTGGTCTGTCTCCCTGTCTCTCTCCTGAAGCTCTACAGAAGTGGTGACTATGTGGACCAGGTTCATTACTATTTCCCTGTGTTTAGAACATGTCATGACAATGGTAGGTTCTCAATAAATGCTGACAGGATGAGAGAATCGGTAGATAAATGAGTGATCCATTGTAGGTATATTCTGCCAATGTTGAATGATTGGTTTGCCAGGGAAAGTTATCTGGGCTGAATAGTCTGCCATTCATACTCATATGCGCCAGAGTTTCCAGACTGGAGGCCTTAGGTTGGAGCTTGGGGACAGAGACCCGGAGGCACTGAGCAAGAACTGTTCTGATGAAGGACAGAGTCTGGCAATGAGAGAACTGGGAAAACGAGTGAGTAGGATTGCAAACCAAAAAATGTCAGCCCTAGCTGCTGGGGCTGGGAGTAACCACCCTACCAGCTACCACTTCCCTGTTTCCATAGCACCTGTGGGCTTCCCAGGTGGCGCTAGTGGTAAAGAACCTGCCTGTCAATGCAGGAGACATAAGAGACCTGGATTCGATCCCTGGGTCAGGAAGATCCGTGGAGGGGGACACGACAGCCCACTCCAGTATACTTGCCTGGAGAATCCCATGGACAGAGTAGCCTGGTGGGCTACAGTCCACGGGATCTCAAAGAGCCAGATAAAACTGAAACAACCAAGCACACACATATAGCACCTGGCTCAGTGGTCAACATGAAGGAGGCCCTCAAAGGTAGTTACATCATAATTACTGGGGGTGGGGAGTAAAATCTAGGAACTTTTTTGTTTAGATTGTGTGTGATTTGGAAACTGTTGATTGTCCTGAAGACTGATCACAGATTCTCTAAAAGGAACTTAAAATCTACATATTTACTCGGCCTAAGTGAGAATTAGATATTAAGCGACCTTTCTGTGAGCTGCTTGTGGTTTCTTAGCACCTACAATATAATGCTCATTATACTTGTCATTACCTTTGTATCAGATTAGCTGTGTTGTAAAATTTTATTTGATTGTAATAGCAACTCTAAGTATGCTTAAGCTACATTTATAGAATATGAGGCTTCCTCCACAAGTGACAACAGAAACTGTTCTCAGTGCTTTATCATTATGCCTGGTGAGCTCAGACTTCAGAGAAGGTAGCATATTTCCCAGCTTTGTTCATTCACCAATTTATAAAGACAAAAAGGGAGACAAGACAGCAAGCATATTGCTCAGAACTAAAGGTTGGGCAAGGGTGGCCAGAATAAAAACAGTCAGCACAGAATACCATGCAGGACCCATTATTGGGACATGCAAAATTTGAAACCTTTGGAGAAACCTGGGAAACAGTGGAGGTAGAGGAGGAGAAGGAAGAAGAGGACAATGAGGGAGAGGACCAGGAGGAGGGGCAGGTATCTCTGATCATTCTTACTTTCTTCATACAAAGGTAATTATGTTAAAATCCTACTGAAGAAGGACAGATTTCCTTTCCATTCTATTATTTGTGCCCTAAATTTGCAATAATAAATTTTGAGCAATTAAATGGTCAGAACACTTCCTCCCCACCGCCCCCCCACTATAATAGAGTCAAAGGAAGAATAAAAATTAGACATAAAATTACCATTTTACTTGGATAGCATTAGTCCTTTTGGTTCCCAAATACTTGTTTGTGAACATACTTTGCTGCTGCTGCTGCTAAGTCGCTTCAGTCATGTCTCACTCTGTGTGATCCCATATACAGCAGCCCACCAGGCTCCTCCATCCCTGGGATTCTCCAGGCAAGAACACTGGAGTGTTGTCATTTCCTTCTCCAGAACATACTTTGAGTTTCACTAAATATTTTTTTTCTAGTTAATATCAGATCTTCCTGCATCTAACACTTACCCAGCTTTGTACACTAAAAATGTTTTCAATAGCTTTCAAATCTTTTTTGGACAAGTTCACCAGAAGGACATCTCAGGGGAAGGAATCATGTGTAAGGGATTTATTCCAGGAGAAGTGGGTAAAGGAGAAAGGGAAGTAAGACAGGGAAGAGTACAATTTCAACCTGATCCCATGGAGAATTGGAAGTGTAACTTTTGCCTTGGAATCTGTCCAAGCAGAATCAAAGGTACCAGGCTTTTGTATGTTCTTTTCTATAATCATTGGCCAAGGACTGAGGAATTCATGGGGTTCGTGGAGGTGAGGGTAGTGTGTGGAGAGAGAGCTTCTAGTCACTTTGAGCTGTTCATGCCTGTGGGCAGGGCCCTCCAGTGGCCAAGCAGTATCTCCAAGAAAGAAGCACAGTGTTGGGAGATGTGGATGTTTCAGCGCAAGTCCAGTGGGAGGAGGGGCAAAGAAAATGTTGGCAAGGATGCCAAGGGCTCTGGGGTACTTAGGGAGTGTCTACAGCCTCTACCTTGTGTTCTCTCTGCCCCACACTGTCCATCTTTAATTCATGGCCCTTCTGAATTACACAGTGTGTTCCTAACCTACATTCTCTGTCGCAGTTATTCCTCCAGTATAACTTTGTTGTGATCAATGACCTCTCTAAATTCTAAATGTGGTAATGGTAGTCCAGTTCTTATAGCTCTCTAGTTATTGCATGCAGTCCAAGCTCCTCAACATGACTTGCTCTCGATCTGACCCCTGACCCCAAACTTCTAGGGCTGCACCCAACAACCTGGTGGAGTGACTGACTGACTGCTCTCTAACCTCTGGGACTTTATAAAGCTGTACCCGCTGCCTGGAAAGACATTCACCCAGCTCCTCGCCTGCTTCCTGTTACTTGTCTTTGAAGATCCCCTCCAATCTCCCTGGCTTTCCACCACACCCTATTTGTAATACTTGTAATATTTGTCATGTTCTCTTTTCCCACCAGACTATGAGCCTCTTTAAGAAAACATTGTGCTCTGTTGTCTCTGCCTTTTATCATGTCCGCATTCTCTTAGAAGATAGGATGAAGTGGAGGAGGAGTGAGGCTGTCTTTGCAGGCATCTGCAGGGTGAACATGGTCTATGGGTTTCAAGGGCTCTATTCTTTATGTGTCATGGGCTCTCAGCAAAGGGTGGGCCACCTCCATGTGCCAGATAACAAACCTGACATACAGATCCATGGAGTCCTCTTGGAGTAGGACTGATACATACTATGATCCAAGCTACTGATGATCACGTCGTGGTATCTTGACATCAAAGGGATCTGTTCTATTTTCAGAGGGTTTCTGGCTTCCTGACCTTGTTCTACCTTTCAGGAAAAAAAAAAACAAAAACAAAAAACATTATAGCTCCCATGTTCAATTTGGCTTACATCTGCACTCAAAGTGTCAGAGATAGTTAATCCAATTAAACGTATTTATTGAAGACCTTAGACTTCAGGCAAAGACCTGGCATGGCATTGAGCTAGGTTTCAGGTATGCAACGATGAATGAAACATGAAACCTGATTGTTATGGATCGAATTGTGTCCCCTCCAAAATTCATAGGTGGAAGTGCTAACCCTCAGTTACCTTCGAATGTAACCT
This sequence comes from Aepyceros melampus, assembly GCA_006408695.1. NCBI lineage: Eukaryota > Metazoa > Chordata > Mammalia > Artiodactyla > Bovidae > Aepyceros > Aepyceros melampus. Next base: position 179,341 of record SJXQ01003448.1, read on the forward strand.
AATGTGGAAGTAAGCTCACTGCAGATATAATTAATTGAGGTGAAGTCATGCTGGATGGGTTTCCCAGGTGGCTCAGTAGTAAAGAATCTACCTGCCAATGAGGAGATGCAGGTGCGATCCCTGGGTTGGCAATATTCCCTCGGGAAGAAAATGACAACCCACTTCAGTATTCTTGCCTGAAAAATCTCATGGTCAGAGGAGCCTGGCAGGCTACAGTCCTTGACGTCGCAAAAGAGTTGGACACCACTAAGCAACTGAGCATGCGTGCTGGAGGAGGGTGAGCCCCTAATCCAATTCGGCTGGTACCTTAATAAAAAGAATGCCATGTGGCAAGACAAACGTGTACACAGGGAGAGGGCCATGTGAAGACGAAGGCAGAGATGGGGTGAAGCTGCTACAAGCCCAGGAACACTGAAGATTGCCAGCCAGCCGCCAGAAGCTAGGAGAGAGCCAAGGCTCAGATTTTCTCTCACAGCCTTCAGAAGGTATCAACCCTGACATCTTGATCTCAGACTTGCAGCTTCAAGAACTGCGAGACAATAAGTTTCTGTGGTTTAAGCCACTCAGTTTGGAGTAATTTGTTATGACAGTCCTAGCAAACTAATACACTATCCCAATCAACCAGAGGCAGACATAAAAACAGCATGTGATAATGTGAGGAGGCTAGCAGTGGAGACGTGTGCGAAATACAGATGCAGTCCAGAGAAGGGAGGGTCGGCTGGGAGCTCTGGGGAGGCGTGTGCAGGTGGGGTGCTGGGCTATGGAAGGTTGCCTTGAGGAGGAGTTGCTTGAGCTGGGTTTCGAAAGCTGGCAATGGTGAGGACGGATGTCTGTCTGCGTCAGTTTTGGCAGTCGCAGATAAAGTCAACTACTGTGCAATAATACCCCCATTTCCTCTTAATGATTTTTGGTGGGAGCTGTGCAGAGAGGCTGGAGCAGACGTGGAAACAGGCAGGTGGCTTTAGGGCCCCACGGTAGCAGGAATAAACAGCCTGTGATCTTGCACCAATGGGGGTCACCCCCTCACCCCCTTCCCATCCCCCATCTCTTTGTAGCAAACTCTTTGTTCTCTCCTTTTTTTCCCCCCTCTGAGTAAATCTGTTTACTACCCAGAAGAGAACAGGGAAGGAATAGACCAGTTGCCTTGGGCAGATGGTGCAATGTGAATAGCTGACAGGCAGAAAGCAGAACTCCTCGGCTCCTATCTTCTGTTTGCTTTCTCCAGCAAAGGCTCTTCCAACTAAAGAGCATCAAATAAACATGATTAAGAGGAAGCTGAGGCACAGGTCAATGGAACAGATAGTTAGGGAACCCTTGGCTGATTTAAGTGATTTTGTGTCTTCAGATCCAAGGGAATAACACTCAAAAACAAGAACTCATAGAAATAACCAATGAACCATTGAGGAGAAACTTTTTTTTTCAGTTTTTGTTTGTTTGTTTTTTAGAAATTTTGGTTAATATAAAATGTGCCTGAGGTCTGGAGGAGGGAGAATGTTTTCTCACATTCAAAAAATACAAAGAAAAAACTCACAGAAGATGCAAGTTCGTATTGAATCCCAGCAAACATTTTTTGTTTTTTATTTGACCTATGCACCTATAAACTTGCAAAATGAAAAAGAAGGAGGCAGAGGCAAAAGAAAAGGAAGGAAAGAGTTTGAGAGACAGAGAAAGAGGGAGAGAAAATAGAGCAGGAAAGACCAGGAAGGGAGAATAAGGAGTTTATTAGATTTATGAAAATTACCTTCAGTTTACAGAGTACCTACAACTCAATTTGCCTGTAGCTGTGACCTCAATCATCCTGCAAAATTTCAGGACAGGCTATTAAATAAACATGATATATGTCCTGACAAAATGAAGGAGATTACTAATAAGAACCAGAGAAGGTCAATTAAGAAAAAAATCATGCTGAACTTGGAGCTTCCTTCCTTCCCAGTTTCCTTGGACTTGTCTTTTCTCATTTCCCCAGAGTGGAATCTACTCTCATTTTACCCACAAATGCAGCACGACTCACATCAAACAGAATGCAACAGTCTCCACTTCCTACCTGCTGCTCCCTGGAGGTGAATCCTACCAGGAGACTTGGCAGTGTTGGTCATGATGCTTCCTGTGAGTCCCTGAACTGTGTTTTCAACTCTCCAAGTTCTTCATCCTATGCCTCCTGCCCTTGGTTTCTCTCCTCACAGCGACCATAAATCCTGAGCTTCTGAGTGAGCCACTTCCCTTTGTTCCCATTCTGAGAATCTTCTTACTACATTTGCCCATACCAGAACTGGCTTGCTTTTGTGGGCCATTTCTGCATCCTTGATTGATGGCTCGGACCAGGAAGCCTTTGAGCAGTCTGCCTCAGATGCAGACTTGTCTTTAGGGATTGCACTTGTGGAGTCTCATGTTTTCTCTCCAATTGATATCATTCCTGCCTCTTGAACTATGTCATTATTATTCCTTTATTCTATACTGATTGGACACCAAGTCTTTGAAACACATTATTGCCCTAAGGTTAAAAGTATGATTGAGATATTCATCTCTGAAAACTATCAGTCAGGTCATATCTCCTTTTGCTTTAAATCTTCTAAGGTTTTTTCCTTTTCTAATTTAAAGTTACACTTCGAATAAAATCTCAACTGTTTACCACAGCATACAAACATCAACATAATCGGCCACTGCCTGCCTCTGTTCTTAAACACACTAAACTTATTCCTGCCTGAGGGCTTTCGTATTCAGTACTTGCTTTCTTCCATCTGATCCTTCAGATCTGGATCTTTCTTTGCATGCAAGTTTCGTTTTAAATTTTATTTCTTGGGAGAAGTCTTCCTGACCAACACAGTTTAACCAACCCTCTTTTTCCCTGCCAGGCAGTCTCTGTCAACATTCTGCTTTTTTGCTTTCTTGGCACTAAATACTCTCTAGAATTACCTTGTTTATTTGTTTGGTTTCCTTGTTTATTTTTCTTTCCTTGACCCCCAGAAAGCAGATGTCATGAGAGCAGGGACCCTATCCCCAATACCTGGACAGTTTCTGATATATGGTAGGTGCTTAATAAATGTTTGAATGAATAAATAAATCCTTGCTCCATAGTTACTGGCTATGTGGCCATGGACTAATTGTGTACATGGACTTTAGTCTCTTATCTTGACAATGTGGTGAGCATTTTCCATCTCATCAGGGGCTTGTGGGAGTTGAGTGAGATAGGTAAGGTGGGATAGGTAAGGTGTCTCCAGCAGAGTGGGGAAGAGAAAAAGCATACAGTAAGCCCCAGATGAGGTTGTTATTCTAGTCTCTGAGAAAGGCCATGGGAGCACAGAGATGATCCTAATATAGTCCTTTCCCCCCAAAGCACTCGGTTGCATTGACTGAATGAGAATTAGAGATGCTATCTGTCTTGACTACCATGCCTCTTCTGTCCTGCTGAACCTCTTTGGAGAGCCAGACCTTCCCTAGAGCCGGTCACACCACTAGTTGGGATGCGTTCTTGGGCCTGATTAGCCACGTTGCTTTGTCTTATTGTGAATAACTGCCAAGGTGCACTGACAATCCCGAGATTACAAAACTAATGTAATTCCCTTTTATGGATAGAGATTTTAGACAAATATTTCTAGGTATTTCATAGAGACATAGTATCTCTGGATTTCAACAGAGAATAGGACAACCTTTTATGATATATTTTGGTGAACGCTAGAATAAATATGGGATTGTGCCTCTTTGACTTTAATGGCTATTTGATGAAATAAACCTGAACCATTCCCTACCTCCTAATATTTTCGAAGATCCAAAGCCATCCTTTTTTTTTTTGCCATGCTGTGAGGCATGTGGGGTCTTAGTTCCCCAACCAGGGATGGAATCCACACCTCCTGCATTGTATGCATAGAGTCTTAACCACTGGATTCCCAGGGAAGTCCCACAAAACTTCTTTTTTTAAACATTTTTTAAAATTTATTTTTTAATTGAAGGATAATTGCTTTATAGAATTTTGTTGTTTTCTGTCAAACCTCAACATGGATCAGCCAAAACCATTCTCAAGATTACAAATTACAGTGAAGATTCATAGTCAGAGGCTGAAGGCCCAAATTATCAGGTCTGTGTAATCAGGCTTGATTATAGATGGATATCCACCTTCTTCATTTCCCTCATCAGTCAGTCTCGGCACACTACCCTGGAGTGTGATAGGCCCTGAGTTCTAGTACCTCTCTTCTAATTAACTGAACCTAGTGAGAAAGTGACCAAACAATGTCTGGATCATGATACCATTTTTAATGAAAAGTGCATATTTGTGCATAGAAGAAAAATAGTAGGCAGATGTATATCTGTTAATAGTGGAAGTGATATTTTAGGCCTCTTTTTTTTTTTTTTCTTTTCTGTTTTTCACACTATGCTGCCTTGATTACACGTGACTTTGGATAGTAGATTACAAAGTTATACAAACCAGTTATACACAGGATGAAGATGTGATGGTCAGTGAGTTTTGCATGTCAGGAAAGACTCAGGAGCTGAATTGGTTGTGAGTCATAGCATAGCAGCACCTGGGACACGACCCACAGCATCTAGAGGAGGTGGGAGGCAGGCCTCTGTGGACCTCATGCATGGGCCTCAGTTCCATATTTTAAGCAACTTATTTTGAAGTTATGCTGAAGTAAACTCTGGCTGACTTTTAAGAATACATCTCTGATAAATAGAGCCAAGAAAAAAAATGCTTATCTTTTTTTTTTTATTTTTTCTAATCTACTTGTTTTTCCTCCAAATATATTTTTTATACAATTTTAAAGGTTGGACTCCATTTTCAGTTAATACAAAACATTGAGACTATTCCCCGTGTTGTACAATATGTCATTGTAGCTATCTTACCCAATAGTATGTACTTCTTACTCTTCCACCCTCATATTGCTCCTCCTCCTCCCCACTGGTGGTCACTAGTTTGTTCTCTATAATCTGTGAGTCTGTTCCCTTTTTGTTGTATTTACTAGTTTCTTGTATTTTTTTTATATTCTGCATATAAGTGATATCATACAGTATTTGTCCTTCTCTTTCTGACTTATTTCACTCAGCATAATGCCCTCCTAGTAAAAAATGAGTTTCACTAGACTATAAGGTACATACTCACAGATGGCCTTTCTGTGATGGAGATTCTAGAGAGAGGAGTTCTACCAGGGTGGGGAGTTGGACAAGAGGATGTCTCATGTCGAGAAGCTATAATTATCAAACTTGTCATTTTTACTTGTTCATTATTCACTATGTCTCCATGATGTGGGTATCATTTTTTTATCCATGAAGAAACTAATGCTCAGAGGAGGTAAATAATTTGCCCAGATAATCCAGATCTTACTAAGTTTCTGTGCTGGTTGTTAAATTTTTATCTATTTGGCTCTCAAGTTCAAAATTTTCTATTATGTCATGCTGTTTTCCAGTTCTGTGATTCTTTGCTCACGTCCTTACTTTCTTTCTTCTTTCTTCTGTATATTTCTCTGCTTCTTTCCTTCCCATAACTTAAGCAAAAATGGCAACTGGTAATATGCTGCTGCTGCTAAGTCACTTCAGTCGTGTCCGACTCTGTGCGACCCCATAGACGGCAGCCCACCAGGCTCTGCCCTCCCTGGGATTCTCCAGGCAAGAACACTGGAGTGGGTTGCCATTTCCTTCTCCAATGCATGAAAGGGAAAAGTGAAAATGAAGTCACTCAGTCGTGTCCGACTCTTCACGACCCCATGGACTGCAGCCCACCAGGCTCCTCATCCATGGGATTTTCTGAGCAAGAAGTACTGGAGTGGGTTGCCATTTCCTTCTAGCTGGCTTTAATTCCTAATATTGACACTCAAAAGCAAGGAAATAGATGGCCGCCTCCTGGATGTTAGTATCATGACATTATTTTTGGACACAGTTGAAGAGGTTATAATTTAAAAACTTCCAATGATGAATGTCTAGAGAAATCTTAAGGTTAAATGTTTAAAGATCATCCTTTTTAATACTGGAATATTTAGTATGATGCTTTCTGTAAGACACTAATGGAAGACAATTGAACCATAAATTAAAAGTAAAAGCAGGTGATTTGGTGATGTTCTAGTTTTAGGTTCTCCAAATTTCATTTATTTGCACTGTACACCTTCTCCCTTTTGTATGGAATCCACAACTCTTCTGCATAGATTAATTGCAAGAAGTTTCCATGTATATAATTCACCAGGCAGTGGCTCTTAATTAGGATGCTTTGATCTGCTGGTATGGTGTAAGTTAAACACAGTTCACTGGGATATGCAGAAGCAGAGTCTATCCTACATGGGCTCCAATCCAACTGTCAAAATCCTTCTAGTTGGGTCCCCTCCCCCTTCGCACTCTACCCTCCGCCCCCGTTTGAATTATGTAGCTGCAGCAGCAAGCTTGAGAAAAGCTGCTGTATGGGAACAGAGCTAAGAAGGATGTTAAGGCTTGGGTGAACTGACCCCTTGACAACCTAACATGGAGGCCTTTATCTTTGATTTAACACATTTGTCAACTTGACAGGAAGCTTGGGTTGCACATTCTTGCCCTCATGAGACTCCAAGGCCCTGCAGAAAGAGTCTGGGCGTGGAAGTCAAACTAAGGGAGGGGCAAATCCTGGCCATGCAACTTACTATTCTACGATCTTGTTTCCCTGTACTGCAACTTTATCATGTATAAAGTGGGGTCATAATAATTATTCACAGACTTTTTGAGAAGACTGAAAGGTTCCTGATGCAGAAATGGGAATATGGAGATAAATAGGGAAATAGATGCAAAAAAGTGGATTAAAATTTCCAAATTGAGACTGTGCTTCACAAATTTTTTTGCTTGATTTTTATGCTGGTCAAACACTTATAACCCATTATGGAGATACAGTCTAAACCCAGTATCTTGCCAGGTTCAGAAGAACTATCAAATCGAGCAACTTAATGACCAAAAGTCCCCAAACATTCAAACAAACAACCTTGTGAAGTTACATACAAAGATGAAAACCAATAGCAATAAAGCTGATAAGCAAATAGTAACCACTACTTAATCACAACCTGGGAAACATATTTTTGTACTTCTTACAACCATTCTATCCTTTCAACTCTTAAAAGAGCATAGAACTTGCAATTCTTATGACTGAAAAAGAATACATTCTTTCAAGTGTTCTCTATGTCAGTGTCAAATTGGCCATGAGAGTAGTTAGTGAAAACCTGAGCTGGGCTCGCAAATAAGAAATAACAACATAAATTGTTTCATGAATTAAAGCTAGCTATCATGACTGATGGTCAATAGTATGTGTTATTTATTCTACTATGAAGCAAGGGGCAGAGATGTTTGAAAATGACTAGTTAAATTTCAGTCCATTTTATTTATTAAGTGATAGTTATTTCCTACATTAATTAGAACTGTCTAGTTACCCAGAGCTCACATTTAAATCTCAAATTCAGCTTTGACTGAATGATCAGAAGCCATCGTTGTGGACTGAAGCAGGGAAATTTTTGGTAAGGATTCTGTGACATGGTTATATAGAAGACCAAATGGATTTGGTTAGAGCTGGATTACTTACACAAGGTCCAAAGATAAATTTAGTTGAAAATTGGTCACAGGTAGCCTTGCAGTCTCAAAGGGCATTTCTGACTAGACAAACAGCGTCTCCCAGCATCCCCTCCACTGAAATAAACAGCCAAGTGTTCCCTCGCCACAGGCTGGGTAAATACTAACTAAACTGTCTGCCTGTATGCCAATAGGAGCAACACTCCCTATTTTGTAGCAAAATATTTTTCCACTCTGGCCATCCAAGAAACTCTCCAAACCAATACATTTCAATGGACTTTTAAGGCTTCTCTATTTTTCTCACTATTTATAGCTTTTCGACTTTGGCAGGTAGAAAACTGCATTTTCCTCAGAATAAACTTAAAAATGGCAGTGATGCCGTTTCATAGTATGCCACACGGTACTAAGCAAGTATTAAAACAATCCTTCCTGATGAATGTAAACATTGACAAAGACTAGAAAACAAAACAAATCCCTCACAGGTATGATATCAAAGTTTGCATTTATATTGTGAAGAGTTTTGCTGGGTGAAGACACTGGGACTGGGCCCAGAGGGAAAGCCCAGACTGGTCAGGTCTAATGTGTGGAAAAGAGTCTTTAAGAGGATAAACTATACAAGTCCAAGATGCTGTGATCTGCCACTTTAATACAACTAAGGCTCAGGAAAGTATACAGAAATTATGAGATGGCTTCAGTGTGTATGGTATTTAATACAGTACAAATCTTTTGCTAGTATAACACCTTACCGGTCCTTGTAACAGTCCTGAACCACAGACAAAGTAATTATTCACCCATTATATTGAGCAAGCTCCGGGAGTTGGTGATGGACAGAGCAGCCTGGTGTGCTGCAATCCATGGGGTGGCAAAGAGTTGGACACGACTGAGTGACTGAACTATTTGGATGAGGAATCGCAGGCTCAGAAATGGCTTAATCAAGATTACATGGCAGAGCTGGAACCAGAAGCTAGATCTTCTGATGGCTAAATGCCTTCTCCTTCCCCAACTTCAAACTGCTCCTTGAAGGATTCAGTTCAAAGATTTGTACAGTCTCACTTGGAAAGCAATCTAGTCATATGAAAGTGGCAGTGAATAGTGAGAAAGAGAAATTAAGGGAATTTCTTTGGAGACTAAGGACCAGTTTATTCTATTTGTTAGTAAAGGGTTATATTTGGCTGATCGGGAAGTGATAATCTGGTACAGTTGGAATGTGGAAAAGTTGAGTGTAAATACCCAGTTATGTCACTAACCAGCTGGACAAACTTTGGCGTTCTCATCTGTTGACTATGAGGCCCCGCTGGGGATTGTGATAAAATCATCAAAGAAGAAGTCCCTCTGGGGCCCCTTGAGAGAGAGCCTCTAAGATATTCCCCAAGGGCACCTGAACCAGGCTTCACCAAGGAGGCAGGATGTAAATGGAGACTACAGCTCGATGGAGGAAGAGTATGAGGGAAATACTGACAGTAGCTTGAGCCAAGTTGGTGGCAAGGACCAGAGCACTGCTTATATGGGACAGTAAGATGTTCAATGGGCAAGCAGGTACCAAAAAAAAAAAAAAAATAGTGTGGAAAGTTTAAGAGTTACTAAATCTGTTTTATCCATATAGTTAGTCATTTGGACATTTCAGGTTAAAATCTACTCCTTTCCCTTTTAATCAATTATTGAAATAATTGTCCTCAGATTTTCTTCCTCCTTCCTTCCTCCTTTCTCTCCTTACCTCCCTTCCTCCCTCCTTCATTTCTTCTTTCCACCTCGCCTGTTTATAGACAGACTGCTTTGGAGTGTATTTTACAGAGGAGTGGATTTGTTTGTTTTAGGCAGGGAGGGTTGTCAAATACAGGTAGGTCATGCATACTGCCACACCCCTGCCATAACAGACAATGCTAGTCAATCACTGCTCTCTGGGCACAATCTCAAGATTTGTTTCAAGGTGTATGGAGTTGCTTAAAATTGGCACAAGTGATGAGACCTATTTGCCAAAACAAATCTCAGACAAAAGTAGGTCAAATATGGTTTTGCATTAAAAAAGTGGTAAAAGTATATCGGAAAATGCACTTCCTTTATCCTTTTCAAACATTTTCCCTTGCTGTTTTGATTTTAGCAAGGGCCTCAAGCAGAAATAGACAAATCTCATTTGAAGTTATAGTGAACTGAGAGCCCAGAAAAAAATTTTTTAGAAGCCTGAATATGTCTCATGAATGGATATCATCCTTTGGATATTTTGTCAAACAAATTGACTTCTGGATATTCTGATGTTTGCTTTTTGCAAATTTAAATTTCCCTGGTGCTACATTTTTTCCCATTCTTTGCTAATATATTATATGTGTGCATATACATAGAGGTTATGAGTTTAGCTTCTGAAGCCAGAGTTGGAATCCCACCTCTGTCTCTTTCTAGCTGAGTATCTTGGAACAGGTTAACTTGACAACAAAACATAGCTTCAGTTTTCTCATGTTTGTTGAAAAGGGGTATACTAATCATTCTCTCTTACAGGGTTATTGTGAAGTGTAAATGAGATAATTAATGTATAGAATTTACCGTAGTATCTGGCACAGAGTGCACACAACTCAGTAAATGTGAGTTTGTGTGTGCTATATGTAGCTGACATTATGAGAGGCAAATTAAGGACGGATACTTTCTGAATCATTTGGTGAAATGCTGCATGTCTTTGCTTCTGTGGATTTAAATTAGAGTTTGATGCTCCTTGAATTCTGTTTTGTGATTCTATCATGAATTTTTTGTGTGTGTTTGAACTCCAATAAAAATGTCCCCACTTTTGGTAGCTGATGTATTCATACCACAAGTGCTGGAAGAAAAGTAATCTGTCACTGAGGTAGATGAGAGTTGACATGACAGACTGTGCCCTCTATCTTAAACATTCACAACATGCCTAATATGGTCTCTGTGGAATGAAATAACTCCTTCAGAGTCTTTGCAGTCCCTTGTATCATGCCTCTTAGAGAGCAGAGCCATTATAATTCTGAAACAGCTATGCCTGTTTGGGGAATAAAGCATCAGGAAGAAACGGCATTTCATATACAGAACAACTGAAACTTATAAATTGTTTAGATATGTGTGCAGATACATGTGCCCAAACATCTGTGGATGGGATATGCATGCATACATATGAACATAGGTACATGTGGTGGTTTAAATTCTGGTGTTTGCTTTCTTGAACCTTATTGGCTAGAAGAAAATTCTTTCAAACTGAAACACCTGAATTAAAACCTTGACTTAACTATTTTACTGGTAATGTGATTTTGGACAAACCACTACCCCTACATGTTAGGTAATGCATTTAAAATATGGATAAACATAACTTTACCTTATAATCTTTCAAGTGTGTGTGTGTGTGTGTGTGTGTGTATGCATGCTCACGCTCCGTTGCTTCCGTCATGTCCGACTCTTTGTGACCCTATGAACTGTAGCCCACCAGGCTCCTCTGTCCATGGGATTCTCTAAGCAAGAATACTGGAGTGGGCTGCTATGCCCTCCTCCAGGAGATCTTCCCAACCGAGAGATTGAACCTGCATCTCCTGCGTCTCCCAGGGCAACCTGGGAAACTCTTATAATCTTTCATAGGAAGGATTAATTCATGGGAAATAATGTAGGTAAAATGCATAGAAAAATGCTTGACACATATCAGTTTCCCAACGGAGCTAATAATAAACAAGTTAAAATAATGTCCATGGAAAAGAAACTGGTTTTCAGTTTCATTATTCAATGTCTTGCTTTGATTTTTATTTTATAGAATTACCATTTGCTAGTTTAAATAATACATCATTCCTTAATTATAACTGTTTTGTGAAAACATCACTAATCCATGCCTCTCATTATGAGAAATATAAGCATTTGGGCAAATAACTAACTTCTGACCCAGAATTTCCTAATCCAAGAAAAGAGTCTGCCTCTCTGACTTCATTCTGGCCTAGTCATTCCTATTGAAAGGACGAAATCAGATAAGGATTTTACAGATCTTTGTGAAGCACAAACTGGTCGTACAAGTAGAGAAGTGATATAAAATTAAACACACTTACGAAATGCTCACATATATATTGACTGACAGGCAGTGTCTCTAAAGAAGACTAAAATATTAGTACAAACAAACAATTAGCCCCATAGCAGGTTTTGATGATTAAATTCGCTAATTATTCTTCTCAGTTGGAAAAGTTGACTTCTTTTTGTTTTTTAATAAGAAAGTACAGTGCATGCTAAATTTCACCTTTAAAATTCATTGATTTGGAGACAAATAGCATTTCCAAAAGAATTCTTGGGCTTCTAACAGGGTTGTATCTCCATGTTAGGAAAGAAATGTTCACAGATCCATCAGGATGGTGACATTTGGTGACAAGTCTACATGGAGTGATCAGATACAACTGTGTCTTTTTGACTGTGCTGGTGTGCATGTGGGACCACAAATACTGATTTCACCAAATGTTTCAGCATAAGCAGCCTCTCTGCTGTCAAAACTTGAAGTATAGAACCTCAAGATTTCAACCTTCTTCATACTTACCCCCAGTAGAGAAGAAGACATTTATGGCTTATACTTCAAAAAATTTGTTTTTTTTTTTAAGTGAGAAATATTGCATCAGTCTACTGGTTTAATTTTAAGAACAGTGAATTTAAGGGTCAAATCTAACATTTACTTCCATACACCTTTGAATGATATATTAAACTTACTATTTCTGTCATTTGTGAAATAAGGCTAATGATACTCACTTCACACGACTTTTATGAAAGTCGTCCCTTGGACTGCAAGGAGATCAAACCAGTCCATTCTGAAGATCAGCCCTGGGATTTCTTTGGAAGGAATGATACTAAAGCTGAAACTCCAGTACTTTGGCCACCTCATGCGAAGAGTTAACCATTGGAAAAGACTCTGATGCTGGGAGGGATTGGGGGCAGGAGGAGAAGGGCACAACAGAGGATGAGATGCCTGGATGGCATCACTGACTCGATGGATGTGAGTCTGAGTGAACTCTGGGAGTTGGTGATGGACAGGGAGGCCTGGCATGCTGCGATTCATGGGGTCGCAAAGAATCAGATACGACTGAGTGACTGAACTGAACTGAACCGAAAATTACTTTGTAATTAACACAATATTATAAATGTGTAAATATTGTCCTAGTCTTTCTTAATTCTCTCTGAAGCTGTGATCAGTTTGTGTTTTGCCTGTACCATGAGTCATTAATTCATTCACACAGGTTGAAATTTATCCTTGAGCAAAGCAATTGTATTTGATACTTAAAATCAATTGTGTTAAAAAAAGATAAAAAGGAGTTCAGAGGTATTTTCTACTATTTACAATTCCTGAGGCTATAATTGTGGATTTCTGGGGAAAAATGTCCTCTCATCTCTCTTGTGATACAAGTGGAGAATACAAGTGGGACTATGGTAAAATATAGGAGGAAAGAAGCAGAGTGAAATGTGTAGGATAGTAGTTAAGGACAAGAGGTATGTCAGATATACTTGGGTTTTTAACATAGCCTCTGGTACTCAGTGTTATTGTTTGTAGACTAGATAATACTCCTAAAGTGAAATGAAGTGAAGTGAAATCGCTCAGTCGTGTCCGACTCTTTGCGATCCCATGGACTGTAGCCTACCAGGCTCCTCCGTCCATGGGATTTTCCAGGCAAGAGTGCTGGAGTGGGTTGCCATTTCCTTCTCTGGGAGATCTTCCCGACACCGGAATGGAAGCCAGGTCTCCTGCATTGCAAACAGATGCTTTACCCTCTGAGCCACCAGGGAAGAGTAATACTCCTAAAGAAACATAGCAAATCTGAGATAACATTTTACACATAGTAATGTATATGTTTTTGTTGTTCAGTCACTAAGTCATGTCTAACTCTTTGCAAACCCATGGACTGCAGCTCACCAGGCATCGCTGTCCTTCACTGTCTGCCTTAGTTTGCTCAGATTCCTCTCCATTGAGTCAATGGTGCTGTCTAACCATTTCAGCCTCTCTCTCTTTCTCTCTGTGTGTGTGTGTGTGTGTGTGTATACATACACATATATATGTATGTATGTGTATATATGTCAGTCTTAACCTCCCAGTTCATCCCACGCTCCCCTTCCCTTGCTGTGTCCACATGTCCATTCTCTATATCTGTGTTTCTATTTGTGCCCTGCAAATAGGTTCATCTGTATCATTTTTCTAGATTCCATATATGTGCATTAATATATGAGATTTATTTTTCTCTTTCCGACTTACTTCACTCTGTGTAAAATAGATAGCTAGTGGGAACCTGCTGTATAGCACAGAGAGCTCAGGGGGGTGTTCTCTGATGACCTGGGTGGGTGGAATGGGGGAATGGGAGAGTGTTCCAAGAGGGAAGGAATATATGTATACATATAGCTGGTTCACTTTGTTGTACATCAGAAACTAACACAACATGTAAAGCAATTATATTCCAATAAAAAATCTGAGATTATATGATACCTTTCTACTAATATTAGAAATATGTGAAAAACATTAATGCTCAAATTGGATTCAGCTAGTAAAGGAATCTCCTTTTTTCTCCTGCAAAGAGAATGCTCTGACTTTAGAGAGGATAAAGTGTATCATCCCGTAAAGAAATGAAGAAATATGAGGATATTATCATGATTCATTCAATGGGCTAGAGAGATACAACTGGAAATGGAGGGCTATGGGAAATACTGAAAACTGGAAAAACAGAGAGAATTTCATTAACTTTAAAATAATATGATATGTTTATATATATATACACACACACAAACATAGTGTTATTGAGGTATAATTTGATACCTTATGACTTACAAATTGTACACCCATCACAACAATCTAGTTTCAAAACACATCTGTCATCACAAATAAAAAGTTCACTTGGGCTTTTTAGTAGTTAAGCCTCACTCCATAATTTAGCCCCGGGCAACAACTATCTTCTCTTGTGGCTCACTATGGGCTTCCCTTGTGGCTCAGTGGGTAAAGAATCCATCTGCAATGTGGGAGAAATGGATTCGATCCCTGGGTTGGGAAGATGCCCTGGAGAAGGGAAAGGCTATCCACTCCAGTATTCTGGCCTGGAGAATTCCATGGAATATACAGTCCATGGGTTTGCATAGAGTCAGGACACGGCTGAGCAGCGTTCACTCACTCAACCACTATCTGCTTTCTGGGTCTATGGTCTTGCCTTTTTGAGAAAGCTTATACAAAAAGAGAAGCTTATGCTGACACATGGTCTTGTGTTATGACTCCTTTCAACTAGCATAATGGTTTCTAGGTTTATTCATATTGTAGATGTATCAGTTGTATTAGTGTTTATTCATTTTTATTGCTGAATAGTATTCCATCATAGAGCTATCCTACATTTTGTTTATTCATTCACCAAATGATGAACATTTGGATTTTTTCCAGTTTGGGGTTATTATCAATAGTACTGCTATGAACATTCACATCAAGCATTTGTATGGACATATGTTTTCAATACTCTTGGATAGATATCTAGGAGTAGAATTGCTAAATCAGATGGTAAGTGTGTTCAATTATTTAAGAAACTATAAATCTATTTTCTGAAGTGTCTATGCCTTTTTACACTTCTACCAGCAATATATGAGGGATCTTTTTTTTTTTTTCACATCTTCTTCAGTGCTTGATGTTATCAGTCTGTTGGATTATAGCCATTCTAGTAAATGTATAGTGTAATCCATTGTGGTTTTAATTTGCATTTCCCTAGTGACTAATGTTGAGCATCTTTTCATGAACTAACTAGGCATTTGAATGTCTTCTTTGCTAAAGTATCTATCTAAATCATTTTTCAAAGTTTATTTTTTTGGAATTTTTTTTCTCTTTGTATTATTGAGTTGGAAAAGTTCTCCATGTGTTCTGTGTACAAATTTTTTTTATAAACTATATGATTTGCAAATATTTTCTCCCAGTCTGTGTGGCTTATTTTTTTCATTTTCTTTTTGATGTGCTTTGTAAAAGATTTTATTGTTAATGTCACAATTTATTATGTTTTTCTTTTATGGATCATGCTTTTTGAATCATATCTAAGAAATCTTTGCCTAACAAAAGGTAACAAATATCTCTTCTGTTTTATTCTAGTTATTGTTTTAGCACTCACATTTTGAGTTAATCTTGTGTATGGGTAAGTAAAGGGCCTAAGTTCATTTTTGAACGAATGGGATATCCAATTGTGCTAATACTGAAAAGACTACCCCTTATTCACCGAATTATCTTGGTCTGTAAGGGTTTATTTCTGGATTGTGTATTCAGTTATAGTGATTGATATGTCTATCCTTAGGCTGATACTACACTGTCTTAATTACTGTAGTTTTACTGAAAGTTTTAAAATAATTTAGTGTAAGTTCTCCAATTTTATTCTTTTAAAAGTTGATTTGGTTGTTTCATCTTCTTTGCATTTCCATATAAGTCTTATGATTGTGTATTTGTGTTAGTTGCTCAGTCATGTCCAACTTTTGCAACCCCAAGGACTCTAGCTAGCCAGGCTCCTCTGTCCATGGAACTCTCCAAGCAATTATAGTGGAGTGGGTTGCCATTCCCTTCTCTGAGGGATCTTCCTGACCTGGAGATTAGACCTGGGTCTCTCTCATTGCAGTCAGATTCTTTACTGTCTGAGTCACCAGGGAAGCCCATAATTTTTATGATTAGCTTGTCAACTTTATCAATAAGCCAGCTGTGATATTGATAGGAATTTCTGCCTTTTTCTTTCTCTCCTGTGCATCTAAGAATTTCATTACATGAATTCTGTGATGCTTGGCATTATTATCCAGTTTCTGAGGTGCTATTCATTCTTCTTCAGTGTTCTCTCCCCATCTATTCTTTAGATTGAATAGTATCTGTTAATCTATCTTTAAGTTCACTGGTTCTTTCTTTTGCATCTTGAATCTCTTGTTGAGCCCTAATATCCTAGGCACTTTTTCCATTTTAATTATTGTATCTTCAGTTCTCAAATTGTTTATTTTTTCTAGTATTCTCTTCTCTACTAAGATTCCCTATTTGGTGGGTAATTATTGTGATACTGTGTGCATATGAATTAAACTCAATATTTGTGCCCATGCAGAGTTAAGGCTCTATTGACTATATATATTTTTTCCCCTTTGTGCATGAGTTACATTTTTTTGACTGTCTTGTAATTTCTGGCTGAAAACTGGACCGTTTATGTATTGTAATTGATAATATATGGTAGCAACTCTGGGTTCTAACTTATTTTTCTGCCTTTTTTTTCCTTTTTGTACCTTATGTGACCTTAAAATGCAAAATATCCTCCCCTCGTCCTCCAGTAGGTAGTCACTAGTCTGGTTTCTTATTCTCATGTTGATTTTTTTTTTTTTTTTAGCATGGCTTAATAGAGGTAACTCTTGTTTCTGCATAACTTATGGTCAGCCAATGATTTGGCTAGAGTTTGTACTCAGACACTGCCATCCCTTAGGATATTCACCTCTGGAAATCAATGTGCTTGTAGTTTGAGGAATATGTAAAAAATTCATCTGTTTCTCCAGTCCTTCTTGGTTTTAGCTTCTGAGTGGATCCCCTCAGGTCTCCCCTGTGTATGCCGGTAGTACCTGGTCAACCATCACTGTGTGTAGAGAGCTTATCTACACACTATAAGCTCTCTTTTCTAGGATCTCCCCATACAATTTCTGTTTGTTCACTGTTTGCCCCAAACGGGACCACAGCCTCAGGATCTTGATAGAGCTGTGGGGTTTTCTGATATATTCTTTATGGTGTTTATCAAAGTCAGGAGTTTTGCCCCGCTCCCAAGCAAGTTATCTCCCTCTAGGAACATGCTGCTGGTACTCTTCTCAGTCTTGCCTTGGCCACCAAATGAGCAAGAGGCGCACAAATGAGAATGTGCCCGGGCAAGAAGGCCATAGACTCCAGTTGTGTTTACCCAAATTTCTAGCAGTTTTTCACAAATAAATTCTCAGTTGTCTGCTTTTGTACACTTTTCAGACCTCTGATGTGGTTTAGTGTGATGATTTTGTCCAGTTTACACTTCCTTATGAAGAGAGAATTCTCTGACTTCATGCCATTCTAGCCTGAAATGTCTCCAAAGTCTAAAGCTAATTTTCCATTTCTAAAATATCTACATTTTAAAAGTGTGCCTCTTATGTTCTTTCTTCTCTTCCTATGTGTTTTTGTTTAGTCCCTAAGTCATGTCTTTTGCAACTCTTTTGTGATCCTGTGGACTGTAGCCCACCAGGCTCCTCTGTCCATAGGATTTCCCAGGTAAGAATACTGGAGTGTGTTGTCATTTCCTTCTCCAGGGGATCTTCCCAACCTAAGAATCAAACCTGCTTCTCCTGCATTGGCAAATGGATTCTTTACCACTGAGCCACAGGGGAAGCCTGGCCACTAGTTTATTTGTATCCTTATCTTGTATCCTGTAATGTATATCCTTTTGTTTATATTTATTTTTGTATACTTATTGAAAATTTGTTATATGGTTTTGAATCTGCATATTTATTTATGTGCATAAACCTAGGCTTTTAAAGATCTCTGTGGATTATCTACCTTTTGCATGGCCCACAGTGACTCCATTTCCAGTTTTATTGCCTAATTAAGTTTCTTAAGTCTTAACAAAATATAACACAATTAGAGACGCTACATTTAGTGTCTTTTAGTTTACATATGTGGGTCACGTGACCATTACTACCTTTTCTCACCTGTATTGAAAGTGATGATTTACATTTAGGACATTTGAAGCAAATATGAAAAAAAGGTTCACATTTACTTAAAGTAGTGCCACAAATTATAATTTTGTCACATTAAATTTTAACTAATTGTAAAAAATATTTTTAAAACTGCTGATAAGAAGGCCATGTTACAAATAGTTTAATATATTGCCATTAGCAGGAAAATATTAGTTTTAAAACCTGTGGAGGCATGACAACAGATAGGATAACTATAAGAAATGGGTAAATTTTTATAAACATACAATCTCTTAAGACTGAATCTTAAAGAAATACAATGTCTAATCAGACCTATAAGGAGATTAAATAAGTAATTAAAAGAAAAATCTCACAAAGGAAAGCTCAGTACCACATAGCTTCACTGAAGAAGTCTATCAAACATTTAAAGATCTAACACCAATCCTTTTTTAAACGTCCAAACAATTGAAGAGGAGGAGACATTTCCAAATCATTCTGTGAGACCAGTATTATCGTGATACAAATATCCCTGATGAACATTGATGGAAAAATACTCAACAGAATAGTAGTAAACCAAATTCAACAGATCATATACCATGACCAAGCAGGATTTATTCCTGGAATACAAAGATGTTTCAACATCCAACACTCAATCAGTTTAGTAGCACCATATTAACAGAATGAAGAACACAAACTACATGACCATCCCGTTTGATGCAGGAAGGGCATCTGACAAATCAAAACCCTTTCATAATTTAAAAAACTCAGCAATCTTAAGAGTAGAAGAGAATGACATCAATGCAATAAGGTCGTACATGAAAAGCCCACAGCTAGCATCACACTCAGTGGTAAAACTTGAAGGCTTCCCTTAAGATCAAGAACAAGGCAAGAATGCCCAGTCTATCATTTCTAGTCAGCACAGCACTGGAGTCCAAGTCAGAGCAACCAGGCAGGAGAAGGAAATTATAAGGCGTGAAAATTGTAAAGGAAGAATTAAAATGACCTCCATGCAGCAAATATAATTAAATATGTAGAAATCCTAAATATTCCCCCCGACACAAAAAAAGTGTTAGAATAAATGAAGTCAACAGTTACAGGATGAAAACCAATGCATGAAAGTCAATTGTGAAATAAGTCAGAGATAAACAAATACTCTATGATATCACTTATATATAGAATCTGAAAAATATAGCAAACTAGTGAACATAATTTAAAAAAGGAAGCAGACTCACAGGTACAAAGAACAAACTAGTGGTTGCCACTGGTGAGAGGGAGGGGAAATCATTGGGGTAGGAGAGAAGGAGGTAGAAATTATTGAGTAAGATAGGCTACAAGGATGTATTGTACAACAGGAAGAATGTAGCCAATATTTTGTAATAACGGTAAATGGAATGTAACCCTCAAAAATTATATAAACTTTTTTATAATAAATAAATTAAAAAAATTTAAAAGCCCATGAGAAAATACAGCATACACACAAGACTGGTGCAACTAAAAACTGAATTAGTACAAAATATTGAGAAGAATGTGGAGTTATGGGAACTCTCAACAGCTAGTAAGTGTAGAATGGTACTAACATTTAGAAAATTGGTTTGGGAGTACTTAGGAAAACTGAAAATATACACTCCCTACAATCTGGCTATTCCATTTCTACAAATAAGTTTCAGAGAATCTTCTGTCCTTGCATCTATAAGGAATGCTCATCAAAACTGGTTGTATGAACAAAGAATTGGAAATAGTTGACTACATATCAGTATTAGAATAGAGAACTTTGTGGTCTACTCACAGAGGAGCCTGGTGGGCTGCAGTCCACGGGGTCGCAAAGAGTCGGACATGACTGAGAGATTTCACGTTCACTTTTCACTTTCATGTGTTGGAGAAGGAAATGGCACCCACTCCAGTGTTCTTGCCTGGAGAATCCCAAGGACGGGGGAGCCTGGTGGGCTGCCATCTATGGGGTTGTGCAGAGTCGGACACGACTGAAACGACTTAGCAGCAGCAGCAGCATATATAGTGAAAATGAACAAACTAGACACTAGTTTGAAGCTAGGTGAATCTCAGAAATAACTTTGAATGCTAAAAAGCTGGTCTCGGAAAGCTTCATACAGTGATTGCATCTGTATAAAATTCAGAATCATATCAAGACAAACATGTGTTTGTATATACGTATAAATCTTATGTATGCTGGAACACTGAAGTGCTCAAAAGTTAAATAAATGTACCCTTTGAGATTTTTTTTTTCCCCTGAGAACTTGTAGCTAAGTTTCATAGTTTTTATGTCCCTTTCTCTGAATGTTGGAAGCCAGTATTTTCACTTTTCATTATGTTGAGAATGCCTCTATCAGTACTCCACTATGCCCTTGTAATTTGCTGCTTTTTTATTTTTGGTGGCCTGGGAAACCAGAAAACAGCTCAGTAGAACTTTGCATAAGACAATCTCCAGATTTGAGCCTAGGGTACTTTCCTATGAGCAAACCGTGTGGCCTTTTGTGCACAGGCCATGTAACATTCATTTATTTAATGACCATTTAGCAATTTCCTACCACATACTAGACTTTATTCTGGGTTCTAGAAATATAGCAATGGATAACAAGACCAAATCCCTAAGAATATGTAATTTATAGTCGTGGGGCCACTCTTGACTCTATGCTAAGTAGACAAGGATGCTTCATAAGGTGAATTTGGGTGTGGGAGTCATTTCTGTAAACACAAACATACACATTCCTGTGTGTACATGTAGAAATACAAAGTTTGCAGCCATGCAAGCATCAGTGCTATATGTATAGATATGAGCTCTGTGTGTGTAAATATGAATAATAAATGCTGATAAACCTGATAAACCTGGTGGTTCAGACAGGAAAGAATCTGCCTGCAATGCAGGAGACCTGGGTTTGATCCCTGGGTCAGGAAGATCCCTGCAGGAGGGCATGGAAGTCCACTCCAGTATTCTTCTCTGGGAAATCCTATAGTTAGGGGAGACTGGCGGGCTACAGTCCATGTCACAAAGAGTCAGACAGGACTGACACACAAACCTGATAAGACGCTTGGAAGGTACAGTGCTGTGGTACCATTAGGCAAGTTCAGTATCTCAGATTATGTTTGCTAAAGCCTAACCAAATAAACAATGGTTGGAAGTAAAACAAAAAATTTAAACTATCTTTTTTTGATGGCATTCAGTTTCCTTCCAAATCCACTAGGGGAATATATGCTATTGGTACGCAAAACTGACATTTTTTTTTTTTTTTTAAGGTGACTTGCAAAATGTTAAGAGTGACACCCAGAGCTTAGGTCATAAATTGTTCATCTGGAGTGTAATGCACTGTGTTAATAGAGGCAGTGTAAGACTTTCCTCGCTGAAGAGCTGAAGAACGTACTTCACATTAATCACCAGTGTTGGACAAAGGAGGACACTACAGGCTCTTTTTTTTTTCTTCTTCTTCTTAGTTAGTCCATTATTTCTTAAAAAAAAGTTTGTTTTGATCTACCAGTAAACTTGACATAAAGAAACAAAGAAATAAAACGTGTCCATTGATCCAGGATGGTATATGGTATACTATAATCTCTACCTGTGGAATTTATTAACTGTCTCCTAGCATTATCAAGTTAATTTGCATTTAGATTCAAAGTTCACCTTCATAGGATTGTTGTTCTGACTCTTACCTGCTTCAGAGACCTGAACCCGGGTTTCCCACATTGCTGGCAGCCTCTTTATCAACTGAGCTACCAGCGAAGCCTGGTTCAGAGACCTGAACAAATTTCAAATGACCATGTCAGTTGCCATTTGAAAACAATATCTTTTTCACAATTTTCTGACACTAATAGTAACCAGGGAAGCATTTGAAAACAAAAGGACACTTGAATTTTCTGAGTATGAATGTGTGTGGTCTCTGGACCCCTGTTCTAATTTCATGGGTAAAAATAATGAGTAACAATACAGAGGCTTCCTAGATGGCTCAATGGTAAAGAATCTGCCTGCCAATGCAGGGGACAGCATTTAGTCCTTGGGTTGGGACGACATCCTGGAGAAGGAAATGGCAACCCACGCCAGTGTTGGAAATCCCATGGACAGAGGAGCCTGGTGGGCTACAGTCCGTGGGGTCACAAAAGAGTAGGACATGACCTAGTGACTAAACAACAATAACAAACAATACAAGGGGCTGCTGCTGCTGCTGCTGCTAAGTCGCTTCAGTCGTGTCTGACTCTGTGTGATCCCTGAGATGGCCACCCACCAGGCTCCCCCATCCCTGGGATTCTCCAGGCAAGAACACTGGAGTGGGTTGCCATTTCCTTCTCCAGTGCATGAAAGTGAAAAGTGAAAATGAAGCTGCCCAGTTGTGTCCAACTCTTAGTGACCCCATGGACCGCAGCGCACCAGGCTCCTCCGTCCATGGGATTTCCCAGGCAAGAGTACTGAAGTGGGGTGACATTGCCATCTCCATACAAGGGGCTAGGTGGCTTCATAGGTTAATTTACTAGGTGTTAATGTCTAGATTTGGGAGTTTGCATAAACATCTCCCTGAAGATAAGTCCAGGGCATTAGATGTTTTTGGCTAGCTGGTTTCCTGCTTCTTCCCCTGCTTTAAAACAACACATACTTCAAATAGTTTGGTTCGAGTCACATGATGGTCATATCGCCTGAGGAAAATCCCAACACTGGTTAGCAGGTAGATTACAGATTAGTAATGCTGGGACACCCTGACAGCTGTGGTCTAGGTTTTCCAGCATCTTCACCATCTTCCTCCATGTAACTATTCAGGGTTTGTCAGTCACTCCTGGCTATTGCTGCTGTGATTCACTTATTTACTCAAATCATAGTTTTGAAAGGCAATGAAACAGAGTCAGCGTAAACACATGGAAGGCCCATATAATGTATTAGGCTTATGGATTAAAAAAATAAAGGTCTCACATTTTATAGCTCTAAGTGGCTAGTTTTATGCTGCTTTACAAAGTAAACTCGTGTGAAGGTCATAATGAAGGAATCCCTAGATGTTTACCAAACCCCCAAACTAAATTGCATTCTTAATTGTTTTGCAAAAACATTGGCTTACCTAATTAAATAGGAATGGCACTTTGTTGCTACAGAGGATAGAATATTGAAGACTTTAGGACTCATTTCAATCAGCTATTCTGCTTGATTAATGAATTTGGCCCATTCAGATTTTTTGGTACTGTAGAGTGAGTCATATTATACTGGAAGAGACTACTGAAACAAATGTTTTGCAAATGGGTGGGCAAAATATTATTATCATTATTTTGGAGAATTATAAATAAAGAAATGAAATACATTTACTGAATCAGAAATTTTAATTTTTGTAATAAAAAAATCATATTTTTCTCTTATATATTTTGAAGCCATAAGTAAAAATAAATTTTTGAAAATACTTTTCAACAAAGAAAAGTGAGAAAAAGAGATTCATTATTGTCTTAAATAGCATAATAAAAATATATGCAGAAGCTCACAAAAGAACTTATATTTTGAAATTTTGAAAATCTTAAAAGTAAAAAAAGTTGACATATACAAATATGCAATATAAAATTCTATTCTGTAAGAAGTTAAAGTATGAATGTCTTATTCTCACCATCAGAGATTATTAATTTATTCACTTCTGTTTATAATTAATATTTGAAAACATTTTGAAAAAAGTGACATAAAATAGAAACTATGAATTTTTTTAAAAACACAGATTTATTCAGACATAATTCATATACTAAGCAATTCAGCCATTTAAAGTGTACAGTTCAGTGGCAACCCATAATCTATGCTCTATCTGTATAGATTTGCCCATTTTGGAATTTCATATAAATAGAATCATACTGTATATTCTTTTTTAAGTGGCTTCTTTCACTTAGCATGGTTTCAAGGTTCACTCATGTTGTAGTATGTAACTGGGACCTGTGAATTTTATTCATCTAACTCAGTTTTTTCTCAGCTTTGCCAACTTCTTAAGGCCTCTCTTATACTTTTGAAAATAGTAATACAATGCCAATGTTTACATCTTGTAAAAGGAGTTCTCCAATGTATTTTTGTCTTTAACAATCTTAAAAATTGAACATACCTTTAAAATTCTTCAGAGGAAGAGTTAAAAATAACAACATTTCTTTAATTTTTGTAGGTATTATCTAGTGTTTTATTCATTATTCTAGTGATATTAACATTTATGAAAGCAGATTCTTGGACAGCTAAGGTTGCCCACATAACCATTGCTTGTAAGGTGTTTTTTTCCCTTTGTTTCATTGGAAATTTTCTGGATGGCCTGTTGGTGGTATTGCTAGTGACAGTTTGGTCACCTAGTTATGTGACAAAGGCAGCTGGTCTTTGTGCTGTTGACAAAGAGGGGTATTAGATCATTGGCTGATCATTTCATTATCATTTTATTAAGGGAAAGCATGTTTAAAAATAAGAAGTGAATATATATTTCAAATAGTATATGCCTATACTTTCAATTCTTATCATTTCCTAAGATTGAGGTTTCTGAGAGGCAGTTGCTTTTTCATATTTCAGTTATGAATCCTGATAAAATTTTTTCCCAAGAGGTACTAATACCTAGAAATTTGGAACGTTGGGGAAAAAATTAGAGAATTTTGTTGTTATTTTTTATTCCCCCATAAGCAATTCTTAAATTTGGAAATTTTTCATTAAAATCAAAAGTACTGTAGAAAACTTTCTGACAGCAGCATGCCTTGAGAAAAATCATCTCAGATCACTATAGAAGAGCTTCTTTTTACTGATACATTGCTGCTGCTACTGCTAAGTCACTTCAGTCATGTCCGACTCTGTGCGACCCCGTAGATGGCAGCCCACCGGACTTCACTGTTCCTGGGATTCTCCAGGCAAGAACACTGGAGTGGGTTGCCATTTCCTTCTCCAATGCATGAAAGTGAAAAGTGAAAGTGAAGTCGCTCTGTCATGTCAGACTCTTCGTGACCCCATGGACTGCAGCCTACCAGGCTCCTCTATCCATGGGATTCTCCAGGCAAGAGTACTGGGGTGGGTAGGATGGGAAATTTTCAATTGCCAAAATACATCCAGGGGAGAATTAGTCATGCCTTTAGAAAAAGGAAAAAAAAAAAAAAAATATATATATATATACACACACACACTCAAGTAACAAAAGACATATATGATCCTCTAAGAAAGTGGGCCTTGTTAACCAAAAGTCCCTTTGTTTTATAGAATTACTTGATAAGTTGGATATGGAGACTTAAAAGATAGTAGTTAGGACACAGATACATTGCTCTGAAAAGAACAGGGATCGAGGGATGGATGGGTGGGAACAGAATAAGACATTCCAGAAGAAAGAAAATTTGGAAGGGAGAAGAGAAACAAGATTGTACACTGCAAATGGGAGAAGAATCAAAACCTTCTTGTTCAACTTGACTAAGAAGGTACTTGGAGTAGAAATTTCTGATCAGGTTTTTAAATTGTTTGCTGAGATTAGTGAGGTTTAAAGCTACCTTCTTCCTCCCCTAGTATCTCCAGTAAAAACCACATTTCTCTTTGTTGCGGGGAGATTATACCATGTAACCTGTGGGATTTTAGTTCTCCAGCCAGGGATGGAACCTGTACCCTCTGCAATGGGAGTGTGGAGTCTTAACCACTGAACCACCAGAGAAATTCCTGCATTGTTCAAGAATGCTAGATCAAATGCATTCTTCTGGGTGAAATCAAATAGGTATTGAGTTATACATCTGGATACGGGCAAAAACAGTAGATACAAGAACTGACCTTGGGGGGTATGAAGTTGACCTTGGTCTCACTAGAACTTAATCTTTTCATAGTGGCAGAGCATTCTTATTAAAGGTGAAAGGCTTTTTTGAGAAGGTGACATGTAGATGAACTTGTATCTTTTTCTTCATGCACAGAACTACATAGCAGACCTAGTTTCTAAATTTAGACTGGAGTTCAATAACAAATAAAGATAGTGTCCATTTATATGAAATTCTAGCCTGGCAACCTGAAAAGTTATTCACATCTCAGCTGGCTCTATGACAGTGGGATATGAATTGTTAGGACTCTTGGTTTAATAGGTTTGGAGCTAATTTAATATGCAGCAGCTTTAAAGGAGCTGAATAAAAATAGATGCAGGGCTTGCCTTGGCTATATGACCTTATGGAAGTCCAGGCTTGGCTTTATTATGTATGAAATAATGAATGTAGGTAAATGACCTCTAAGGTCCCGTCTAAGTCTAATGTGATGAGTTTATCATTAGAAAAGGTTACTCCTTAAGTGGCTATAAATGTTTCTTTGATCTTTCTCAAGGCCTTAATTTTCCAAATGGCATGTACCTCCTGCAAATACTAATCATGTAGATCCATAGGCAACCCTTAGTTCTGAAATGACCTCTAGTTATAGTCTGGCATTCTGGAGTCTTAATACATTCTCTTTTCAGTGGGATTTAGATTTTACAAAAATAACCCAATTTATAAATAATGGAAGTATAAAAATCTAATTAATGAATGTAACAATAGTTATAAAATGCTGAGTTATGAAGGCAATAATATTGACTGTAAACCAGTTATGATGATGATAATGGTAAAAAACCTCATCATAGTAAATCTTTATTCTAACAGCACTCCTCATTCATAATAGAGTTTTAAAACATGCCTATTTGAAAAGTGATCAAATTGATTGTTTAATTTCTTAGATATAGAAAAAATGTCTTTTGATTAATGAGCTGATGTTCATTCATTCATTCAACAAGAAATACACTGGTAAAAAAAATTCAGACATAATCTCTCTCTCTTTTAAATATTTATTTATTTGACTGCTTTGGGTCTTAGTTGTGGCATGTGGGATCTTCAGTTATAGCATGTGGGATATAATTCTCTGACCAAGAACTGAGCCTAGGCGCCGTACATTAGGAGTCTTAGTCATTGGACCAACAGGGAAACTTGTATCAGGCTGAAGTGCCGTGAATCAAAGAAACTGAATGAAGGCCTCTGTAGCCTGAGAAGACCAGAGGGGAGCATGTGTAATGAGGCTTGATCCAGAAATGAAGTTAGACCATCCATGGACCTGTACACCATGTTATGGTGATTTGTCTTATCTTGATAGATATGTTAAGTCACTGAAGTTTTTAAGCAATGGTTTGTACTGTGGGAGGGATGGGGGTTAAAATGATCATAATTAAGATCTGGAAAAATCATATAAGCTACAGTTTGGCAAATAGATGTGAGAGAGGCTGGTTTGGATGTGGGATAGAAGATGATTGCAGAACTCAAGGAGAAAGTTCATGAAAACTTAGACTAGGAAGATGATGGTGGATATAAAAACAAGGAGCTGGATTTTCAGCACTGAGTGTGATAGGATTTTATTTACAAATACCTGGCAAGGTTTGGTATATTTCATGAAGGCAAGTTTACTGGCAATGCCTACATTTGAGTGGAACCTTTCCCTTTCCCATATCAGGATTCCTGATAGGGTACAAAATAAAATGAGTCCTGCACACCTTTCGTTATTAATCACATCCTTCTCCACATTAGCTTCTAGACAGGGAGAGTTTTGAGCCATTGGACTCTGGATCTACTTAGCCTTATTAGGCTCTTTCAAAAGTTGCATGGCAAAGCTGGACACTACTGTCGAGAGGACACTCGGTGGCTTCCTCCATTTTCTGGGATCCATAGCACTCTTTTTTGTCTAACCTGAAGCTTCGGTTATGAAGCTGTTTATAATCTGAAGCATTGGAGTATATTGATGTGATGGAAAACCTTGGAGGACATCTTTTCTGTGAAAACAAAAAGCTATAGGAAACATTTACTTGTGACCTTTCCACTCCTGCCCCCGCCAATGATTTTTTCCCTTGGGAGACATATATGATGGGTGTCCCTTCTACCTAAACCTGATAACAGGATACTATCACCCAAACCCATATGAAGCAGGAAGAAACTTAAAAAAAAAAAAAAAAAAAAAAAACCAAAAAACTTAGTTTTTGTTTGAGTTGTTTATTCCAGGAGAATTTCCCTCAGGGAGATTTTTTTTTTCCTTCTCAGAAAATACCTTAATGGCTCCACTGACTATGAAAAGTAAGCCAGAAGCCCTTGTGTCAGTCTAGATGGGAAAGCATGAGTAGACTATCAATTGTGCTAAAATGGTGGGAATTTAGAGCTTCTCTGCTGTTGGCTCAGGAAAAGATGAAAGGAGAGGAAGAGCTAAGAAGTAACCTGGCTGCAGACTATGTTGTTTAGTCGCTAAGTCGTGTCCAACTCTTTGCATCCCCATGGACTGTAGCCCACTAGTCTCTGTCTATGGGATTCTCCAGGCAAGAATACAAGAGTGGGATGCCATTTCCTTCTCCAGGGGATCTTCCCTACCCAGGGATCCAACCCATGTCATCTGTATTGAAGGCAAATTCTTTACCGCTGAGCAACCAGGCAAGCCTTGGTGGCAGACTACAGGACCCAGCTTTTTTATGGTCAGCAAGAAAATTCTGTGGACTGAGGAGAGACAAATACATTTCCAGAAAAAGTTACCTCTGAAATTCAATATGCAAATGTTTTTAGCTCTGGGTAGTCATTCTTATTATCCCCAAACTTTTGGTCAAGTCTGTTATGCAAAAGAGCTATGACTTAGAGGTTCTTGGGCAATAAGAAAGAAGAGATCACATCCACTCTAGTGAGAATCAAGCTAGCGAGGAAAGCAAAGCCTCAAGAAAAGAGATGGGGAGCAGAGTGCAGGGACAGAGTTGGGAGCAGAAATTCTGAGTGAGCTTTGATGAAAAATATGAATGCATCCCTCATCTCAGGCTTCAGAAATTGTAAAGAAAATACCAGAATTTCACAGTCTCAGGAATGGGGCTTGGACATGTATTTGAAGATTAAAGAGTTTTACCAGAAGATTTGCCACCTTGGTTGTCATTGTTCAAAGCTGTTTCTACAAATGGGATCAGCTTGATCCTGCTTCTTGGACTTCAAACTGCCTTACATTGGATAGACAGGTGATGGCTCAAGAGGGCACTGGATGTAGACATGGAACTTGGGATCCATGAACCTGTGCATATTTTGGATGCTTATCTGACACCTTCTGTGACCTCATAACTATAAACTTCCACAAAATCACCACAGATCACTATTGCTTTTCTCTGCTTTTGTTTTAAAGGAGTGTGTAGTTTTTATAGCAAACTGTCATATTTTTATTTTTGGGGGCCCCAAAATCACTGCAGATGGCGACTGCAGCCATGAAATTAAAAGATGTTTACTCCTTGGAAGAAAAGTTATGACCAACCTAGACAGCATGTTGAAAAGCAGAGACATTGCTTTGCCAACAAAGGTCTGTCTAGTCAAGGCTATGGTTTTTCCAGTGGTCATGTATGGATGTGAGAGTTGGACTGTGAAGAAAGCTGAGCGCCAAAGAATTGATGCTTTTGAACTGTGGTGTTGGAGAAGACTCTTGAGAGTCCCTTGGACTGCAAGGAGATCCAACCAGGCCATTCTGAAGATCAACCCTGGGATTTCTTTGGAAGGAATGATGCTAAAACTGAAGCTCCAGTACTTTGGCCATCTCACGGGAAGAGTTGACTCATTGGAAAAGACCCTGATGCTTGGAGGGATTGGAGGCAGGAGGAGAAGGGGACGACCGGGGATGAGATGGCTGGATGGCATCACTGACTCGATGAACATGAATGAGTGAACTCCGGGAGTTGGTGATGGACAGGGAGGCCTGACGTGCTGCGGTTCATGGGATCAGAGAGAGTTGGGCGTGACTGAGGGACTCAACTGAACTGAACTGAAGAAAATAGCTAATTTGTAGCAACTCTCAAACAACACTGAGTACCTTTTTTGCTAGGTGCATTCACCCATCTATTTTAAAGTGGTTGCAATAACTTAAAAAAAAAATTATAGTTACTATTATCTTATTTTTCAGATAATGAAAATAAAGGTTAGAGAGGTTGTGAAAGGTTAGAGAAGTTACCCAAAGCTTGTGTATTATGGAGCCCCAACTTGAACCCAAGACTTTTGATTCGAAGTCCAGTGCTCTTATTATTATGCCAGTTTTCTTGAATTTATTTTAATCTGAAAGAATGGGAGAAGAGTTTCTTTTTTTTTTTTTTCCCACTGTAATTTTCTCAAAGTCATAAACCCTACTACAGACAGTTTCATGTACAGAAGTGTGCTGGAGTCTATCTTGATGACACTGCTGTATTTTATGCTAATTTTTTTAGAACTATAGAGTAACAAACGATGAGATACCAAACTAAGAACAAGTGGGAGTTCTTTAATTGACATCTGTTTTTATGTCCAGTTAACTTTTCCCCCCAAAGGTAAATAACACATCATTTTAGAGAACTGTAAGAACATACTCGTTATAAGTAGTACTTAGGGTTTACAAGAGGTTAGGGGAATGGCTTTTCAATCTGGTAATTGTCTTTATGTGTATTCACTTCCTGTTGCCCCAGGAACTTAGTGAAATGTTATTTGTTCCTGGAGAAATAATTTTAGATCTCTATATTGATAAGATACCACAAGTATACAGTTTTCACTTATTGAACATATTAAATCCAGGGAAGTAAGGACAAAGCTATAGGAAAGTTCATTAAAACTTGGCTTTATTCCTAGTTTCATGGGTTAATGAATGCCCTAAGAGATTCCTTCCTCCAGCCCCTGCCTCTCGCTTGTGTATTGTCTGAACAATTCAGAAAAGAGCATTTCTGCTGTTCTTAAAATTCCAGAATTTATCTTGGTAACTTAAATCTCTATAAGACCACGCTTTCTACACTAAAACATATCTTTCCATCCAACTTCAATGAATCTTTTCTATTCTCATATGGCAATTTCTCTAGAACTTTGTGTCCTCTCTCCACTGGACACAGATCTCAGATGGTCAGTCACTTCTGTAAAGGCAATTTATAGATTCAATACATGTGGTCAGCTCTCATCTAGATCAAATATTCTCATTTAAAAATTTGTTTTCTGTGTTCAGTTTTCCATTCTCATAACCATATTAATGGATCTCTTTTAGATTTTATTCTCTTATCCATTCACTCTGAAACTGGATTCCAGGATTATGTAAGTTCATGAGTTGATCTATGGGGTTGCAAAGAGTCAGACACGACCGAGTGACTGAACTGAACTGAACTGATGAGTTGATGTGAACACATTTGGGCTCTAATTCTAGTCTGATGGGATGACCTTTAATTTTTTAAGACTTCATTTGGAAATTACCACGACTAACGTTTTAGGTGCTGTGCTGCCTTTCACCTGGTGGTGTGAGAACGGACGAAGCTGCCAACAAGGTCCATAAAGTATTCAATTTTTATTTATTAATTGCCTATTATATGCTCGGTACTGTTCTAAGCATTTGGGATCCATCAGGGAACAAAACAAGAGTCTCTATGCTATTGGAGCTTCCATCCCAGGTGTCTGTGTGTCATATGCATTTTGTGGTGTGTACTTATGGTCTTTGTCAGCATGTTTATGGTCTGTAATACTGGAGGGTCTACACATGTGGAAAGGCTCTCTCCTCCCATCCTCCCAAGCTGAGGAGATCAGATGATGAGAAGTCCCAGTGCCTGGCTCAGGAGGAAATAAAATGAAATATATTTTCAGATGAGACATTGTGTATATGGCGGCTACTTGCGTTCTGGTACTTTGTGTGTTCAGAAGGCATGTTGCTTTATCTTCTTTGAATGACAATGTTTCTGTCAAAACAGTGTTTTGCATCTCACACAACTCATGATCCAACATTTGGGACATATCGAGTTTGTAAATTGGAAATTGTCTGTGCACCTGTTTAAGTTTACATCGAGTATGGCTATTGATATGCTTATGTACATTTAGACATACATTCATATAAATAAGACAAAAGCAACTTAAAACGGCTTATTAAATACATGTATGTAGTATGCCTATTCTTTACAAAATATGCTAGACACTTTCAGTAAGACTAATGGATACATATTTGATGGGATAAGAGAGCCTGTTTCCAAATTTGATTCAGATGCTTCATAAACTTGTTACTTTTATAATCTAGGGAAAGTCATTTAATATTTTGAGCTTCAATTTCCTCATCTGAGTATTTGGAAAATAACTTCTTAGTTGCAGTACAGGCTGTTGTTAGGATTGAATGAGATGATGTATGTGAATGGTACTAGGAACTCAATAAATGTCTATTTTTAAAAAGTAGATACAGGTCGTGTTCTAAATGAAGAATCAAACACATATTTTTCCTTTATAAGACACAGAGAAGATACAGATTAAATGGAAGCTGGTAATGTCCAGGGAGAGACTGTATTTGGGATATGTGAAGGGGTAGGGATTCAGGAAAGGTGTTGGTGGACCAGACATTGGTGTGGATTAGGGTTTACACAAGAGGAAATGATAAACTGAAATACAGAGAACTTTAGTTTAGTTTAGCTATCCACACACACACATTCTTTATGTTGAGACGATGTTATGAATGTGCTTTTGTGTCTTCTCTGTGTGTGCTGTGTGACTGAGGACAGAATTCACAGTCCGCCCACCCATTATCCAGAGTCTTAAAGTGCTTGATTTCCTTTCTCACTTTCTATCTTCTAATTCAATTCGAAATTTAAAATCAGGAGAATTACCTGATTTCTCATTGTCCAGTATGCTCTGTCTCTGTTTTCCATACTAATGCTGTAATTACACAGACATATACACAAACACATGGTTAATAATGAAATGTATTCCAAAATATTCATCAAGATGATTGATATTTAACAATAATCCCATTTCTTAAAGGTCAGTGGAATTTGTAAAACTCAGTAACCTCATGGGCTAATTCCAGGCTCAATTCATCTTCAATGCAGGGAGCACTGTTTCTCCTGCCCTCTCCAACCTCATATGCCACAATTGCCACCCCGATTCACCAACACACACAGACACAGACACACAGACACACACACACCATGCACATACCACTGCCCTCCAGCCACACCAAACTAGTTAAGGCTCCTGACTCACTGGACTTGTTCATGCTTCTGGGCTTCTTTGCAGATTTTCTCTCTGGCTGGAATGCCATTCCACTTCCCCTTCTGTTTACTTAGGCCACCTGCTCCATCTTCCCAACCTACTCAGATGCAGTCTTTCTGCAACATGGTCCCTGATGCCTACAAGGAAAATACCTCTTTATGCTCCCTCTGTACCTCAGTTTCAGCACTCATCACTCAATGCTGGAATGCATTTTGCTCCCGACCATCTTCCCTTTTATGCTGTGAAGACCTCAGGGAAAGGCTTATGCTTTAATAAATTTTTGTAAAGCCTGGACTTACATAGAAGATATGTAGAAAATATTTATTGATTAAGCAAATGACAAAAAATAGAAATAACGTGGAACTTTTTTCTTTCCTGACTTTTCTACACCTAGACTGATGGAATTCAGATAAGCACAAAAGAGATTAAAGCAACCAAAAGGGAAAAAACTAGGAATGAGAATGAGGAGAAAAAAAAAAATCAGGTACTGTTGGTGTGTTTCAGGCATTCTGTAGAGAAACTGTCCAAATCCTAAAAGGTTCTCAACCTTCGTTGTATATTGGATTCACTTGGGGAGTTTTACAGACATGATGCCCGAGTCCTAAATGTAGAGATATTGATTTAATTGGTGTTCAGTATAGCCAGTGCATTAATTTCCCAGCTGATTGTATAGACAAAATTGAGATTCACGGTCCTACACAGTGAAGATTGTTATTAGCACTTCCCTTAGACTAAGGTAAGCAGAAGAATAAGGGCATACAGTGTGTGTGTGTGTGTGTGTGTGTGTGTGTGTTATTTGTCAAGAATGTGAATTCATGATAGGCTAGGAAGCTGCTTTTGAACTTATTAATATTGTTAAGTTTTGAAGTGCAAATCTAAAGTAAATAAGACCATGTTTATTAAGTCTATTTACACATAGGTCATCCAAAGAGGGCATTTTAAAGTCTAACACTTCTGCAAGTTGGTTTTCAAAGTCATTGAAACTTGATTAATTTTTAAGCGTCTAATTTCAGACCAAGTAAACACACAAGTCGATTATCTAGATAATTGAAGCCAAACCTATTTTAGGCTCTAATTAGCTCTACTAGTTCAGGTGAAAGTGAGTCTTTATTTTGAAATTTTAGCTACTTG
The DNA here is from genome assembly GCA_006408695.1 of Aepyceros melampus. Lineage (NCBI taxonomy): Eukaryota > Metazoa > Chordata > Mammalia > Artiodactyla > Bovidae > Aepyceros > Aepyceros melampus. The sequence continues at coordinate 213,538 of SJXQ01003448.1, forward strand.
GAACATAGGTCTTATTAATTTTCTCTGGGTAATTTACAAGTATCATTGTGCAGCTTTAATGTCTTCATTTTCTGAGGAAAATGCAGGCAGAACTATGTTGTGATGGGAACTTCAGTTTGTATCTAGTGGGCACTTACGCTTATCATCTGTTTTTTTTTTTTTTTTCAAAATATAAGAAAAGAATTTATACAATTAATTTAAAAAATGTGAGTTTTAAACAAAATATTGGTTGCATAATACTACATTCCAGTCCAGATCCAATTGAATACTTTAAACCTTGTCCAAGATTATCCAGATTACCCAGAACCAGCGATGGGCTCATTCTCTCTCTTCCAATGGAGTCTGAAATCTCTTGGCACAAAGATTAAATTTAAATGAAAAATGAATGAAAGGCTGGAAACTCTGAAATGCCCCAATAAGACAGAAATCTTTTTATTTCAACTGCTGTTTCAATGTAGAAGGTATGAGAACATTTTATTTTCTTAAACTTTTCACATACTAAGAAAAGCTTTATGATGCAACAGTTCTCATTTCAAAGGGCACCAGCGTGAAAAAATTATTTTCTTCCTTTACTCTATATTCCAATAAATGCACCAAAAGCCGTGAGAGCTTGCTATAATGTATGTTCTGCCATCTTTAGAATGTGGCACAGAGCAGACCCATCTTGGACCCTGTCTATGTTGAAAACTCTAGGAGATCCTTGTTATCATAATTGCAAGGTTCTGAGGAATATGGTAATATTTTTGTTTAATATGGTCATATTTGAATAGAGATTTTAAATCTCTAAAAAATAGAGGAGATAGATACTTGTGAAAACAGTCCACATCATAGCACGAAATGTTAAATATGTACTTTGTACTGAAGATGCTTTAATAGAAGTCTACTAATATCTGGAAGGTTATTTTTAAATACCATTTTTATTTGAATAACAAACCTCCATATGGCTGCTCTAAATTGAGGATAGGAATGTGGAGTGATGCAGCTTACTTGCTCTTGCATAGTTAACTTTGAAATTAACTATTTTTATCCACATTTACCAAAGAATAATGACTCACCAAGGGTTTTTTTTTCCCCCTATACATGGTCCTTCAATTTATTAATATCAATGATTATATTAATACATTCTCTGGTATTTCAACCATTTTAGTCTTTCTGGTTTTCAATTTTGGCTAAAGTGGATCTGCTTTTTCCTGAGGAATGGGTGCAGTCTTGATTTCTGTAATCCTTGATCTGGTTTTGGAGACCTTTTTGAGTATCTCCTCCCACTTTCAAAAGATAACTACTCCTTCTATCCTGCTGAAGAGCACAACAACGGTGATGTGAAACCAAGAATGGTCAGCGTAGGAAATTAAAGGAAAGCCTACTCTTCTTTAATAGCAGCCTGTATTAATTTAATTTAGAAGCTGAGGAAGACTCGAGGACCGTCTTGTCTCATTATCGTATGTTGGGTGCACATTGACTACCTTAAATTAAAAACCTGTTGGTTATGTCCCCAGTCTATTTCTAAGGAATGGGTCTTTGATAATAGTGATTCCGGCTACGTTCTTGGCAGCTTGTACAAAGATGATGCGTGATGCGCTAGTGCTTATGATAATAGTTAACTTACTGAATCAACTGTGTGGTAGACACTTTTCTAAGTACTTTAAATGCATTAACTCTTTAATCCTCACAATAGCCTTATGAAGCAGGTACTATTATAGTCCTTATTCTACAGATGAAGAAAAGAGAAGGTAAATAAACAGCCCAAGGTCAACAGCTAGTAAGGGGAAGAGATGGAATTCAAACCAAAACTTCCAACACTTCGCATCTTTTGCTATTATGTCATACTATTCTTTTCTAGAAGAAAGACTGTTGTAGTTAGTAGATAAGAATATTTCTTAGAGACTTTATTTATGATGAAGATATATATATATAACCTTCATTATATACATATATATATATATTTATTTATTTATATATATAACTGGATCATCAAGGATACTTTCAGATCTTTTTCTGTTATTAGTTGACATAAGGAGCTTTCTTACCCCATGGGAACATTAACAATAACACACAGGACTAGTTAGAGAATCAACTTCAATAGGTTGAATTTCAATGCCTTATGTTTTTATTTTGTTTTATTTTATTTTAAGAAACAGTACTTTCTCCAGGAAGAAAAATCCTGTTAACTTAAGAAAATATGTTTGGAGCACAAAAGTCCAGTCTGATATATTTTGCTTAAATCCAGAAAAACTGTACTTATTCAACCATAAAATCATAAAGTAGAGAGTGTAACTAAAAATGTGGTCTCATGATAAATAATTAGATTGCCAAGAAGAGAAAATATAATCTGTCAGCAAGCATTTTAAAGCTTATTTTTTTGCATTATAGAGCTTTGGAAAAACTTATAGGATACTTGGAGAAGTATCAAGAATGATTTGAAATCATTGTTGTTAACAAATGCAACAGATTTCATGACCCAAGCAAATTTTTGTATCCTAAAATCCACTGGAGAGATGAACTGTATATATAATAGTCAAAGCACTTTTATTTTTTAATGATTTTCTGTTTGTTTGACTAAAAAGGTTTTATTTTCTGGCCTGTTTAGCGTGATGAAATCCACATTGATAACGAAGTTGAAAATATGAGTTACTATTATATTTTGATCATGACACACAGTTGCTGGAAAATTAGATTCCTTCTAATTGGATTGATGATGAAATTGTAATTATAAAATCATATTATTTAGTTATTTTACTTTCTTTTACTTGAGATTTTTAAAAAACTGGACTGTTATTTTGGAAATTAACTCAGATAATATTTTCAGGTGGTGGAGATTATGAACTGAAGTTCCTAGTGTTCGACAAATTGAGGAGTTTAGTTTTGAAATGTGAAATTTTTGTTGCTCTTCATCTTTATAAAAGAGAGATGTAGCATTTTTCTCTGCCTTTACTGAGGCAAGTATAACATTTCCCACATTCAAGTCATCCTCATACCACTTTCACAAATTTTTGCTGCCTACCACCCATACACTTATTTATTACACCTTTTTAATTGACATATTTTTATACATAACCTCATTTTAAGCAACAATATTTAAGAAATGACAAGTTTGATGTAGCAAAGTAAGTACCAAAGTATTACAATATAAAATGCTTTATCCTTGTACCATCTAAAATCAGCAGTAGTACCAGTATTTGAGTAAAAACTGTCCTGGTGTAACAACTGACATTTAAAGCAAAAATATTTAAACGTTATCTATATGCTTCTTTGTTCTTTCCTTTTCAAAGTCTGAAACTGTAGAACTGACTTATTAAGTTACCACTTAAGTGGTGCTCTCAATCTTTTTTCCTCCATAGAGAAATGATGGAGAACATATAATCCTCTGTCCAAGGTGGACCACTGAACCAAGTTGGCTATTGGTTATTCTGGGCAGGTACACCATCACTTCACCTCCTTCTCTCCTGCTGAAGAAAGAGTAACAGAATGCAAGTGAGCTAACCTTGATTTTCTGTATTTTTAAGAGTAAATCATTTACAAACTCAGGCCTTTAATTATGAGTAGTAAAAAACAATTTCCTTGCAACACGCCCCTCTACTGATTGCAACATCATGCTTGAGAGCCTCTGTTCCTACAAATTAAAAGGTGCTGCCAGAATTTTTGTTTCTGTTTTAAATTTGCATTCAAGCAACAGTGTACTTGGGCTTATATATTTTTCAACTGCAAACAATTGTTTTAATTCTGTTATCTTTAATACCTTTTTTTTTTAATCTCAGAATTTTGAAAAAGAGAGTACTATATTGAGAACTCACTGTGACCTGATGGATTATTATGGGGATTATTCTTGGTCATTATAGGGTGACCAATTTGTCCCAGTTTGCCTGGAACTTTTCTGTTTTTAGCAGTGAAGTCCCACATCCTGGGAAATCCCTCAGTTCTGAGCAAGTGGGGGCAGTTGATCACTCTAAAGCAGGCTGATATAAAGGGAGAATGTGGCTGGATAGGATTTTAGTTGGGTGTATAATCTGGTAACCCATATATTTAAATATGCTGAAATCTTGAACTTCAACATAATGATCACAGCTAAAAATGGGCAGAGAGATCTCTCTGTTGCTCAACTTGTCCATTCTCTAAATTGCTTCTATAATGAGCTACCAAAAACATGCATCTTAATCATGTTGCTGCATTGCACAACAAGGCTTCACATTTATTTTAGGATAAATCCAAACTCTTGTAAGTGACTCATCTGCCTCGCTTGATTTAGTCCATTGGTTCTCAGACTTTGCTCTGGTAAGAACCACCTAGAAAATGTGTTTAAAATGCACATTTTTGTGCCCCTGATTCAAAGAGACTAAATCTGGAGTGTAACTAAAAACATTGTCTTAAAAAAACAAAACAAAACAGTTACACTGGGTGATTCTTTTTCAGATAGTCCTTGGACATGTTTTGAGAAGACTAGACCTAGTTTATTTATTTATTTTTTTCACTCTAGATCTATCTCTTGTACTCACCACTTACACTTTATTCTCTGAGCTTATTAAAATTCATTTAAATTTTTCAGTGTTCCAGGCCTTCTACCTGAAGCCCTCTCTTACATCCTTGCTGGCTGATCAGATTTCTACTTAGACATCCCTGTCACCAGGAAGCCTCTGTGAGGCCCTGTTAGGGTTGATGCCTCTGTCCTTGTACTCCATTAGAACCCCGCCTCCACCCCCAACCAAAAGTGTCTAGAGCTCAGGCTCTTAACTGCCTCTTCCTTAGGTGCTGTTGTAGTTGTTGTTTAGTTGCTAAGTTGTGTCCAACTCCTTGCTATGCCAGGGACTATAGCCTGCCGGTGTCCTCTGTCTATGGGATTTTCCAGGCACGACCGCTGGAGTGGGTTGCCATTTCCTTCTGCAAGGGATCATCCCAACCCAGGGATCAAACCCTCATCTTCTGCATTGCAGGTGAACTCTTATATCTCCCTTTAACCCTAATTCAGTGCCCATAGATCTTATTTATGATTGGGTCGTTAAGTTCTAGCTCATTGTTGAGCACATAGTAAGAACAAAGATTGTTTACTGAAGAATTTAATTGCTTTTAGAAATGTGTAGATTGATGTTATGCAGTCCTAGCTGAGCCAGAACGGAGACTTCAGTACATCTTGTGTTGGGTTATCTCCTTTCCTAGTCATTCTTGTCTCCATTGATGAGTATGGGGGCTTGGCAGTACCAGGATTTGGTTGTGAGGATGAGTACAAAGCCCTGGGAGAGGGAGGCAAGAATGAGAAGTACTGGTTAAGGGAAATGTCATTACACTCCTTCCCAGATGGACCTGAGGGACTGTTCTGGAGTCTGAGTAGAGAAATGGTTGGTGGCAATTTCATCCATGTCACAGAGGTTCAAGTGGCAGATATAAGGCAGCCAGGGGTCTTGAGAAAGGGAACCACATACATTCCCTGACACCACACACACACACGACCACACATACAGCACATACTACAAACATACCACATCCCCCACATACCACTCAAACCACACACCACAGAGATACACACATACAACACATACCACACATATACACCCATACCCCCCAACACCACTCATATCACACATGGTAGACACCCACCCACATACACATAGCACCCCCTATACCATGCACGCATCATGCATGCATCCCACATGTATGCACCATACACTTCACATACCACTCATACCACCCCCACCATATACACAAAGCTTTTCCCTCCTACCACCAAGGACCTAGCTTGCCCCCTAAGGGCTCTGGGTCCCCCTCATCAGGGCTGGTGCTGCTATCTCATAGGGCAAGAGCAGTACTATTGTTCTGACTGCTTGTGGGCTCCTGATCTCCCTGGAAATTCAATTAAAAATCCAAAAGAGATTTAGTGGAGGTATTGAAAGGAAGATCTTGAGCTGAGATCATGCATTAACAAAAGGGAGTTGAGTGGTAGCATCATTGGACTTCATTCATGAAAAATGGACTTCTGAATGAGATTAAGAATAAGTAAAATCCAAAATTTATAGACAAGGCTTGTCACGGAAGTTCAGCCTCACATTGGCAGAACAAGATTTTTTCATAGGACTAGCCTGACAGATACGCAATAGGCTGACTGAATGTTAACATTTTATTGACCCCTGGAGGTTTTGTGGGCTTCCCAGGTGGCTCAGATGGTAAAGAATCTGCCTGCAATATGGGAGACCCAGGTTTGATCCCTGGGTTGGGTAGATGCCCTGGAGAAGGAAATGGCAGCTCACTTCAGTATTCTTGCCTGAGAAATCCCATGGACAGAGAAGCCGGCAGGCCCCAGTCCATGGGGTTGCAAAGAATTAGACATGACTGAAGTGATTTAGCACACTCACACATGGACTTTTTACACAAGTCATTCAAAATGAAGATGCCACTATTCTTGACAACTGGTGGTGCTGTGGAGTTCTTTTCCCTGCTTGAAAAATTGCCACCAAACCTGTGTACAGCAGGTCCTATAGCAAATCTGGTTGTGAACAACTCAAATTGACCTTGCTGGTTGTGGTACTGGTGAGATGCTGCTGAATTAGATTGTGCTGAGCTCACCTCAGCAGCTTGGGAAATGGTGAGGTGTGAACACACTGTGCCTGGGAGAGTTTCACAATTATGTGGATGATGACACAGACTCAGTGTGAATACTACACATATACTTAAAACTATTGACATCCCCTGGTGAATGATCTTGTTATGCTATGTGGCAACATGAAGATATATTCTCAGAGCAATTCCCTGAGATAAACACCTCACCGTGTACTGGTAAAATGGAAGAGGATTTAATTTTTCTACAGAGATATCTTGAAATACGCCTTAACTCTAGGAAGATTGAAAATAAACTTATAAATAAGTAATGACAATGAAATTTTCTAATGAAATAGCACCTAGTTGTCTGAAATTTTGTTTCCAATTAATGAACGTTGGATCAACTTATATAACTCTCATAGCGAAGTTAAATGATTGTAAATTATTGTTTTTTAATGTTATTAAAGTAAGAGAATAATGTTCTTGAGAGGGGAAAATCAATGTACTTGGAAGGATAAAGAGGCCACTGGTAACAGAGTTATATGCACATTTATTTTAAAGATCATGCATTTAAATTTTTTTAAAAAGAGAGAAGAAAGTGTTAATGTCAATTGACTGCAATTTCACAATTTTAACACCAATTAAATCGAATGTTTGAAAGATACCAGAACTCTTATAAATGTATAAGGTCAGAGAAAGCTGATGCTTCACTTTCAGTTGAGAAGTAGAAAAGAAATGCCAAGTGTGATAAATGGAAATTCCAGAAAACATAAGAATTAGATGGCTCTAAACTCTGGTTAGATACTGGAGGAAGGATAGTGGCTGGTCTGTCTTCTAGTAGAAAGGACAAGAGAAAATGAAGTAGTTCCCAAGACCACAAAATAGGTCAGTTAGAAAAACATATTCACACAGACACTTGTATGGTTATGTGTAAATCAATCAGTGGAAAAGATAATCAGAGGCTCTTGAGATGGATCAGTTGATTGATTTCTGCCTCTAAAGCTGGCACACCCAACTGTTTTGTAACCCAGTTTGATGGAAGAAAATAAATTTCCAAACTCAAGTCAAAGATTCCCATGCTTTTGCAGGCAGGCAAGATTTGGAGGCAAAAATGAACAAAGGGAAATGACAATTTGAATATAAGAAAATGACTTTGACAGTTGAACTTCTAAACATATTTACTGAATTACATTAGAAATATGTACCTTAACCGTAAATAGCAATTCTTTTTTTAATTAATTTTTATTTTTTAGTTTGTTTTGCTTTACAATACTGTATTCATTTTGCTATACATTGACATGAATCAGCCACAAGTGTATATGAACTCCCAATCCCGACCTCTACCTCCCTCCTCTCACCCCACACCATCTCTCTGGATTATCCCCGTGCATCAGTCCCAAGCATCCTGCATCCTGCATCGAACCTAGACCAGCAATTCGTTTCACTTATGATATCATACATGTTACACTGCCACTCTCCCAAATCATCCCACCCTGTCCCTCTCCCACAGACTCCAAAAAGCTGTTCTATACATCTGTGTCTCTTTTGCTGTCTTGCGTACAGGTTTATCATTACCATCTTTCTAAATTCCATATATATGTGTGTAAGTATACTGTATTGGTGTTTTTCTTTCTGGGTTACTTCACTCTGTATAATCGGCTCCAGCTTCATCCACCTCATTAGAACTGATTCAAATGTATTCTTTTTAATGGCTGAGTAATACTTCATTGTGTATATGTACCACAGCTTTCTTATCCATTCATCTGCTGAAGGACATCTAGGTTGCTTCCATGTGTGGCTATTATAAATAGTGCTGCGATGAACATACATGTGTCTCTTTCAATTCTGGTTTCCTTGGTGTATATGCCCAGCAGTAGGATTGGTGGGTCATAAGGCAGTTCTATTTGCAATTTTTTAAGGAATCTCCACACTGTTCTCCATAGTGGCTGTACTAGTTTGCATTCCCACCAACAGTGTAAGAGGGTTCCCTTTTCTCCACACCCTCTCCAGCATTTATTGCTTGTTGACTTTTGGATCACAGCCATTCTGACTGGTGTGAAATGGTACCTCATTGTGGTTTTGATTTGCATTTCTCTGATAATGAGTGATGTTGAGCATCTTTTCATGTGTTTGCTAGCCATCTGTATGTCTTCTTTGGAGAAATGTCTATTTAGTTCTTGGGCCCATTTTTTGATTGGGTCATTTATTTTTCTGGAATTGAGCTGCGTAAGCTGCTTGTATATTTTTGAGATTAGTTGTTTGTCAGTTGCTTCATTTGCTATTATTTTCTCCCATTCCGAAGACTGTCTTTTCACCTTGCTTATAGTTTCGCAGTAGTGGACTTATTTCCTGATCACAAAAAACCCATAGTAGAATCATCTTGTCTTTTAAGTCACTCCCTCCTAGATTCACCACTATCATTTAGCCAGTTATTTGGTGATAATGTGTCATTCCTTTCAGGTGTGCTGGGGTGGAAAAAAATGTGAATTCCTCTTTCTTCTAGTGTCTGAATGGCTGCAGAATTATCTGTTATATGATGAAAATTTTTCATGTAAAGGAAAGTAATAGACGTTGGTCAGCCCTAGGAACAGTGAAAAGTTTGAGGGACAGAGGCTGGTACCAGTGGTCTTCATCCATGTACTGTTCAATCTGACCTAGAATTGAGCTGCTTGTCATTGTGGCAGGTTTATCCCTGGAAGTGGAGATAAAAGCATACACCTCTGAGGACTCGGTGATAGAGTCCAGTTAACTCCCCTTGCTGTATGTGAGTCCATGCTCAACCAATAATATTTCTTCTAGTAATATTTTTTATATCCATATGAATATGTCTATGGATGCACCATAGTCAGCATACACATTCCATTATGGTTTCGATGTCGTTTGAAATAAACAGGCTGACACTGTGGTTTTCTATACATTAGCTTTTGGGAGCTTGATTAATGTAAATCCACTCTTGTCTTAGTCTGCTGTCACCAAATAGCATAGACTGGGTAGCTTATAACAACAGAAATTTATTTCTCAGAGTTTTAGAGGATGGGGTGTCCAAAATCAAGGTGATGACAGATTTGGTGTCTGATGAGGGCCCACTTTATGGTTTAGAGACAGATGTCTATGTCTTCACAAGGAGAAAGAAGCAAGTGAGTTTTCTGGGGTCTCTTTTTCAAGGCACTAATCCCATTTATAAGAGCTTTACCATCATGACCCAATCATTTCCCAAAGGCCCCACCTCCAGTCACCAGCATACTGGGAATTAGGTTTCAATGTGTGAATTTGACAGGGACACAATCTATAGCACCCATTTAAATATTCTTAATTATTCCTTAATGAGATGGCAAATATAAGTCTATATCTGAAGGACTAATGGTCAGATCCTAGATTCTGATGAAGTCCTGAGTGTTGTGTGTATGTGTGTGTGTATCACTGAGAGTCCTAGCATGAGCTGTGGTATCTTGCCTCTAAGACGAATTGTGGTGATCCTCATCTCCTGGTATTCACACACTTCTCTAGTCCTTTCTTTCTTCTATAGCAGGATGCTATAGACTGGGTAGCTCACACATACAAGAAATTTATTTTGGGAGGCTGGGAAGTTCAAGACCAGGATGCTGGCAGATCTGATGTCTGGTGAATGCCTACTTCCATTTCAGAGACAGATGTCTTTTCACTTTGTCTTCACTTGGTGGAAGGAGAAAGGGAACTCTCTGGAGACTGCTTTTCTAAAGACAGTAATTCCATTCATAAGGGCTCTACCTCACAATCTAATCACCTCCCAAAAGTCCTACCTTTCAAGTACCAGCACACTGGGGGTTAAGTTTCAACAAAGGAATTTTGGGAGAGATACAACATTCAGTCTGTAGCACCTCACCCTAAACTGAATCAGTTCAGTTCAGTTGCTCAGTCATGTCCGATTCTTTGCAACCCCGTGAACTACAGCACGCTAGGCCTCCTTGTCCATCACCAACTCCGGAGTTCACTCAAACTCACCTCCATCGAGTCGGTGATGCCATCCAGCCATCTCATCCTCGGTCGTCCCCTTCTCCTCCTGCCTCCAATCCCTCCCAGCGTCAGAGTCGTTTCCAATGAGTCAACTCTTCGCATGAGGTAGCCAAAGTATTGGAGTTTCAGCTTTAGCATCATTCCTTCCAAAGAACACCCAGGGCTGATCTTTAGAATGGACTGGTTGGATCTCCTTGCAGTCCAAGGGACTCTCAAGAGTCTTCTCCAACACCACAGTTCAAAAGCATCAATTCTTTGGCGCTCAGCTTTCTTCACAGTCCAACTCTCACATCCATACATGACTACTGGAAAAACCATAGCCTCGACTAGACGGACTTTGTTGGCAAAGTAACGTCTCTGCTTTTGAATATGCTATCTAGGTTGGTCATAACTTTCCTTCCAAGGAGTAAGCGTCTTTTAATTTCATGGCTACAGTCGCCATCTGCAGTGGTTTTGGAGCCCCCCAAAATAAAGTCTGACACTGTTTCCACTGTTTTCGCATCTATTTCCTGTGAAGTGATGGGACCAGATACCACGATCTTAGTTTTCTGGATGTTAAATCAGGTCCCTCTAAACCTGCATGGTCAATAAATTATGGCAGAAATGATGATGTGCATCTTCTGACATTATGTAACAGCATTCAAGCAGCCCCATTGTAAGACCCCCTTGGAGAAGACTTAACTTGGCACACAACTTGCCAACCATGTGAGTGAGACACATTGAAAATGGTTCCTCCATTTCCTTTGGGTTAGTGCAGCCCCAGGTGACCTCTGATTGTAACCTCATGAGAACCTTGATCCATATCTACCTACTTGAGCCACTCCTGAACTTCTGACCCTGAGAAACCACAAAAGATGATCAAACAAAAAAGATGAATAAATGATACTTGTTTTTTTCTTCTTCATTTTCAAAAAGAGATTCAGGATAATATGCCCCAAAAGTTTGGATTACAGTCTTACAATGCCAAGAAACACCACCTTTATAATGAGTTTCTATTAAAGGACTCATTAATTTGATATTTACCAAATGACTAAGGATTTGTTTCATCATCATCATCACAAAAAAGATGAATAGTAACAATGACAAACATTTACTGAGGGTGCTCTGCTAAATACTTTGTAGGTATTGGATAATTTATCCCTTCAAACAATACTGTGAGACAGATACTATTATTCTCATTTTTTTGGATGAGGAAATTAAGGTTCAAAGAGTTAAAATAAGATTCAAAGAGTTAAATAGTGGTTGCACAGCTATTAAAGGTCAGGTCTTCCTGACTACAAAACGTATTCTTAACCAGTAAAGCTATATTTTCCTCTTGTTTGAAAATTTTGCCTGGGAAGGCCTTGAATTAAAAATTTGGAACATAGATTCCAGCTGTTCAGGGTCTAGAGTCAGAGTGCCAGGGAAGTTGATGCTGACCATATAAACTCTGTTTCATTCTGTGAGCTATTCTTATTCCAAAATTTCCAGTGTTAGTTTATGTAATAGGAATCACATGGATCACACTCTGGTAATTCTACAGGAAGATAAATGAGATGACTACATGCTACAACTAATGACTTCTGGGCCTTGATTTCCTGCTTGCATTTCCTTACTGAAGCCACTTACTGGGATCGCAGGCTGTCACCAAAGTTAAACAAAATAAATCATGGGTTGTAAAATTAAAAACAATAACCCAATTTTATGGCTGTTTTGCTCAGACTGTAAGAGCATTGAGGATAATAGTCACGGCTGAACCAAGCTTAGATATTGCTAAGGCCAATTTTATGCCTTGTCATGCTTTTCATTTTCCTTTGCTTCAAGCTAATGGTAAAACAATTGGAAGATTGCTTTGAATCAAACATACCACAGCAGAAACTTTAAAGAAGAGAATATATTAGCTTAATAGCCAATAAAGCAAAATTCAAATGTTCCTTTTGGCCAAAGTTTCACTTAATTTCAGCTCAGATTTTCGAGGATATTCTTCAAAAGGTAATGAATTGGCAAATTATTTGTCATTTCTAGTTGCATGTTTAAGTGAAGATAATTCTTTATAGTTCTATTCCCTTGTAATGGAAATTAAAAATCTATCATCCACAAGCAAAAATGGTATAGATGTATCTATGCATAACTGTGTAGAGGGTGGGGAGGTGGGGGCAGGGGTCAGGAAGGGCAGGGACACAGAGCAGAACTAGAAAGGTATTGCCACAGGTGGAAGAAACTCACTTCGGGAAGAATAGTTAGCTGTCTCTAAATCAAATTAAATCTCTCTCCCAATTTTGTCTCAGTCATTTTGAGACTTTAGGGTCATCAGAAAGCTAAACTGATGCCTAAATATTTGGGAGAGAGCCTCATGGCTGCTCCTGAGCTCCTTGTTGTCTGTGCCCTACTGATCCTTGACTATGAATAGCTCTGCTGTCCTGAGGCCAAGTTCACCATGATGTGTTTGCCTGAGCTGGGAGCCCCACTTCCTAGAATCAGCCTTCCAGATCCACCAGGAAGCCATTTCTATGGAAAGGTTTGCTGCCTTTCAAAGTACTGTCAGAAAGTGAGGCATGTACCCTCACTACCGGTGAGACTCTTGACTCTGTTCCCTACCCAGAGCAATATCCAGCTGCCAATACTACTTCCACACCTATCCCATCAAAAGCACTCATGTCTCTCCTGCCCCTCCACAGCCTTAGCTTAATCCCTTTATGGAATTCAGGTTTTCTGGGTACAAAAGTCAGACTAGGGGCTGAGATGCTTTCAGGCAACTTCCAAAACAAAAACTCCTCTGAGGCCAGTAGCCCAGTGGGCCTGGCTCCCCTTTTGAAACCGGGCTGAGGGGGGGATGACAAAAAGCAGGGGTAAACAAAACTCAGTATCTCAACGTATTAATACCTTGCTGTAAGAGTAAAAATTCCTGGCTGCGAAATGCCATGCCAGATGATAACACCTCTCTACCCTTATTCAGATTGGCTCTGGTCCAGTGGAAGCTCGGTTAAAGAGCAGATGTAAATTCTTCATAAATACGACTTGACCACACCCCTTACTCTGGCCAAAGTTCCTTTAGGGAGGACCTACCAAAACTGTCTTTACTGTATATCAAGGGTCAGGGAAGAAAAGGATTGCTGGCACTTCAGGAGACTTTCCAGTGGGTTTGGAGTGAGTCTGAAGGTTGAGTTGTGTTCTCTAACCTCCTTGGAGAAGAGCTTCCTGTGATAAATGTTAATGCTGGATTAGAACAGAGTACAGCTCTTCACTTGTCACTTGTCTGGTCTCTGGGTACTGCTGTAAAATTCCTCTTTGCCCAGTGTTATCAAGTGAGATGACTAACTTCTGGAGAAAGCTGCTCATAAAATTGATAAGAGCCCTCTCTTCAACAACCTAATTTGAACTTTATCCTAGAGACCTTGAGAAACTGGATCTGTGTTTTTATAATTCAAGAGTTGAACATGGTCCTGCACAATAATTGGGTAGCATTTGACTTTGAAACATCTTTCTAAAAGTCATGTTTCGCCCTTGCTGGCTTTGGTGTTATCTGTGCATCAGTGTACACTTTATCATGGTAACGAGTCAGGAATGTGCAGAATGGTTGAGAAACTTGAATGCCAGGGCACTTTCAAGTTTGCTGGACTTTTGTAACCAGCTCATTGGATCAGCTGCTGGAAGGCTACATATGCTGTGAGGGAACTGACATTCATGACCAAGTTGCTTTCAAGTACAGTTCAAAGTTTTGGCTAACAAGGCTCTGGTTAGCTGGTACTTTCCTCTGAATATATTCTCTCATTGCTACTGAGAAATGCCATGGAAAATGCTTATTTTCTTATTTTAGTCTTGGGAAAGCTATTCCAGTTTGCAATGAAGTGTGTGAATTTGAATGTTTAAAATGGATTTCTCTAATGTAATGGTTAAGGGGATAACAAACTTTGGTGTCCCAGTCCTGGGTTTGAATCCAGGCCTGTCACTTACAGCTGTGTGGACCTGAAGTTGTTAATCTCTGTAGCGTCAGTTTTTTAATGTGTATCATGGGTAGGTAAAAAGAATATAATACTTACCTTACCAGACAGTTGCAAATTGTGTAAAGAGATAATGTATGCCATGTCCTTAGTGCATTAAGAAGTAGGAAAAAGGCAATAACTATTCTATGATATTGTTCACCCTGTTTATTCTACCTGTCCAACAGGACTACAGATTTTTATAAAAATTGAAGCATAGTTGATGTCCAATATTATATAATTTGTAGGTGCCCAATATGGTGGTTCACAATTTTTTAAAGGTTGTACTCCATTTATAGTTATTGCAAAACATTGACTATATCCTTCATTGTAAAATATATCCTTCTAGCTTATTTTATACATAATAACTGGTATCTCTTAAACTCCCACTCCTATGTAGCCACCCACCACCACCCCCCCCACCTACTTGTAACCCCTAGTTTGTTCTATCTATTTTTGAGTCTGCTCCTTTTTGTTATATTCACTAGTTGGCTGTATTTTTCAGATTCCACATATAAGAGATGTCATACAAAATTATTGAAAATAGAAATCATAGCTTGTCTTGCTTTATATTTCTTGTGCAAGGAAAATGCTGAAGACATAGCAGGTAGTCAATAAATACTTGTTAACTCCTGCTTTCTTTAAAATCATCCAGCTCTCAGCCCAGATACACTGACTACTTATTTGAAGACCTCTCTTCTCTGTATTTTTGATGAGAATGCCATACAATGTAAAGTAATATTTACCAGAAATTTTTTAAGATCTCTGTATCTTATAAGTTATTTTAAAAATTAGATTCTATGTATCCTAAGTACATTTGACAGTAGTCACCAAAGAGAAAATACTCAAACACATGAAAGCATGGAGTTCTTTAACTGTTGTTGTGTGTGCCTTTCTAGTTAAGATGAGCACTATGGGTATCTTAATGATTTGCTTGAGGAACTATGTGAATTTCTAGGCTACCTCTCTCTTTGTAACCATATCCTTTCAGTTCATTCAGTTCAGTTGCTCAGTCATGTCCGACTCTGCGACCTCAGGGACTACAGCATACCAGGCCTCCCTGTCCACCAACTCCTGGAGCTTGCTCAAACTCATGTCCATTGAGTCACTTATGCCACCCAATCATCTCATCCTCTGTTGTCCCCTTCTCTCCCACCTTCAATCTTTCCCAGTCTCAGGGTCTTTTCACATGAGTCAGTTCTTCGCATCAGGTGGCCAAAATATTGGAGTTTCAGCTTCATCATCAGTCCTTCCAATGAATATTCAGGACTGATTTCCTTTAGGATGGACTGATTTGACCTCCTTGCAGTCCAAGGAACACTCAAGAGTCTTCTCCAATACCACAGTTCAAAAGCATCAATTCTTTGGCACTCAGCTTTCTTTATAGTCCGATACTTACATTCATACATGATTACTGGAAAAATCATAGCTTTGACTAGCTGGACCTTATGGGCCTTATGTAACTCCATAAGGCCCATAGCTGGACCTTTGTTGGCAAAGTAATGTCTCTGCTTTTTACTATGCTATCTAGGTCAGTCATAGCTTTTCTTTCAAGGAGCAAGCATCTTTTAATTTCATGGCTGCAATCACCATCTGCAGTGATTTTGAAATCCCCAAAAGTAAAGTCTCTCACTGTTTCCATTGTTTCCCCATCTATTTGTCATGACGTGATGAGACCAGATGCCATGATCTTAGTTTTCTGAATGTTGGGTTTTAAGCCAGCTTTTTCACTCTGCTCTTTCACATTCATCAAGAGGCTCTTTAGTTCCTCTTCACTTTCTGCCATAATAGTGGTGTCATCTGTGTATCTGAGGTTATTGCTATTTCTCCTGGCAATCTTGATTCCCACTTGTGATTCATCCAGCCTGGTATTTCACATAATGTATTCTATATATAAGTTAAATAAGCAAGGTCTTGACATACTCCTTTCCCGATTTGGAACCAGTCTGTTGTTTCATGTCTGTTTCTAACTGTTGCTTCTTGACCTGCATACAGATTTCTCAGGAGGCAGGTAAGGTGTCTGGTATTCCCATGTCTTTAAGATGTAACCCCATAACTTTAGTATTTAAGATCTGGTATTCCCATCTCTTTAAGATGTAACCCCATAGTCATCAATAAAATCCTGCCTGAAATTGAGCCATGCATCTACCCAATCCACACTGTGGCAGCAATATTCATGGTGTGGAGAGGTAGCAAGGAAGAGGGTTGAGGAGATGGTAAACCTAGGGCACGTGATCTACAGTTTCTCTGTGGATCAGAGAAACAGGTGTTTCTTTTCCTCATCCCTCTGTTGGAAAGACTATAGGAGATTCTAGGTCCAATTTTGGGCTTTTTGAAGGAACAAAAGAAGCCTTTTTAATTAAACAGATGGTTATGACTGGTCATATTTTCAAGTCCCATAAGTTTCTTAATATATTAGGAGAAATGGTAGAGACTCTCTTTCTTGAAGGGAAGGTCCATGTGTGACATATTTTAATCTGTAGAATTGAAGTAAGTATACATGTGTAACACTGCCAGTGAAGAAAAGCCTTTAATGGGTTAACATTGAAAAGGGAAAGATAGAGTATTAATACTGGTTGCTTGTTTTTTTACTTTTTAAACAAACTTTTAATTTAAAAATAGATTTAGATTTACAGAAAAATAAATCCTATACCCAATTGTCCCCACTGGTAACATATTATATTTGTATGTACCTTTGTTAGAATTAATGAACCAATCAGTTCAGTTCAGTTCAGTCGCTCAGTCGTGTCCGGCTCTTTGCGACCCCATGAATCACAGCACGCCAGGCCTCCCTGTCCATCACCAACTCCCGGAGTTCACTCAGACTTGCGTCCATTGAGTCAGTGATACCATCCAGCCATCTCATCCTCTGTCGTCCCCTTCTCCTCCTGCCCCCAATCCCTCCAAGTATCAGGGTCTTTTCTAATGAGTCAACTCTTCACAACAGGTGGCCAGAGTAGTGGAGCTTCAGCTTCAGCATTAGTCCTTCCAATGAATATCAAAGGTTGATTTCCTTTAGGATTGACTGGTTTGATCTCCTCCTGTCCAAGGGACTCTCAAGAGTCTTCTCCAACAGCACACTTCAGAAGCATCAGTTCTTCAGCACTCAGCCTTCTTTATGGTCCAACTCTCACATCCATACATGATTTTAATATTTATTTTTATTTATTTATTTGGTTGTGCCAGATCTTAGTTGCAGCACTCAGATCTTCAGTTGCAACATGGGAATTCTTAGTTGTGGCATGTGGGATCTAGTTCTTTGATTGAACCTGGACCCCCTGCATTGGGAGTGCAGAGTCTTAGCCACTGGAACACTGAGGAAGTCTTATAAGAGTGAGATAGCTGATATCAGAGAGTGTCATTGACTTTCTCAGAGTAGCTAAGGAAGTAGTAAAGCACTGATTCAGACCCAAGCCTTCTGGCCTCAGTTCCATTTTTTTCTTGTATCTTGCTAGTTTCTCACTTGCAATACAGTAATCACATTTATGTTTCCAAAGCGTACTGCACATGTAGTGTTGCATCCACAGTTTGCAATACAGTTAAATAAGAACTCCCTTACTCCCACTAAAAAATATAGAATTGTTTGTATGAATTTTCATCTGATTTTTCAAAACCAGAGAGACTTATTTGAGCCACAGAAGTCTATATTGAAGCTGCCAAAGTATAATTTGTCTTTGAATGATAGATATTATTGGTATAATATGTTTAATAATTCTTTGTTTCCTTCTTGAAGGTCCTATGTCGCAGAAGATGCATTTTGACTTCTATTTTACTCAGAAGTGACTTCTGTTTTACTCAGAAGTGATATAAAGAATGTGAGCCAGGTTTTGAGTTGAGTCATAGTAGTGTAGGAGGTTTTCTTTTTTTTCTAAACTAACAAGGTTACCCACAAACAATTCACATCAGAAACAAAACACATGATCAATGGAAAGTGAATTCATGGGACTGTTCACTATTTTTAGTTATTTACATCATACTTCATTGCAATTCAGTTATATAAAATCCCCATTCTGAAGTTTCAGCTCCTCTCAGAAGCACAATGTTAGTTGCAACATGGCTGATGGAAAATTGCACCTTCAAAAATTTTGAATGTGCCAGAGAAAAAGCTAAAAAAAAAAGCAATCAAGGCAATAGATAAATTATTAGCCATTATTTTAAGCAGGTCTGTTCTTTTCCTCTCACAGCTGTATTTCACTGCTTAACAATAATCATTAAAATAATCTAAAATATAGTTCTATGTGACCCAAAGGTTTCCATAACAGAGTAGAAGCATGAGATAGTCATTTCTTGTGTAGACTTAAAGCATAAAAGGGTGATTATTCCTAAAAGATATTTTCTCCTTCACGTAAAACAAGGAAATATACCAAAAAATACTGACTGTTCTTGGTAAGTAGATTTTAATTTGTATCTACACTGTGTTCTTCTCACTTCATTAGGCTTAGAATTTGTGACTGAACATCACTGTCTGGGCAGCCTGCTGCCTAGTTGGAGATGTCAGAAGCAATTATTTTCACAGATTTAAGATTTTATTATCACACATACCCTGTCTTTAGCTATCTGAATGGACAGCCCAATCAAGAATGATATATATTTCATCATCTCTTCCTTGTTGTTGTGTGATTTTAATAACAGTTCACAACAAGCATGCAATGCAGCAGCTGGATGGATGGTTAAATAGAGCCATCCAAAGTTAGAAGATTACTTTTTTTCCCCTCTAATATCAAAATCTTTCTGAGGAGTCAATGAGCTTAGTAGTAAAGAACTTCTCAAAAGCCACACCTCATTTTCAGTGATGTTGGAAATAACTCCAAAAAAAAAAAAAAAAAAGTACCTACAGGTAGGTTGTTGAAATAACAACTTCACTTGGTATTAGTAAAAAGCTCCCACATCTTTATATTTTTTGGAAGAGGCCTGTGTTACACTGCTTCTTTTTCTTATGGGTTTATGTTCCCTAGCAGGAGAGTGGTATTAATATATCCTCTCAAAAAAAAAAAAAAAGACAAACCTAGAAATCATTGCAGACCCGGGCCTGGCCTTCTCATTCCACCAGAGACCAAGTCTTGTGGAGTCTGACCTGTACCATTCCTAACCTCTCTACCTGCACTTCTAGTCTCTTAGTGTTTCCTTGCATGAGCTCTCACAAAAGAATTCTATTCGTTTTGCCTAATTCCTTCGTCCGTGTAATCACCACAAAGCTTTTAAGAAATACAAATTTGATCACATGCTTCTTTTACACTTGCTTCTACTGAATCTTCTTCCTTCACCTAAAGACTGTCTGGCTTTACTCTCTTAAAGAACAAATAAAAATACATGTTTCAGAACACTGTATATTGTCACATGCTCTCTGAGGATTCTCCTGACCCCATTGGAAGGCAGAACCACTCTCTTCTTTGTCTCATGGTTTATCCATCTTTTGTGCGCCCTGTAATACTTATTATGGTAAATGTTTACCTCTCTGTAGACCATCTACAGATTTAACTCTTCATATTTACTATGTGAATTAGGTATCCTTTCATGCACACTCATGTTTGAGAATCATGATCCATCTTGAAGATCAATCTATGTTTCTGCTGCTCTTATTGTGGCTGATCACAAACTTGGGGGCAGTGGTACTCCCACTTATTTAATGGAAGGATTGCCAAGGTGTTACATAATGTTAAAATTCCTGGAACCTCGAAAGAAATCAATTTCTGATTGGAAAGTAAAGAGGAAAGATCTAGACATCTGCCGTTTCTACAAGCACTGCAGGTAATTTTGAAACAGATGCATAAGGATCAAACTTTGGGAAACTAACTCTTCCAGTTATCTGTTGTTGTGTAATCACCTATTTTTAATGGCATAAAAAACCTATCAGAGTCATAAAAAGCAAGCGTTTTATTATACCCATGGATTCTGAAGGTCAACAATTTGTAAAAGACACAGCAGGAATAAGTTGGTCTGTTTGTGATCTCTGGGATCTGAACAGGGAAGATTCAGATATCTAGGGGAGACTTGATTGACTGAGGGCTGGAATAGATAGGGAACAGGGTCTCTTGCACTGGGGTTTTCTCATATGCTTAGCTCTGGGGCTAAGATGACTCAAAGTTTGGATTTGAGACTGTCAACAGAGCACCTTATATGTGGCTTGGACTTCTCATAGCCTAGTAGCTGGGTTCTGAGACTTTCAAGAGAGCAAGCATCCTGAGAGAAGTAGGCAGAGGCTTCATGACCTGTTATGACCCAGCTTCACCTCCCCAAGCAGTTCCAAGTCCATCCAGATTCAAGGTGTGTGGTGGCTTAGACCCTATCTATCTCTCAATGGGAGAAGTGTCAAAAAATCAGAGGTCATATTTTAAAACTGCCACACTGATTTGTATTTTGCTTTTTGTATACATTCTCTTCTCTTTCTGTAAGCTATTCAAAGATAAAGATGGTATCTTATTTAGTTTTGAGCTCTTGGGACTTCAGACAAGTCTTAGTACTTAATATAAACCGAGTAAATACTTGTTGCTTTTAACTTATCTAAAGGTCAACAACTATACCCCTTCAATTACTGGGTATTATGGAGTATCGATCTAGAGACAGCTTTTCAGCAAGAAATTCTTTATACAAGACAAGGGACTTGCCTCATAAAAGTTCACTGATTGATTTTTCATTGCTACTTGAATTCTAGTTCCATCATTTCATGACTGTGAGATCTTGGGCAATTTACTTAAACCTCCATACTTCCATGAGATGTAGTAGGATTGAACAGAAAAGCCCTCTCCTTGTAAAAGATATTACTATTATTACAATAGCTATTGACTTAATTGTCAATACTCAACCAACCATTAATCAACCAACTATTAATGTGATAAACAGTTAAATTATTGCAAGACAGCCTCATAAAATCTGTGTTTGTAGGCATACATACATATGCTTGTGCCTGTGTGCTCAGTTGCTATAGTTGTGTCTGACTCTTTGTGACCCCCTGAACTGTAGCGTGCCAGGCTCCTCTGTCCGTGCAGTTCTCCAGACAATAATACGGGAGTGGGCTGCCGTGCCCTCCTCCAGGGCCTCTCCCCAGCCTAGGGAGCGAGCCTATGTCTCCTGCGTCTCCTGCATAGCAGGTGGATTCTTTACGCACTGAGCCACTTGGGAAGCCCATAGTATGCACATACATGCTGATCTATGTGATTCTCTAAAAGTATACGTTTTTAGGGAAGTAAAACATATTTCACCAAATACAGAAATTATAAATGAGCAATTCAATGAATTTTTACAATGAACATACCCATGCCAATACCACCTAGATCAAAAAAAGAAACTTCTGAATCCAGAAGGTTCTCTTATCTTCCTGCCAGTCATATTTTATCAAGGAGATCTTCTCTTTTGACATCTACCAACATACATTTTTTTGCTTGTTTTTGAATTTTATATACGTGGAGTCATGTACTATACACTCTTGTGTCTGCCTTTTTTTGTTGTTGTTCAATACTAACTATTCTTGATATTTGTCCATGTTTGTTCATACAACATTTCATTTATTTTAATTGTTATATAGTATTTTATTATGAATACATTTCACTTTTTATTGATATTTGTGTTGTTCCTAGTTTTGGTTACTATGAATAATGCAGTTATAAACATTCTTCTATTTATTTTTTGACACAGATATGTGTTCAGTTTTGGGGTACACATGTAGAGTGGGGGCTTCCCTGGTGGCTCAGAAGATAAAGAATCCACCTGCAATGTGGGAGAACTGGGTTCGATCTTTGGGTTGGAACAATCCCCTGGAGGAGGGCATGGCAACCCACTGCAGTATTCTTACCTGGAGAATCCTCATGGACAGAGGAGCCTGGCAGGCTACAGTTCATGTGGTTACAAAGAGTCGGACACAACTGAGTGACTAAGCACACCACAGCACACATGAGGAGAGGAATTTGTAAGTCACAAAGTAAGACAATTTCTGTTAAAATAAGTCATAGAGTGAGAAAGTTTCTGTTAGAATGTGTCAAAAAATGACAGTTTTCTATTTTTTTCCTTGTTATTCTGAAAGAATAAACACATACACATGTTCTGTATATATACATATATCTTTGTGTGTATATATGTATATATCTGGGCAAGAATCTCCAGTTGAATATATGTATTACAAATATCTTTCTCCTCTCTGTGGTTTACCTTCTTACAATCAAATGATCACTTTAATGAATAGAAGTAAATTTTAACACAGCCCAGCCTTTCAGTCTTTTCCTTTATAGTTAATGCTATATGTGTAATGTATTAGAAATCTATGTCTAGCCTAAGATTATAAAAATATTCTTTTATGTTTCTTCCAAAAGACTTACTGTTTTGCCTGAAAAGGTGAAATTTAGGTATCCAGTCCCCTGGGACTGATTTTTGTCTAAAGATTATTGTAGCAGTTATTGCTTTTGTCCCATATGGATAGACATTTAGCTCTGCATCAGTTTTTGAAAAAAGATTATCTGTTCTCCATACTCTAATTCATCAAGTCTAATTTTTGACTCTTTAATCTGATTAATGAACCTAAAACAAAAATAAGTCTTGAGTAGTAGTTTAAATTCTCCCAGATCATTTCCCCACTCCCCCACAAGACTATGTTAGAACTGGACATGGAACAACTGTCTGGTTCAAAATTGGGAAAGTCAAGGCTGTATATTGTCATCCTGCTTATTCAACTTATATGTGGAGTACATCATGCAAAATGCCAGGCTGGATGAATCACAAGCTGGAGTCAAGATTGCTGGGAGAAATATCAATAATCTCAAATATGCAGATGATACCACTCTAATGGCATAAAGCAAAGAGTAACTAAAGAGCCTCTTGATGAAGGTGAAAGAAGAGTGAAAAATCTGGCTTAAAACTTAACATTCAAAAAACTAGGATCATAGTATCTGGTACCATCACTTCATGGTAAACAGATGGGGAAAAAGCAAAGACAGTGACAGATTTTATTTTCTTGGCCTCCAAAATCACTGCAGGAAGTGACTGCAGCCGCAAAATTAAAAGACGCTTGCTCCTTTGAAGAAAAGCTATAACAAATCTAGACAATGTATTAAAAAGCAGAGACATCACTTTGCCGGCAAAGGTCTGTCTAGTGAAAGCTATGGTTTTTCCCAGTAGTTGTTTATGTGTGTGAGAGCTGGGCCATAAAGAAGGCTGAAAGTGAAAGTGTTAGTCGCTCAGTCTTTCCCACTTCTTGTGCCCCTATGGACTGTAGCCCGACAGGCTCCACTGTCCTTGGGGATTCTCCAGGCAAGAATACTGGAGTGGGTTGCCATGCCTTCCTCCAGGGGATCTTCCCAACCCAGGGATCGAATCCAGGTCTCCCACATTGCAGGCAGATTCTTCACCATCTGAGCCACCAGGGAAGACAAAGAAAGTGAGCACCAAAGAACTGATGCTTTCGAATTGTGGTGCTGCAGAAGACTTTTGAGAGTCCTTTTGACAGAAAGAAGATCAAACCAGTCAGTCTTAAAGGAAATCAACCCTGGATTCATTGAAAGAACTGATGCTGATGCTGAAGCTCCACTACTTTGACTACCTGATGGGAAGAGCCAACTCATTGGAAAAGCCCCTGATGCTAGGAAAGATTGAAGGCAGAAAGAGAAGTGGGCAACAGAGGATGAGATTGTTGGATGGTATCACCAATGGACATGAGTTTGAGCAAGCTCCAGGAGACAAAGGACAGGGAAGCCTGGTGTGCTATGGTCAATGGGGTTACGAAGAGCCAGACATGACTTAGGGACTCAACAACATCACCAAACTTTGTCTTGGTCATTCTCGGTGTTTTGTATTTTCAAATACATATTTTCATTTTATTTTAAAACAATTACTTTGCTGCATCAGGTCTTAGCTGTGGTGCATGGGATCTTCTTTGCAGCATATGGACTCTCAGTTGTGGTGTGTGGGCTTAGTTGCTCTGTGGCATGTGGGATCTTGGTTCCCTGATTAGGGATCTAACCCAAGTCCTCTGTATTACAAGGCAGATTCTTAACCACCTGGGAAGTCTCTCAAATACATTTTATTTATTTATTTTTAATTAATTTTTATTTTTTAGTTTGTTTTGCTTTACATTACTATATTTATTTTGCTATACATTGACTTGAATCAGCCACGAGTGTACATGAACTCCCAATCCCATTTTAGAATCAACTTGTTGATTTCTACACACAAAATCTTACTAGGATTTTTGTTGAATTTTTCTTAAATTATAAGTTAATTTGGGGGAAATTGACATTACCACAATATTGAATGGTATACCCAGCATGGTATTATTGTTCAGTTGTTCGGTTGTGTCTGACTCTTTGTGATCCCATGGCCTGCAGCATGCCAGGCTTCCCTGAACTTCCTCATCTCCCGGAGACTGTTCAAACTCATGTCCCGTGAGTTGGTGATGCCATCCAACCATCTCATCCTCTTTCATACCCTTTTCCTTCTGCCTTCAATCTTTCCCAACATCTTTTCTAATGAGTCAGCTGTTTATATCAGGAGGCCAAAGTATTGGAGTTTCAGCTTTAGCCTCAGGCCTTCCAATTTATTCAGGGTTGATTTCCTTTAGGATTGACTGGTTTGATCTTCTTGCAGTCCAAGGGACTCTCAAGAATCTTCTCTAACACCACAGTTCATGGCAAATTCCTCTGTTTATTAAAGACTTTTTACTTTTCCTCAGTAGTGTTATGTTATTGTTAATATAAAGATGTTCAGATATTTCAATAGGTTAATTTTTAAGTATTTGATATTTAATGCTATTTTAAGTGGTATCAATTTAAAATTGCATTTATTATTACTTTTTATTAATTATTTGTATGCAAATGATATTTGTGTATATTTTTAACATCCAGTAACCTTGATAAATTCACATAGCAATTTTAATAGTTTACAATAGACTTTCTTTTGGCTTTCTAAACACATCATGAATAGCAATAATGTTATATCTTCCTTTTCCATCTTTATGTATATATGTATATTTTCTTTTTATCTCTTCATCACTTTGGTTAAGAATCTCAATAACATAATTTATATAAGTTGGTAGGAAGCATCCTTATTTTTGCACCTGAATGGAAAAAAATCTCAGTGTTTAGTCAGGTATGATTTTTGCAGGAAGAGTTTTGGATCTGTATTTATCAGGTTAAGAAATTTTCCTTCTGTTATTGATTTGCTATACATTTTTGCCATGGACAAGTTGAATTTTGTCAGTTGAATTGTATCAATTGAGATGGTCATATATTTTTCTCCTTTCATCTGCTAATATGTGAACATTAATTTTTGAATGTTAAAAATTACATTCTGGAATAAAAAGGACACTTGATATGTTATTCTTTGGATTTGTTGGATTTGTTTTGCTGATATTTTGTTCAAAACCTTTATACCCACATTCTTGAGGGAATTTGGCCTATAATTTTCCTTTCTTAAAATGTCTTTGCCTGGTGTTGATGTCAACGTCATGCCAGCCCAATAAAAAAAAAATTGGGAAATGCTCTACCTTTTCCTGTTTTCTTCATGAGTTTGTTTAAGATTGGTATTTCTGTGTTTGTGCTTTTGTTTTTCCTTAAAAGTTGAAAATAAATTGTGAGGAAAACTGCAATCTGACTTTCCTTTGCAGGAAGGTTTTTATTATGGATTTATTTTATTTAATGGTATATTAATGGGTAATATCCCATTAAATAAAATAAATCATATATTTCAGTTTTCTGAGTCAAATTTGGTAAAGTGTGTTTTCTAAATGTGTCTTTCATTTTACCTGATTATTCAAACGTATTGGCATTAAAGTGTTTATAATATCCTTATTATTTTTAATGTCCTTAAGGTATGTAATTTTCTCCTGCAATTTGGTAATTTGCATCATTTCTTTTTTTTTTTCTTCTATCCAGGTATGGTTTATCTTTTTTAAAAAAGCAACTTTTAGTTTTATTGATTTTCACTATCATACATTTGTTTTCTATTTTATTAATTTGCATTCTTATCTTTATTATTTATTTTCTTGTGCTTTTTTTTCAGAATTAATTTCCTTTCTTTTTTAGTTCTTGAAGTGGGTGTATGGATCATTGAATTTTTGCCTTTTTTCTTTTCCAACATACACATTTATTATTAGAAATCTCCTTCTAAGCACTGCTTTAGCTACATTCTACAAGTTTTGCTGTTGCACTTCTGATAATTATTATATGCAAAATATTTTCTAATTTTCTTTTACATTTTTTATTACTTTGAATTACTTTACAGAAAGTGAAAGTGAAAGTCACTCAGTTGTGTCTGATCTTTGCCACCCCGTGGACTATACAGTCCATGGAATTCTCTGGGCCAGAATACTAGAGTGGGTAACCTTTCCCTTCTCCAGGGGATCTTCCCAACCCAAGGATAGGACATAGGTCTGCTACATTGCAGGTGGATTCTTCACCAGCTGAGTCACCAGGGGAGCCCACAAATTTTGAAACGGGTAGCCTATGCCTTCTCCAACCGATCTTACAGACCCAGGAATAGAACCGAGTCTCCTGCATTGCAGGCAGATTCTTTACCAGAAGTGTTGGTGAATTTCCAAACTTTTTGAAATGTTTTAATTCTTTTTTGTTATTGATTTATAGTCTCAATTTACTCCTATCAGTAAACATATCCTATATCATTTATACCTTTTGGAAATTTGGATAATTTTTATAAATTTTCCAGCAGTATCATTTATATCTTCTGAAACATTTGGATAACTTTACAAATTTCCCAGCATATGATCACTTTGGAAAATGTTTCATATGGATTTGGAAAAAAAATATGTATTCTAGGGTTGAATATGCTGTCCTATATAGGTCAATTAGGCCAAGTTTTTTTTTTTTCAAATCTTCTATATCTCTGCAATATTTTTTATTTTTGGTCTTCTTTTGAAAGATATATACCAAATAGTCCAAATATTTTTGTAAATTTTTCCTCTTAGTACTATTAATAGTTTATATATTTTAATACTCATGTGATATATTTTTAGAATTGCTTTATCTTTTTTGGTGTATTTAATTCTTTATTTTCAGGACATGTGTCTCTATGTCTAGCAAGTTTGCTTTAAAGTATATTTTGCTTGATAATAGTAAAATTATGTCAGTTTTATTTGGGTCAATATGTTAATGGTAGATCTATTTTCATATCTTTATATTCAATATTTTTTGTACTTACGTTTAAAGGTATCTTTTATAAATAGCATAAACTTGTCTTTTAAGGAAAATCTAGTTTGAAAATCTTTGTGCCTTAACTGGAGTTTTTAGCTTATTTATATTTTATGTAATTTGATATAATTGGTTAAATTGACCAGCATACTATCTTATATTCATTTGTCCCTTTGTGTTTGTTCTTGTTTTTCAATTTTTCTTATCTTCCTTTTATTAATTAGAAAATTTTTTGTGATTAGACTTTCCTCTCTATTAGTTATACATATTTTGTGCTTTGTAAACAATGATTTTTTTGATTTTAGAGAGTACACTATACTTTCTTTGTACTATAGTTTGTATATTATAAATTAGTACTTTTGCCACTTCACAGAAAACATGAAGTCTTTAAATCATTTTCATGCCATTTACTTGCTCTTATTAATACTTGTGGTTTTTTTTAAGCATATAATTATATATTTAAACTCCATAAAGCATTAATATTATTTTATACAACCAACAGTTATTTATTCTACACACTTATTTACTTTTCTTATTGGTCTTCATTTCTGCCTACATTTCCCTACCTCTGAGATTTTTTTCTTTGCCCATGAAAATATTCTTTTTGTTTGGGTCTCTTGGAGAGAAATTTTCTTAGATTTCTTTTTCTTTTTTGGTCTAAAAATATGGCCTTCATCTTTGCTGGTATAGAGTTTTAAGTTGGCAGTAATCTCCCTTCAACATTTTAAAGTTGAAAATTGTTGTTTTCTTCTAATTCACTTAGTTTCTGTTGAAAAGTCAATTGTCAGTGTTTTTAGTGTTTCTTTAAAATAATGTGGCTTTTCCTCTGGCTGCTTTTATGATATTCTTTGTCCTCATTGTTTAGTAGTTTGAATATTATGTGCCTAGTTATGATTTTTGTCTGCTTATGTCCCATTTGGGGCTTAATGAATCTGTGACTTAGTAATGTATCTATTATGTAATTGTGGCAACTATTTCTTCAAATAGTGTTTTTGCTTCATTCTCTCTGTAGTCTCCTCTGGGGTTCCAATTATAGATATTTTAAGCCATTTAATCATGTTTCATTTGAACTTAAAACAATTTTTTTTTCTGTTCTTTTCCATACAGGATATATTTTGCTGATCTATCTTTCACTGCCCTTTTCCTCATTTCTGTGTATCTAATATGCCATGGAATATTATTTTCAGTTTTTCTGTTGTTTACATCTAAGATTTCAATGTGATTCATTTTTATGGATTCCAGTTCCTTAGTGCATTCTCCTTATATATTTTCTTAAATATAGTAACCACAACTATTTGAAAATCAGTGTCTGATTAACTTCAATTTTATTTTTGTTTGCAGTGTGATTGTTTCTATTGTCTATGTTTCTTTTTCAGATTTTGGCTTTTTGCATCTGTCTTCCGGTATTCCTGGTAATTTTGGATTGAATGTCAGACACTCTGTGTCTAGGTTATTTTCTTCCAGAGAGAATTGGCTTTACTTTTGCCAGGCAGTTAGAAGAATGGAAGATCATTTTTACTCAGTCAAGGACTGAGATGATTCCAGGTCTATTTCTAGTTTTCCCTCACTCATGGATCTATTCCTTCATAGGTCTCAATGGAAAATTTAGGACATTTTCCATGATCTCTTCTACTCCTTGGCTTGCACTGTTCTTCATTTCTTGACTCTCTAGCATGATACTATTACACAAATCTCTGATTGGGTTTTTGAGTTCTTAGTTATGGGTTTCTGCTTGGCTTTTCTGGCTCTCATCTTATGCAACTTTGTATTTTTAAAGGTTAAGAGAAATGTTAAATGTTGGGGCATCTTACCTAGGGTTGTGGCATGTTTGAATGTAAAGATTTTGGAACTAGGGTAAGAAATTAGGTGGGGTTTTTTTTTGAGGGGGTTGATTTTTTAAAAATTCCTCAAATAACATGTTATTTGTAGGACCCTTTTTGTTTTCAAAGCTCTTGGTACAATTTTCCCAAGAATTTGTGTCCAAGAAAGAACAACAGAAATCTCACTCTTGCTAATGTATTTTTCCTTTTCCCCAAGTGAATCAGAGAGCAAAACAAGTGTAAGAGGTCAGGACAGACACTATGAGCTGTGGATGAGACATCAGGGGAACAGGGCTTTATCATCATACTAACCTGTATTCCACTCGTGGCCTCTTTTCCTAATAGTTATGTGACCTTGGGAAAAAAATACTTAGTTGCTCAGGGTTCTATTTTTCACAATTGTGAAGTGCCATTCTCATAAGACTTTTGTGAGGATTAAATGGGAGGCGGATAAAAGGACAAGCACAGTGTGTAACAGACTAGGTGCTTGAATTCTCCCGTCTTTTCTTCCATCAGTGTAGCTGTGATTGTGGAAGGTCCATGTATCACTGTAGGCAGTTTGCCATCTGTTTGGTTAGTCCCGTTATTTAGAGCTAAATGACAGTGAGACCTGAGTCATGGGTTAAAAGTTTGCATGAGTCAAAAGCATCTCACTCTGTTTTTCTCTCTCTCTGTTTTTTAAAATGACCTCTATATCATGGCTGTGCTTCCTAGGTAGCTCTCTGGTAAAAAATATGCCTGCCGATGCAGGACATGGAGGTTCGGTCCCTGGGTTGGGAATGTCCCTCAGAGGAGGAAATGGCAAGCCACTCCAGCGTTTTTGCCTGGGAAATCCCATGGACAGAGGAGCCCAGTGGGCTGCAACCCATGGAGTCACAAAGAATTGGACACAACTGAGCCACGGAGCATGCATGCACATTACGTCATGGTTATAAGATAACAAAGAGAAAATGTTGGCAAAAACCATTACATACCCACCTTCTCTGAAAGGAAAAATAAAACTGTGCCTGGGAGGTGGGTCAATACCATTGACCTTCACATATGAAGTGTAGTATAGGACATAATACGAGGCTTTTTGAGACTTTATTCAAGCCTGATTCTGTCCCATGGCCTTAAGGTAGAAGACAAAGAGCCACAGCAGCTTTGCAAAGGAACAGAGGTGACCTTGTTGTTCCAACCCACATTAGCTCTCCAGCATTTCTAAAGCTTATTCTTAGAGCTAAGGGGCTGAGCAAGCTCTCACTGAGCAGTAAATGGTTCCGTATTTGCCTCCCAAATCTGTGTACTTCTGGTGCATGACTCATTGCTTTCGGGTGCAATAACTTGAACTACATAAAACCAATTTTCATTCTAAATATAATTTTGACTCTTAGGGAAATATATACAGCATGCATCACTTGAATTACAAAGTAGATAAAAATAGTCAGAATTAGGTTATCATCTGTACGTCAAACAAGGTGATTTCTCAGCTGCATTTTGAACTGTGGCATGCAGCAATTTTATAAGTAAACCTAATTTAAATACGGCACACAGGCACACAGTTCTCTCTAAGGTATTCAAGTAACTGGAGAATGATGCTGGTTTTGTTCTAAGAGTTCACTTTCATTCTTTGGCTTTTTGATTTTAAGCAGCTTTTATACTTTATTTCTTGGGAGCAGCATATTGCCATCCTCTGGTACCTTACGTGATTTAAGTTGTTGATTTAAATTGGCAGCATTCACAGTGTTAAGAAGAGTGACTGTTTGATGGATCATTAGATTTGATTTTAGGGTTTTCCTTGCCCGTTTACATTAATCAGTTTTATGTACCTTGGGCCTTGGTTCTTTTTCCCAGTTCACATAAATATTGATGTCATCTTCAATTGGAAGTTTCAGAAAAGAAATTGGAATGAGAAAGCTGGCTCCAATAGCCATCAGTTGTAAAAGCAATTCCCGTCATATCTATCAAAATTAGCTACTTTTTCAGTACATAAAATCCATTTATGCAAAAGGAAAATCAAATAAACCCTCATTAAAAAATCTGTATTGTTTTTTCCATTCCATCATTAAAAAATGATTTTCTACCACTATCAGTCAAATTATAGTATTTTTCTAATAACTCATATGAGTAACCTACCAGTCTGTAAAATAAATAATCGTTCATGAAATTAACTGTTTACTTTCTTTATTCATTTTGGACTTTTAGTTTCAGAGTAATTTAGTTTAAAATATGGTCATACCATATCTTGGTACAGAGGATGAGGTGGTTGGATGGCTTCAATGATTCAATGGACATGAGTTTGAGCAAACTCTGGGAGATAATGAAGGACAGGGAAGCCTGGTGTGCTACAGTCCATGGGGTCGCGAAGAGTCAGACATGACTGAATGACAACAATAACAAATAGCTTGGTTAATTGGGGTGAATTTTAATCATGTCTATGTAATAGGGATGTATTAGGTAGAGCTCTTATAGGATGATGAGTGGGAATAAAAACAACTCTTCTGAGAGCTGAGTGCTCTGGAGCCCTGGAGCTCTATAGCTAAAATGTCAACACATAAACCCTAATAGGAGGAAAATTGGAGGGCAGTCATCTTAATCCACCTAGAATTTTCTGACTCCTTCACCCCTAACCTACCTTGTATCCTATTAAAAAGCTCTAGAGACATATTGTTCAATATAGTAGCCAATCTGTAGCAATTTTTAAAAACAGACTACTTTTTTGAGCAATTTTAGGTTCACAGCAAAACTGAGAGGAAGGTAGAGAGATTTCTCCTATGGCCCTGACCCTACATGTGCAGAACCTCTCCCATTATCATCACCCCTCCAGAGAGGTGCATTTGTTACAGCTGATGAACCTACATTGGTTCACACGTTATTATCACCCAAAATCCTTATTACATTAAGATTCATTTTTGTTGGTGTATATTCTAGAGTTTTGGACAAGTTTATAATGACATGTACACACCATTATACTACCATACAGAACAGTTTCACTGTTCTAAAAATCCTCTGTTCTTGCCTATTCATCCCATCCTTTCCCTTAACCTCTGGCAACCACTGGTCTTTTAACTGCCTCCATGGTTTGTCTTTTCAGAAAGTGTAATACAATTGGGATCATACCGTATGTAGTCTTTTAAAATTGGCTTCTTTCATTTAATAACACGCATTAAAATTCTCTCCATGGCTTGGTATCTCATTTCCTTGGAATGCTGAATAATATTCCATTGCCTGAATGTTTTATACTTTTATTTATCCACACATCTACTGAAAGATATCTTTGTTACATACATTTGTTACATACAAGTTTTGCCAACTATGAATAAAACTACTACAAACATCCAAGTGCAAGCTTTTGTAGGTACATATGTTTTCAGCTCCTTTGGGCAAATTGTGCTGTAAGTGTCTGTACCATTCTGCATTCCTACAAACAATAAATGAGAGTTCAGTTGCTCTGCCTCCTTACCAGTATTCTGCGTGCTCAGTGTTCTGGATTTTGACCATTCTAATAGGTGTGTAGTGGAGTCTCATTGCTGTTGTAATTCACATTTCCCTGATGACGCATGAGATGGAGCATGTTTTCATATGCTTATCAGTCATCCATATATTTTCTTTTGTGTGGTGTTTGTTCCAGTCTTAGCTTATTTTTTAATTCTGTTGTTTTCTTATTGTTGAGTTTTAAGTATTCTTTATATTATTTTTGATAATAGTCCTTTATTGAGTATGTTTTTTGCAAAAAGTTTTCCCAGTCTGTGACTTGTCTTTTCCCGTCTTGACAGTACCTTTCTTTTACAGAACAGAAATTTCTAATTTTAATGAAGTCTAGCTTATTAGTTTTTTCCTTCATGCATTGTGCCTTTGATATTGTATCTAAAATGTCATCTCCAAACCCGAGGTCATCTAAATTTCTCCTATTATATCTTCTGGAAGTTTTATAGTTTTGTATCTTACATTTAGATCTATGATCCATTTTAAGTTAATTTAGGGGGAAGATGTAAGGTCTGTGTCAGGATTCCTTTTTTTTTTTTTTTTTGCATGTAGATTTCTAGTGTTCTAGCACCATTTGTTGAAAAGACTATCTTTTCTCTATTGTATTGCCTTTGCTCCTTTGTCAAAGGTCCTTACTATGCATATGTGGTTCTTTTTCTGGGTTCTCTGTTCTGTTCCATTGATCTGTCTATTCAATTGCCAGATAACAATCTATCTGTACACTCTTTTTATTAGCTTAAAGGAGGTCTTGAAGTTGGTTAGTGCCAGTCCTCCATATAGGACATACATAGACAACTTCATCCTAGAACAGTAGAATATACATTCTTCTCAAATTCATCTGGAAAAAAAACACCAAGATAGACCACATTCTGGACCATAATACATACCTTAACGAGTTTAAAAAGATGGAAGTCTAATGTCTGCTGTCAAGCTAAACTAGAAATCAGTAACAAAAAAATGGTGGTAAAACCCCAAAATACTGGACAATAAACAACATATTTCTAAATAACATGGGTCAAAGAAGATATATAAAAGAAATCTTAAAATATTTTTAACTAAATGAAAATGAAAGCAAAACATCAAAATTTGGGGGATGTACTGAAAGCAGTACATAGAAATTTATAGTATTGAATGAATATATTAGAAATGAGGAAAGATCTACAATCAATCATCTAAATGTC
This sequence comes from Aepyceros melampus, assembly GCA_006408695.1. NCBI lineage: Eukaryota > Metazoa > Chordata > Mammalia > Artiodactyla > Bovidae > Aepyceros > Aepyceros melampus. Next base: position 247,605 of record SJXQ01003448.1, read on the forward strand.
CACCTTAGAAATCAGGCCAATGAAGAGCAAGTTAAATCCAAAGTAAGCAAACTAAGAGAAGTAATAAAGATTAGAGCAGCAATCAATAAAATTGAAAGTAGAAAATCAACAGAGAAAAATCAATGAAACAAAAAGAATTTTTTTTCTTTTTTTAAAAAATGGTAAAATTGATAAGCTTCTAGCTAGGCTAAGAAAAAAAAAAAGAGAGGACACAAATTACTAATATCACAAATGAAAGAGGGAATATCACCACAGATCCCATGGTCATTAAAAGCATAATAAGGGAATGCTGTGAATAACTCCATGTCTACTTTATAACCTAGATGAAATGGACTAATTCTATGAAAGACACAATCCACTAAAGCTCACACAAGAAGGATAAAACAATATGAATAGGATTATATCTATTAAAATAAGTTAATCAATAATTAACACCCCAAACAGAAACATCAGGCTCTGGTTTCACTGGTGAATTTTACCAAACATTTAAGGGAAAAATAGTGCCACTCATCTACAATTTCTTTCAGAATATAGAAGCAGAGGGAATACTTCACAACTTATTCTACAGGGCTAGCATTATCCTGGTATCAAAATCAGACAAAGACATTATAAGAAAAGGAAACTATAGACCAATATGTCTGATAAAAATAAACATGCAAAAATCCTCAGCAAAATATAAATTCAGTAATATGCAAGAAAAATTATATACCATGATCAAGAGAAATTTTTCCCAGGTATGAAGACTAGGTCAACATTTGAAAGTCAATTAATGTAACTCATTCTGTTAACAAAGCTAACGAAGAAAAATCACACAATCATATAATAGATGCAGAGAAAATATTTGACAAAATCCAATACCCATTCACAATAAAAAAAAAGTCTCAGTAAACTAGAAATAGAGTGGAATTCTTCAACTTGATAAAAAATATATATATCTGCTGTGTTGTGCTTTGTTGCCCAGTCATGTCCATCTCCTTAAGACCCCATGGACTGCAGCCCACCAAGCCTTCTGTCCATGAGGATTCTGCAGGCAGGAATACTGGAGTGGATTGCCATGCCTTCCTCCAGGGAATCTTCCCAACCCAGAGATCAAACCCAGGTCTCCTGCATTGCAGGCAGATTCTTTACTGACAGCCATGTATATTGTAACTGTTGTTAGAAGCAAGCATGTTAAGGATTGTTATGTAGTCTTGGAGAATTGATCCCCTTATTATTTAATGCCCCTCTTTATCCCTGAAAAATTTTCTTGCTATATATTCTGCTTTGTCTGAAGTTAATACAGCAATTCCTAATTATTTTTGCCTAGTATTCCCATGGTGTGTCTTTCTTCATCCATTTACTTTTAATCTATATATGTCTTTATATTTAAAGATGACATTTTTAGACAACATACATTTGGGTCTTGTTTTGTGATCCACTCTAACCATCTCTTTTTTTTAATTGGTGCATTTAGAACATTGATATTCAAAATATAATTGATATAGTTGGATTAATATCTACCATATTTGTTACTGTTTTCTATTAGTTGTAGTTGCCATAGATTTTGCAATATACATTCATAACTAATCCAAGTCCAGTTTCAAATAACACTATATCACTTTATGAGTACAGAAAGTACCTTAAAATGACAAAATAGTCCTAATTTTTTTTCTGCTATCCTTTGTTACACCTGTAATTCATCTCATTATACATAAGTATATATATACACTTTAACACATGCATACTTAATTGAATACATTTCCTGAACTTGTGGTTTGGTGTCTGACATTAATTTGGGGAAATTCTGAGTCATTTTTTAAAAATATATTTTCTGTCTCTCTCTTTCTTCTCCCTTTGGTATTCCATGGTATTCTCCTTTTGGTATGCATGTGTTACACCTTTTACAGTTGTACCATGATCCTTGGACATTCTGTTATTTCAGTTTCTCTTTGAGTTTCAGTTTTGGAAGTTTTTATTGAGATACTCTCAAGCTAAGAGATTTATTTCTCAGCTGCATCCAGTCTACTATTAAGCCCATCAAAATCATTCTTCATTTCTGTTAAAGTACTTTTTGTCTCTAGGATTTCATTTTGGTCCTTTCTTAGACTTTCTATTTCTCTGCTTTCATTGCCCATCTATTTCTTGTACACTGTCTACTAAATACATTGGAGCCCTCAACACATTAATCACAGTTGTTTTGAATTCCGGATGTGATAATTCCAACATCTCTGCCATATCTAAGTCCGATTTTATGCTTTCTATATCTCTTTAATATTTTTTGTCTTTTAGTATGTTTTATAATTATTTTCTTAATAGCTGTCCATAGTGTTCTGTGTAATAAGAATTGTTCTAGATAGGCCTTTAGTAATATATTGGTGAGGCTTCGTGGGAGGAGAAGTATGCTGTAGTCCTATGATTAAGTCTCAGTTTTTTTTCAGTGAGCCTACGCTTCTAGATTACCAACTTCACAAGTGTTTCTCAGCAGGATGGTTAGAGTGGGCTGGAGTGGGGTATTTCCCTTCCTACATATGGAAAACTACAGACAGCTAAAGTTGGGTATTTGTCTTCCTCCGGATCAGATCTGGTCAGAAGACCAAGCAGGTTAGGCTCTGGTTAAATAGTTTCTCCTGGGGACAGACCTTGTTCAAAACAGTGCTCTGGCATAATTCAAAATAATTCCTTTACCCCTACTGCAGCTGGAAGCATGAGGGGATTTTTCTCTGACAGTCAGTGTAAGAGAAACTGTAGAGTTCTAGAAGCTAAAGTAAGTAAGTAAAGTCACTCGTGTCCGACTCTTTGTGACCCCATGGACTGCAGCCCACCAGGCTCCTCAGTCCATGAGATTCTCCAAGCAAGAATACTGGAGTGGGTTGCCATTTCCTTCTCAGGGGATCTTCCTGACCCAGGGATCGAACCCGGGTCTCCCGCATTGGAGGCAGACGCTTTAACCTCTGAGCCACCAGGGAAGTCTAGAAGCTAAAACTTAGAAGTATTTCTCATATATCCTGTTCCCCTCCAATAACTTGGTCTCCCTAGAGTTTTTATCTCACAGAGCCTCCAGTAATTCAATAATTATAGTTTAGGTCTCCCTACCCCTGGAGTGGTTTCCACAGAAGTGGCCGGTCCTGGGTTTCTGCTCCAGTAAGTTGTGCTTCTTTGTATCTGCCAGTCAAACTCTCCAATTTGGGGGGCAGCAGTTTGCCCTGAAACCTCACTTCTCTAATGGATCTAAGATTTGTTTTTCAATTTGTTCAGGTTTTTACTTGTTAGGACACAGTGGTGATTTCTAACCTTCTTACAGGAAGGACCAGAAACTGAAAGTCATCTGGGTATTTAAATTTAAATTAATTAAAATTAAATAAAATTTAAAATTCAATTCCTCTGTCATTCTAGCCACATTCCAAGGGCTCAGTATCCACATGTGATAAGTGGCTATTGTGTTAGACAGTGCAGGTATAGAACATTTCCATCATCACTGAAATTAATATTGTATTACCCTCTGCTATAATATCACATTAGTGCCCTTTCCTTGGCATAGAAAAGAGTAATTAGAATTGGGAAAAATAAAAGAAATAGTACAACCAAAACATTGGCTTTATCTAGAGTATTATCCTGGCTTCTTGGGAGCCTACCATTCTGCCAGCCAGATTCTGAACCATTAATCTGGCTTCCACTGTCAATATTTTATTAACAATGGAGATATTCATGTGTTTTTTTTTCCCCCATTTCCCTCCACGAGTTCTCTTTTGAAAAGACTTTGCTGTAGTCCCTGACTTGTTTAATGAATTATTGTTAACATTCTTTGGCTTGCCATTATGTTTTTCATCTGTGATATATTGTGGCTTATCAGCACACCAGGATATTCACTCACAATTTTAGAGTGCTTTTCAACTACCATTCCGTTGCAATTCTTTTCTCTTTTTCAAAATTGAGAAGAGGGTGCTTTTTTAGCTCGTTTGATTACCAGGCTCCAATTCAACTTGAGAAACACAGATGAGCTAGTGCTTGAAAGCAGGGACCATGATTCCTGAGCACAGCAATTCCTCTGCAACCTTCTCATAGGGTAGCTCTTCCCTTTACCACATCCTTGCTCCATGGGACTTGGTAGGTGGGACAGGTGCTCCTCTTGCTCCTCACTTCAACTTTCAAGCCATTATTCTCCCCCTCCTCTCTATAATCACATCTCTGTATCTCAGGTGTTTGTGCTACCTGCTGCCCTTCTTTGTTGCAATCATCTATAAAACCACTATTACTTTCACATTTCGTTTAATGCTCTTTGAGAAGTTTTAGTTCCCTCCCATATTCTCTCTGGGCTTCCCACGAGGCTCAGTGGTAAAGAATCCACCTGCCAGTGCAGAAGAGGGGAGTTCAATCCCTGGATCGGGAAGATCCCCTAGAGAAGGAACTGGCAACACACTCCAGTATTCTTATCTGGGAAGTCCCATGGACAGAGGAGCCTGGTGGGCTACAGTCTGTGGGATTGCAAGAAAGTTGGACAAAACTTAGAGACTAAACAATAGCAATATATTCTGTCTAGTACTGTTTCCATTACAAGTCCTTGTGATTTCAGTACCATGTGGATGACCCTTCAGTTCCTGGTCTCTGTTCCTTGTCCACCTTCTGGCTTCAATAACCACCTGCCATGGTCATACTCTAGACCTTGCTGTATTAACACATTTAATCCTTCTGTAATCGCCATTTCATACGTCCTCTTTTCCAACTACTACCTTTTATCTGACTTCTCACTGTCTCTAATATTTTTACTTCAGCAGTACTGCTAGGCTCTACAACCCACCACTCCCTCATGTTCACACTTCCCGCCTTTCAGCAACTCCCTTTGCCTCTCTCTCCCTTCTTCATACTCTTCTGGCAAAACCAACCCTGTTGCCATCCAACTCTCTTGCCAAGCCTGCACTGGCTCCTTTACAGGTTGAAAAAAGCATCCAATGGTCTCATTTTAAATTCAAGTCTAATAACTTTCCAGTGATCCCTCAGTTTTGCCAGGCAGTCAGGCCACATTCCCCTAATACATCCATTCTCTCACTCCTGGATAACCGCTTCCACCTTCACTTTTATCCTCAAGCCTTCATTCTCCCTATTTTACTGAGGAAAGAGTTGCAGTCATAGGTCTACCATTCCATCTATTGCTTTTGGGCATTTGTGCTTGTTTTCTCTCCCTTCCCTTCTGGTGCCGTGGAGGACCTGTCTGTGTTCCACTCAAAGGCCATTCTTTGCCTTCTGTACTTGATCCATCTCTTCCCCCATAGCCTAGCCACATGGCTCTAGCTTCTCTCCTTTCTCTCTCACAGTGTTAGTGCTAAGCCAACTACTGGGTTATTCCTGTTAGCAGAAAAACATGCCATTGTTTCTCGAATCCTTAGAAAAAAATTAATACTATTTAGGGAAAAATCTGAAAAAAATAGAGAAAAACATATGTATATATATGTATTTACATATGTATATACATACATGTACAATTTATTGATGTTCTTTCTAGAAACAATTGCTATTATCCTCTTGATAGTTTAATATTTCCTTCCAGTCTTTTTTTCTATATCCATATGCATTTTTATATAAGCAGTATATATATGTGCATATGCATATTTAAAGTTAAACCTAAACATATTTAATATGTGATGGTGACGCCTAGCATTAGCTCTATACCAAGCAGAATACTCTGAAGCACAGAGACAGAAGGGACTAATACTGCTGATGGAAGTTAAAATTTGCTTCATAGAAGAGGTGCCATTTCAATTGGCTTTAAAAGATAAGCAGGAAGTTGCCATGAAGAGAATGGAGGAAAGGTCCAGAAGACTAAATCAGCATGTTCAGAAAATACTCTAGGAAAATGTAGCTATAGCAGGAAGGGAAATTATCTGAAATTGAAAATTTAAAAATATAAACTTTTGTGTTAATTCTAAAGTCCAGATAGTTGAATACATGTATTTCTTTAATGTCTATAGCATTTTATTATTTTTAAAATTTTATTTATATTTTTAATTGAAGGATAATTGCTTTACAGAATTTTGTTGGTTTCTGCCAAACTTCAACATGAGTCAGCCATAGGTATACATTAATACTATTTAGGGAAAATCTGAAAAAATAGAGAAAAGCATATGTATATATACATATTTGTAAATGTATATGCACACATATATACACACATGTACAATTTATTTGTGTTCTTTGTAAAAGCAGTCTCTATTATCCTTTTGATATTTTAATATTTCCTTCCATATATCCATATACATTTTTATACAAGTGGGTTTTAATATGTAAATGGTTCTGCATTCTCTTCTTTCTTCCTTAATATTATATGGTAAATATACTTTGCTGAGAACTTGCAATCTCAGACTTTGTATCACCTCTTATGTGTATTATTTCTAAGTAATTGTGCCTTTATAAGTATCACTGCAAATTAGAAAGCTGAGATTAGCTTTATGGAGCAAAAATATCTTGTTAGAAGCAGGATTCAAACTCTGGTCTGACCCCAAAGTACTTGTAACTTTTTAAACCTTCATCAGTTCAGTTCAGTTCAGTTGCTCAGTCGTGTCCATTTCTTTGCGACCCCATGAATCGCAGCATGCCAGGCCTCCCTGTCCATCACCAACTCCCAGAGTTCACTCAAACTCATGTCCATCAAGTTGATGATGCCATCCAGCCATCTCATCCTCTGTCGTCCCCTTCTTCTCCTGCCCCCAATCCCTCCAAGTATCAGGGTCTTTTCCAATGAGTCAACTCTTTGCATGAGGTGGCCAAAGTATTGGAGTTTCAGCTTTAAGCCTTCATAGTGATATTTAATTGTTACATAATATTTCATTGTTAAGAATATACCATAATTTACTTAAATATTCCTCTATTTCCAGATATTTTGTCTGTTTGCAATTTGTCTATTATAAATAATACCAGTAATGAACATCTTTGGAATCTGTTATTTCCTGTATTTAGGGCTCATGTATTATAAGAGATTCCTAAATTCGTTATTAGGTCAAAAGGCACGAAGCCCTAGCATATTGACATTTTGCCTTCCAGAAAAATCCATGGCGTTTCTGGTATTGTATAAACAGTTTACTTCAATGAAAAGACTTCCTATCTTTGATTGATGGGCCAGAGATGTGGTGCTTTATTGATCCCCTTATAATGAATTCACTACGATAAATGATTCAGCGCAGTACGTTCTTTATTCAACCTGTAATCCACAAAACAGTTACTTACCATAATAAGACTAATTATAATAATTGTGGGCTTAAGTAAAATTCCAGGATAATATAAATTATTTTAAAAAACCCCTAGGTAACAAAAACTATAACAATGTCAACAAAATCAACCCCAGATTGCTCTTTCCAATCTATCTAAACATGTTTTGGTGTCTGAATAAAGAATGTGTTATTATTCCCCAACAAAGCCAAGTTTGCCCTTGTGTGTTTTACTTGGGATGAATGTTATTCAGAGGTGAGACTTTGATCACCACTTCTGTTTCTAGGACATGCTTTTACATTGGCAGTAACTGAAATTTATCCAAATAGACTTTCAAAGCTCCCAAGTGTTCTAAATTTATCTCACTCAATTTCTTTGGTTTAGAAACTAGTTTGGAAATCTCACAAGGCCAACTTGTCTTCAGTAATTTCTAGTGCTTCTTGTTTGGGGCAGGCTAGAAAAAGCTCCGAGATGCTGCTAAATTTGGTGCTTGGCAGAAGCCATAACACACAGAGAGAAATGCACGAAGTGTAAAACCTAAAATATCAAAACTCTTTGACATTTCAAACTAATTTCAAATGTAAAGAGATTATAAAATGATAACATCTGCATAAATCAGCTGTGTAGACAACCTATGTTAGTGAAAGAAAAAAAAGGAAGTCTGAATGGGATAATAGATTTCTTTAATATATACCAATCATTTTTTAAATCTAATGTTTGCATATGAATGGAGTGATTTAGCCCACTAAAAAAAAACTATGTATTTTTTTTCCTACTGATTAAAAACAGTGTTAGAATTGCCAGAGATGAACATTTAATGTATGGACCAAGAAGAAACACTGTACTATGATAAGATATAGCATATTGTTCCTGAAGACCTGGGCTTAAATCTTGGCTTCACACACGTTTATTGTAAAACTTGGAGGGCAATTGACTCAAATAGTGTGCATCTTAGTTACTTCACCTGCAAGATGGAAATAACCATATCCACCACCCTGAATTGTTCTGAAGATCAAGATGAGACAATGTTCATGTAAGCATAAAAGCATTATGAAAACTCTAAAGCCCTCTATAAATATGAGATGTTCCTTTAACTTTTTCTTAATTGCTAATTATACTGAGTTCTTGGGATTAACTGAGAAGGAGGTTCTCAAGAAGTTTAAGAAAAAATTTACCTTTTACATTTGGCAAAGGGAAATTGTTAATTAGAATGGGGTGTTGTGTATGACTGTCTTTTAGGTGTAGACATTTAGTCAGCTGTTAGTGAATTGTAGTTGTCCCCCCCAAATCCCCATTCCATTCCTCCTTCTAGTCAGTCATCAAAGAAATACTGTTTGATTATTCAAGTGTCCTTTCAAGCGACAGGAACAGGGACAGTGAAAAATGAACTTTCAATAATAACATGGGCCTTTCCATGGATTTAAATACCAAAATGAGGTGTATAGTGTGAAAAAATGGTTGAATTCTAAGGATATATTTAGCCATTCTTTACCCCCCAACCCGTCCCCTTAACAAAGTGATGTCACTGTGAATAGAGTTTGACAGAGATGATGCAATATGAAAATTGCATCTGTTTGATGATTGGAGAGATTCCAGGCAAATTGGATATTAAGGGAAAACCCATAAATAAGTATTTGAATCCAGGCCCATTACTGGTTCTTAGGCACCCAAGTCAACTTCTTGGAAGGCTAAGTCCTCTGATATGCAGATGTCCTTTCAGAGGCAATGTGTGCACGGTTCAGGGGAGATTTTGACTGAGGTTCTGTTGCATTTGGCTCCAGAGCTCAAGTTACTACTAGTAATAGGCTTTTATTCAAATATTGTCTGTGAGTACTTGTAGTCAATGGAAATTGCTAGTGAGTAACAGGGGGATGGATTTGGCATTGCGTTTTGAAGAATGGAACAACTGCTTAGTATTTATCCTGTCTATGAATCTGCACTTCAAATATCTGTTAGTCATCCAAATAACTTCTCCCTGGTAAATATATTTACAAAACCAACTTTTTTGGTTGTTGTAAATTTTTTGTCTTCCAATATTTTTGACAAGTCTTTTTAAGGTATTTATGTCAGGATTGAGTTTTCCAGGCAGATATGAATTAAAACAACAACAACAAATGAATTAAATATTACCTTCTTTCACCTGCGAATGCAAGATTCTCATCTGTATTTTTTAAGATTAAAAATATATTCTAATTATGAAAGATTCTAGCCATACAAGAGCTAATGGAATGGCTATTGTTTAATGGGTATACTTTGGCCACCTGATGCAAAGAGCTGACTCATTGGAAAAGACCTTGATGCTGGGAAAGATTGAGGGCAGGAGGAGAAGGGGGCAACAGAGGATGAGATGGTTGGATGGCATCACTGACTCAATGGACATGAGTTTTGAGTAAACTCTGGGAGATAGTGAAGGATAGGGAAACCGGGTGCGGCAGTCCATGGGGTTGCAAAGAGTCGGCCATGACTCAGTTACTGAACAATGAACAACAACAATGGGTATACAGTCAATTATCTAAGATGAAAAAGAGTTCTGGAGATTGGTTGAGCAACATCAATGTGTTTTCATTTCAGTTCAGTCTCTTAGTCGTATCTGACCCTTTGTGACTCCATGAATTGCAGCACACCAGGCCTCCCTGTCCATCACCAACTCCCGGAGTTCACTCAGACTCACGTCCATTGAGTCAGTGATACCATCCAGCCATCTCATCCTCTGTCGTCCCCTTCTCTTCCTACCCCCAATCCCTCCCAGCATCAGAGTCTTTTCCAATGAGTCAACTCTTCGCATGAGGTGGCCAAAGTACTGGAGCTTCAGCTTTAGCATCATTCCTTCCAAAGAATACCTAGGACCTTTAGAATGGACTGGTTGGATCTCCTTGCAGTCCAAGGGACTCTCAAGAGTCTTCTCCAACACCACAGCTCAAAAGCATCAATTCTTTGGTGCTCAGCTTTCTTCACAATCCAACTCTCACATCCATACATGACTACTGGAAAAAACATAGCCTTGACTAGATGGAACTTTGTTGGCAAAGCAATGTCTCTG
>SJXQ01003448.1:258203-317644 GCA_006408695.1 Aepyceros melampus
GGCAATCTTGATTCCAGCTTGTGCTTCTTCCAGCCCAGCGTTTCTCATGATGTACTCTGCATATAAGTTAAATAAGCAGGGTGACAATATACAGCCTTGACATACTCCTTTTCCTATTTGGAACCAGTCTGTCGTTCGATGTTCAGTTCGAACTGTTGCTTCCTGACCTGCATACAGGTTTCTCAAGATGCAGGTCAGGTGGTCTGGTATTCCCATCTTTTTCAGAATCTTCCACAGTTTATTGTGATCCACACTCAAAGGCTTTGGCATAGTCAATAAAGCAGAAATAGATGTTTTTCTAGAACTCTCTTACTTTCTCCATGATCCAGCAGATGTTGCCAATTTGATCTCTGGTTCCTCTGCCTTTTCTAAAACCAGCTTGAACATCGGGAATTTCACAGTTCACGTATTGCTGAAGTCTGGCTTGGAGAATTTTGAGCATTACTTTACTAGCGTGTGAAATGAGTGCAATTGTGCAGTAGTTTGAGCATTCTTTGCATTGCCTTTGTTTGGGATTGGAATGAAAACTGACCTTTTCCAGTCCTGTGGCCACTGCTGCATTTTCCAAATTTGCTGGCATATTGAGTGCAGCACTTTCACAGCATCATCTTTCAGGATTTGAAACGGCTTACCTGGAATTTCATCACCTCCACTAGCTTTGTTCGTAGTGATGCTTTCTAAGGCCCACTTGACTTCACATTCCATATTTTGAGCATTACTTTACTAGCGTGTGAAATGAGTGCAATTGTGCAGTAGTTTGAGCATTCTTTGCATTGCCTTTGTTTGGGATTGGAATGAAAACTGACCTTTTCCAGTCCTGTGGCCACTGCTGCATTTTCCAAATTTGCTGGCATATTGAGTGCAGCACTTTCACAGCATCATCTTTCAGGATTTGAAACGGCTTACCTGGAATTTCATCACCTCCACTAGCTTTGTTCGTAGTGATGCTTTCTAAGGCCCACTTGACTTCACATTCCAGGATGTCTGGCTTTAGGTGAGTGATCACACCATCGTGTATCTTGGTCTTGAAGATCTTTTTTGTACAGTTCTGCAATGTGTTTAACACCACTCAATTGTATACCTGAAGAGGTTAAGATGGTAACATTTTTGCTAGGTATATTTTATCAAAATTAAAAATAAAATCTTTTTAAGCTCATAGGGTAAAAATGAATGTCTCCCCTTTATCCTGTCTAAATCCTGTGTTCCTCCCTAGCTACGACTGTGGAAGCAGGTCAGTCCCGTAAACGAATTTAGTTAGAGACTTTGAGAGACAAGCAGCCTCTGCCTGAGCAAAACAAAACTTCTTCACAAAGAATCCATTAGTAGTAGTGGTTAACAGCTCTATTTTTTCTTTTTTTAATGGCATAATCTTACAAGTTATTGCAGAATGAATACATTTTCATATTCACATTCACGTTCTTTGGTTTCTGATTCATTTTGCTTAAATGGAGACTTTTAAGACCATGAGAAAGAACCCCAGATACCATCACTGGGGTTTTCCCTTCTGTGACAACTCACACAGGGACTCAGGGACAACAGTGAAAGAGGAGAAAATTTATTTGAGCTTGTCACCTAATCAGGGCATACTTTCTTTAATATAGTGGCCTCATCTCCATATACCTATTTGCTCCACATTATTGACAAAATACTAGCAAGTCGGCCACTTGTCTGCCTGCCTGGGGTGGATCTGCCTGAGAGGCGGTTGCATGTCCTGTTCCTTGTTCTCTGAGTCATGCCTTCCCCAACTGTGTGTTTTTGCCAAGACGGTGCGCAAACAAGTTGTTCATTGTTTAATCTGTCACTGGGGCCAGGGCTTAAATCTTCTCCAAGCTTCAGGTATTATTCAACTCTGCTCTCTCTTTCTCACCCCTCTTTTTAAGTGTTTTTGACCTCAGAGAGAATGTCTTTTACCTAATTTTCAAAAAGGAAAAAAAAAAATCTCTGTGTGTAAATTTCCCCTTAAAATAATATATGTATTTTCAGGTCTCTTGGTTTGTTGCTAGAGCAAATGAATATTAATTGAGAGCTGCGGTTCATACCTACTTCACAGCAGTATGCTCATTAGATGCTTGGTGTGAGTGAGAAGTGTGATGGGGCTGCAAGGGATGTCATTTGAATTTCTAGGGAGTATTAAATTGCTGCCTGGGGAAAGAAGTCGGGAGGAAGGGTCGCCCTGCTTCTTTTGGCCAGACTGTACCTGCAGCCTGGCATCTCTTCTGGTGGCCTCACCTTGATTTCATTGAAGGGGGCTTGGAATTCCGGCAGCTGAGTGAAGAAAGCTGAAACCACATCCTTCGTCAATTGAATTATATATTGAACTGCTAATCTGTGTCTTCTCTAGGCCATGGGGATTATTTTTGTTGTTTAGTTGCTAAATTGTGTCTCTTTTGTGACCCTATAGACTGTAGCCTGGGAGAAGGCAGTGGCACCCCACTCCAGTACTCTTGCCTGGAGAATCCCATGGATGGAGGAGCCTGGTAGGCTGCAGTCCATGGGGTTGCAAAGAGTCGGACACGACTGAGCTATTTCACTTTCACTTTTCACTTTCATGCATTGGAGAAGGAAATGGCAACCCATTCCAGTGTTCTTGCCTGGAGAATCCCATGGATGGGGAGCCTGGTGGGCTGCCGTCTATGGGGTCGCACAGAGTCAGACACGACTGACGTGACTTAGCAGCAGCAGACTGTAGCCTGCAAGGCTCCTCTGTCCATGGAATTTCCTAGGGAAGAATACTGAAGTGAATTGCCATTTCCTCCTCCAGGGGATCTTCCCAACCCAGGGATCAAACTGTGTCTCCTTCATTGGCAGGTGGATTCTTTACCACTGAGCCATAATGGTGTGAAAAAAAAAAAAAAAAAAACAGTTAAAATCCTGATATTTATGGAATTTACATTCTGATTGGAGTCACAGACCATGAATAATCAGACAAATCAGTAGAAAACTATTACATAGTGATAAGCACTGGGAAGAGAAATAGGTAGAATCAGGTGATTGAGAGTGACCGGGGTGCTGGTTTTGAGTGTTCAGGGATCATTCTGAGTGGGTGACACCAAGTAGACACCCAAATGGAGTAAGGGAATAAGCTGTGGAATATCTGGGGACAGGGTATTCCAGGAAAGAGGAATAGAGAATAAAAGGCCATGAGATGAATGTTTGTGTCTCCTAAAGTGCAGGTGTTGAAACCTAATCCCCAATGTGATGGCATTAGGAGGTAGGGCCTTTGGGAGATGATAGGTCATAAGAGTGAAGCCTTCATGAAGAGTATTAGTGCTCTTATAAGAGACCCCAGAGGGTTCCCTTGCCCCATCCACCATGCAAGGACCCTGTGAGAAGGCACTGTCTGTGAACCAGGAAGTGGTTTCTCACCAGACACCAAACATGTTTGCCTTGATCTTCAACTTCTAGCCTCTAGAACCGTGGGGAATACATTTTTGTTGTTTATAAGTCACCCAATCTATGCTTTTTTGTTATACCAGCCCAAACAGACTAAGACAGGTGGGAACACAAGAGCAAGGAAACTTTGAGGCTAAAGTGGGGTGAGAAATGAACAGTGGTGGGAAGTGGGATTCTTGTGAGCCCTGATATTGGCTTTGCTTTCATTCTAAGAATGATGGGAAACCATTGGAAGGTTTTGAGCAGGGAAAAATTGGTCTGTTTCTTAAGAGCACTCTAGCTGCTTTGTGGGCTTCCCAGCTGGTGCAGTGGTAAAGAAACTGCCTGCCAATGCAGGAGATACAGGGGACGCAAGTTCAATCCCTGGGTTGGTAAGATCTCTGGAGTAGGAAATGGTAAACCACTCCAGTATTCTTGCTTGGAAAATTCCATGGACAGAGGAGCCTGGCAGGCTACAGTCTGTGGGGTCACAAAGAGGTGGACATGAGCACTTAAATCATGCCATGCAACAGTGTTATGGAGAATGTATGGTTGTAGGATGGCCAGATTTGACAATATCTCATACATGCTCAACTGGTAAAGGAACATGAGGGGCAGGAAAGGGGCTGTTGCTTTTGCTGCAAATGTTTACAGAAACTTTATGAGTAGAAAGACTTTTTTTTAATGTATCCTCAAGTAAAATATGCTGAAGTTATTTTAAAAAGGAGAGAAATTTCAGTTCAATTCAAGAAAGCACCTAAACTTATTTTTTCTCTGATTATAGAAATAATTATTTAGAAAATCTGTAAGAAAGGAGTTAAGTACAAATAAAATATACTACTCAAAATCCTACTGCTCAGAAATAACACCTAACATTTTCTCAAGTTTCTAGACTGTTCTACGTGCATACAAATAGAAATTGTTTTAAAAATTATTTTTATTATGCAGCTATTGTACTTTTCTGTAATATAAATTTTCATTTATCCATATACCTTGAATATTTCTTCATCTCATGAAACATTATATAAAATGACTTCACTGTACTCATATACATGCTGCTGCTGCTAAGTCGCTTCAGTCGTGTCTGACTCTGTGCGACCCCATAGACGGCAGCCCATCAGGCTCTGCCATTCCTGGGATTCTCCAGGCAAGAACACTGGAGTGGGTTGCCATTTCCTTCTCCAATGCATGAAAGTGAAAAGTGAAGGAAGTTGCTTAGTCGTGTCTGACTCTTTGCAACCCCATAGACTGCAGCCTACCAGGCTCCTCCGTCCATCAGATTTTCCAGGAGCCATGATTAATTACAACCATTTTGTGTAAGAGTGAGCAGTCAGGTGGTGTTTGGTTTTCTTTCTTTTTTGCTGTTATAAATAACACTGTAAAAATCAGTCTGGAATTTGCATCATTGTGTAAATCTCTGGTAATTTCCTTTAGGTGGTTTTTTAAAAGATTATTTGGTTGAAATATATGCATATGTTAAAGGTTCATGATTTATATTGCTACAGTTTGTACCAATCATACTTCTACCAGTTAAGGTGTTCCATTTCTTCCCATTCTAGTTTGAGAAAGCTAAAAGTGGAACAAGCTCCATTAGAAGGAAGAGATTTCCATGTCACTGGAGGCATTTTAGTAGGTGCTGGAATGTCTTCTGGATGGGATATTATCCTGAGAAATTTAGTGAGCATTTGAAGTGTCAGTGGAGTTTTAGGATTCCTTTCCAATTTAAGAATGGGAGTAGAGAGAAAGAAAGAGGAAGGAATGTTGAATAATTTGGTTGCCTGTACTCTGTTCTATATATAGATGTATCAGTTGATTTTGGTGATAATTCACATAAGGCAATTAAAAGCACACACACACACACACACAGCAAAAACAACAGTGGGGTACATGTAAGCAATTTTCTCAACTTGTTGGAAGTTGAATTTAGCAAAGACCAAGTAGGATAACGTAGGTTGGAGATATGCTTTAGTTTATGAACATTCAATTTAAAATAAAATTTATATAATTTAAGAAAAGTGAATTATTCATTGTTCTTAGACTTTCTCTTGTACAAAGCATAACAACACATAATTCAAATATTGCCACATCTATTATTCATTTAACAGTTTATGCATTAATGAAAATATTTTCCATATAACACAGGGAGCCCAGTTCGGTGCTTTGTGATGACCTAGAGGAGTAGGATGGGGAAGTGGGAGAGAGGGTCAAGAGGGAGGGGGACATATGTATGCTTATGACTCATTTTCATTGTTGTGTGGCAGAAACCAGCACAACACTGTAAAGCAATTATCCTCCATAAAAAAAGAAAAATGTATAAAACATTAATTCTAAGTTGTCTGCTGGGCTCTGGGGTTACAACACCAAATAGAACATGATTCCTGCTTTTCATGGTTTTACTGCTTACAAGGGGAGACAGGTGAGCAATTCCAATAATTTCAGTTTGATGAATCTAGGACCAATACTTCACAACATACATAGCATTCCATGGCAAACAGTGGAGAGGTATCATCACACCAATGTATGTGAGGACAAGTATGCCCGGTTTCAGGGAAAAAAAAATCGCTGGACTGAAATTTAGGTTTGTGTTCTCTTGTCGGTATTATCTGGCTGGATGAGGTTGGATAACTCATTTAACCACATCTGAAATATTTGGGGAAAATAATATTTACCTAATATGGTTTTTGTAAAAAGTAAATAGAACAGCATGTGAAATCAGCTAGCACAATGAGAGGCATGTACTGCGTGTAGATATTAGTGAATCATTGAATAGATGCATCGTTTGATAGAATACACCTTCCCAAGGCATTTTATGAACAGCCCACCAGAAAAGCACAGTGAGACTAGTTATGCAATTAGAAATAGGCTTTTTTTTTTTCTACATACAATGCATTTTCCCCAAGGAGTATACCCTACATAAATCTAGATAAAATTATGTTTGGAAATGAATTTTCATGAAGTTAGAATACAAACTAAGATGTATCACAATTGGACAAAACTCAGGAAGTCAAGTGAAAGTTTTCTATTTATAGCACACACTGGCAGGAGGAATTTCTCTTCGCTAATTATCTCATGTCCTGAGCAGCACAGAGATGATTGCTTTGTGCCTAATGATTAGGAAGGTCAAGTTAAATTTGCAGATAAATAGAGGCAAGCATTCAGTGTACTAAAATACCTCTCCAAAGAAGGACAAAAGTGCTCTCAAGCAGTGAACACTTGATAGAAGAGGTTGTAGGGTACGGCTGAGGGGGGAGGTGGGGCTCAGGATGTCAGCCTCTCTGGAGATGACCCTCTGTCCCATTCCAGACTGACTTCTTCCCGGTGACACCAAGTCTGCTGAGTAGAGGAAGTTGGTGTCATCTCCCAGGCTATGCAATGTACACTGCTGACACAACAGTGAACTAGACTGCCAAGTTCTGGGCTGTGAAGAGCATGGGGTCTAGCAGGAAAGACATCTATTTAAAAATACACGAATAGCTGACTCCTATGGAAGTGGAAGTTTAGGAAATGATGACAAATTCTAGGGCATGTGGGCTCAGCCTGAGGCACCTGGTCCAGAGTACTCTCAGAACATGGTGTGAGCTCTGAGGAGCCTGCTGATTGTAAATTTATGGTCAAAGAGATAATTTTAGTTTTCAAATGAGCAGTGACATAGCCTTTAGCAGAATCCCAGAAGCCTTTGTGCTGTTCTGTAATAGATGACCTGAGCTATTGATTTTGTTGTGATGACAATTCAGCCTTAGCTTCCCCCAAATAAATACAATCAAGTAACAAAGGGAAAATGTTTAACTTCGCTAGTAATCAAATAAATGCAAGTCTGAACAACTTTTTTAATACTATCAAATTAAAGATTTAAGTGAATCTTCAGTGCTGACAATGATCAAAAAATGCTTTCATGGCTGATAAGGTCTGAAAATTGATATAATCTTTGAAATCTTTGGAATATAATCTGGGAAGTTCGAATCAAGAGCCCTGAAAACTTCATACCCTTTGATCAACTTATTCTAATTCTATGCTGGAACCAAAGCAGTTTTTGTTAGTTTTTTTGCTTTTGCCAAATAAAATTACTTCAAGGATTAAAAAAAAAAACACAACAAGAAACAAGCTGTTTCTAAAGAGAATCCCCCAAACAGGGGGAAAGATCATTGCATACAAACACACTCATGGCAGAATTGTTTGGAACACTGAGGAGATCTTGCAAATAACCTAAATGTCTAACAACAAAATGATTGATTAAATTATGTGCATCTAATGAAACCTCCATGGGATAATGGAGCCAATAAAACCAATAGTTTAAAATGATGCTTTGTTATAATGTTCATATAATAGCTAACTTTTGGTTTCTAATAAAAGAAGCAGCTCAAAGCACTAATAATGTGTTACCATTTATTTAACAATTCAGTACATAGTGTCACATGACATCATCTAGTACTGTGGAGTCTCATTTTTAAATATGTGCTGTTAATTAATACGATTGTGACTATCTCAAACAAATAATAAACCCCCTAACTTTTGCAAATAAAAAAAGACTGGAAAGAAATGCACCATTTTGTGAGCAGTGGTTGACTCTCCCATAATCCACATGGGATGTGTGATTATTTTCTTCCTGTCATTTTTTTCATTTTCCAAATGTGCCAAAATTAGCATATATTTCTCTTAGAATGGACATAGGGACATCAAGCCTGAGGAAAATTTTTTTTCTTTTCTTAAAAAGCAGTCCTGTTTTGCGATCTATTGCCCTGGGTGAAAAGAAAGCCTGAAGCATGGCCTTAATAAATAGGCCTCTCATGACTTAAAAAAGTCAGAGACCCATAGACTCATAGGGTTGAGAGGTCACTAATTAAAGGCAATACCATTTTTTTCCCCCAGAACAAAAAGACAATGACTTATTGAGTGCCTACTATGTGTACAACCCCTTTTACATCAATTCCCACCTGCTTTCCATTGGCGAATTCCTACTCATTTGTCCTTGGCAGTGCCAGGTATCTCTTTACATAGATTTTCTCCACTTCATCAGACTTCCCCTGCCTCTGTTCCAGGTGATCTGTCTGACTCAAAGGAATCAGAGTCAAAAAAGTTTACTGAGAGCTTTCTGAGGGCAGAGACTATATCCCTAGCTGCTGGCACGTGGTGAACACATAGGCTGCTGATCATTATTTTAGGTGCTCTGGAAAGACAGGGAGTAGTATTAGAAATGGTATTTGCTCTTAAAGACTTTATGAATAATTATGATGTATAAAACTAATTAACAGTGCATATTTAAAAGCTAAAAAAGGCAGCAGTGGATGTCGGATGGTTCAATGTGCTTGTTAAAGGGTGACCTGCCATTAATGCTTTAGGGGTTGCTTCTTTGGTTAGAAATCAAAAGATACTAGGAAAACAATACTTGGCTTGGATGTACTTTTTCATATGATTAAATTATTTGGTTTTAGTCTATAATTTTTTAAATCAGTAAAACAAATACACTCCTTAATAATCATATATTCTACTTATACAAATATAAGGAATTATCAGGAAATCTTTTTATGTTTTTGTGATGACTAACCTCCCAGTTGACTTATAACTGAACAAACATCAGAAAATGTAATGTCATCCTTAAAATGCACATTTTTTTCTTTTGGTGGGACTGTGTGACTGTGAGTCTTTATTAGTCATTGAGATGTTTACCACGTAAGTTACAAAAGTTGGTTCTTCAGATAGTTTATGACTAGAACAAATAATTCTACTCAGATTAGTAAGTAAGAGTCCCCTTTTTCCAACTGAGAATTACATGTACTCCTGCTTGCAAAGAGAAGGGCTTCCTCTGTGAGGAAGCTTCATTATCAGTTCAGTTCAGTCGCTCAGTCATGTCTGACTCTTTCCGACCCCATGAATTGCAGCACGCCAGGCCTCCCCGTCCATCACCATATCCCGGAGTTCACTCAGACTCATGTCCATCGAGTTGATGATGCCATCCAGCCATCTCATCCTCTGTCGTCCACTTCTCCTCCTGCCCCAATCCCTCCCAGCATCAGAGTCTTTTCCAATGAGTCAACTCTTTGCATCAGGTGGCCAAAGTACTGGAGTTTCAGCTTTAGCATCATTCCTTCCAAAGAACACCCAAGGCTGATCTCCTTTAGAATGGACTGGTTGGATCTCCTTGCAGTCCAAGGGACTCTCAAGAGTCTTCTCCAACACCACACTTCAAAGGCATCAATTCTTCGGTGCTCAGCTTTCTTCACAGTCCAACTCTCACATCTATACATGACCACTAGCCTTGACTAGACTGACCTTTGTTGGCAAAGTAATGTCTCTGCTTTTGAATATGCTATCTAGGTTGGTCATAACTTTTCTTCTAAGGAGTAAGTGTCTTTTAATTTCATGGCTGCAATCACCATCTGCAGTGATTTTGGAGTTTATTATAAGTGGGAATAAAGGGAATCTTCATGTACTTTTCTCTTCATTGAATGGATGACTTCACAAATTTTGTAGATTATGTCAATTTACCTTCCTTTCTCCTTTACCACTTGGGCAGGGATGCCAAGGATATATTTTCCAACCTTTATATTGCTCCCTAATGGGTGTTATTTGGAAGGAATGATGCTAAAGCTGAAATTCCAGTACTTTGGCCATCTCATGCGAAGAGTTGACTCATTGGAAAAGACTCTGATGCTGGGAGGGATTGGGGACAGGAGGAGAAGTGGACGACAGAGGATGAGATGGCTGGATGGTATCACCGACTCGATGGACATGAATTTGAGTGAAATCAGGGAGTTGGTGATGGACAGGGAGGCCTGGCATGCTGCAATTCATGGGGTCACAAAGAGTCGGACATGACTGAGGGACTGAACTGAACTGAATGTAAATTATATCAAAATTTTAAAATACATTAATTTTTTATTTATGGAAAAATACATTCCATTTATGTTTCTGTTGTTGTTGAGTCACTAAATTGTGTCTGACTCTTTTTGACCCCATGGACTGTAGCACACCAGGCTTCTCTGTCCTTTACTATCTTCTGGAGTTTGCTCAAATTCTGTCTGTTGAGTTGGTAATGCTATCTAACCATCTCATCCTCTGCCACTCCTTTTCCTTTTGTCTTCAATCTTTCCCAGCATCAGGGTCTTTTCCAATGAGTCAGCTCTTCACATCAGGTGGCCTAAGGAGTGGAGCTTCAGTTTCAACATCAGTCCTTCCAATGAGTATTCAGGACTGATTTCCTTTAAGATGGACTAATTTGATCTCCTTGCAGTCTAAGGGACTCTCAAGAGTCTTCTCCAGCACCACTGTTAGAAAGCATCAGTTCTTCAGCACTCAGCCTTCTTGGTGATCCAACTCTTACATCTGTATGCAACTACTGGAGAAACCATAGCTTTGACTATATGGACCATTGTTGGCAAAGTGATGTCTCTATTTTTTAATACGCTGTCTAGGTTTGTCATAGCTTTCTTCCCAAGATACAAGTATCTTTTAATTTCATGGCTTCTTTCACCATCCACAGTGATTGTGGAGCCCAGGAAAATAAAACCTGTTCCACTTAGATGTGCCATTTATTCTATAAACATAGACCCATAAACATACACTCTCAGAGTCCAAAACAAATGGTAGTGGAGTTAAGCTCTGTGGACTCTGCAACATGGTTTGTTACTAGGATGAATAGGGCATGACTTGGGCTGACTATATCGCCTATAAATATCCCTGAGTAATATAGATGTAGACATTTTTCATTATGCAAAAAGGATATTTATAACACTATTGATCAGAAATTTAGATGTTAGCTCTAAGAGGAATATAAAAATTATTTCAAGGCTTCCTAGAAAAAATGCATCTTATGGTTCAATGAGGGAGAGTTATCAACAAAGAGAAATTGTTTCTGGTAGAAAATTGTAAATAGTGAATTTTACTCAAATAAGCAAGATCCCAACTTAAATAATTATCAATTATACATTGTAGCATTTACATAAGGCTGGCAGTAAGTTGGGCTTCAGGGAATTAATTCACATGGCCTTGCCTACTGGACTATGGGATACCTGGCCAACCATCTCAGTGGCCCTTGAGGTGATGCTGAGATGGTGCTTCTCATCAGTCTTAGGAGAAATAGGGAGCTCTTGTAGCAAGTAAGAGTGTGAACAGCTCAATAGAGCACTTGGTGCAGCAGAATTTGTTTTTAATGGAAACTGGTAAACATCTAGAGTTGTGGGGACACTGACAAACAAGACTTCCCAGTGGAGGAAGACCAAGTTGGTGAAGAGATTTGACAGTGAGCTACCTGAGGTCAAGATGAAGAAGATTCAGAGGAGCTGCCCTAAGGTAAAAGGAGTAGCCCACAAAGACAGTATTTTTTCAAAGATAGAACTCAGTTTAGTGGGTAGAAAATTTAGGAGGCAGATTTTGTTTACTATTTACTGAATCAATATTTTCACAAGTTACAGCATAACACAATGAGGAATCAGACCTGTTTTCAAATCCTGGTTTACATATCACCAGCCATTCAGGCTTCCCTGGTGGCTCACTGGTAACGAATCCACCTGTGATGCTGGATACCTGGGTTTGATCTCTGGGTTGGGAAGATCTCCTGGAGAAGGACACAGCTACCCATTGCAGTATTTTGGCCTGGAGAATCCCATAGACTATATAGTCCATGGGGTCACAAAGAGTCAGACAGGACTGAGCCACTCTCACTGTCACTTTCAGACATGAATTTGGGGTGTGTTACCTATCTGAGATTTAGTTTTCTCAGCTGTAAACTAACAACATCAGTCCCGCTTCGTGGCATTGTGATCAGCATTAAGAGTGAAGACACGTAAAGGCAAAGCATAGTTATCATTAATGCTCTTATTTGTGTTGTTATTGCCATTCAGCCTTACTGAAAAATAGTATCATGGGGGCGTTAGTAAACATTTTCCTATCAGTTTCCTCTTGCTCTTGAGGTTGTCTGGTCTTCTCAAATTCTTCTTAGACTGTTCTAAGAACCCTCTGGACAGTCTCATGTGTGGAAGAGGCTTCTCAGCTACTCTGTGATTTCCATTATTCACTGACCACCATATATCCCCTTCTAGATCGGACTCCCTATGGTTATATTACTGTTAAGGCCACCGGTTGGTTTTAAACCCAGAGCAGCTCAAAGGTCATATGTCCTTCTTTTCCATCTCAGCTATAATCTGGTCCTGTTCTCTCTCAAGAAAGAATTGTAGCCTTGCTATGCTTGCCTGCAATCAACTTGTGTCTTATCTTCACTGCAAGCTGGGTTCAGTCAATGTTCCCTATGATCCTAATGTTTTATTCAGAGATTTATTTTCTTTTTTTCAGTGAACTTACTACTTCAAAAAACTCTGTCTATTGAGTCCATGGGGGCCAGAGAGAAATAAGGAAGACTGACAATGTGATCTATTCAAAATGGCCTCACCATGTGACACCATCTGATGCAACTGCAGATTGCATCAAATGGTAATTGCATCAAATGGTAATTGTGTCAAACAGTAATTGCGTCAAATTATTATTTCTTGAATCATTCTTCCATTCTTCCAATTCTACTGCATCCACTGGCTTGACAGACATCTCTGAATCCTAGGGTTGCCAAAGCTCAGGTTTCTGAAGTTTAGAATCCTGCTACAAAAATTAATCTCTCAAATGGAATGAGGTAGGTCAAGAAAAAACAACCTTCTTCCAATGAAATATGTAAACAGAGGCTCAACCACCATGTTGAAAGTAGTTCTATAAAAAGGAAGGTCAGAGTGTGGGCTAAGTATTCAATAAGGTCCTTCTTATCTATAATATTTTTTTGATCTCTGGAAAATTTTACCATTATGTTTGTATCCCTGACAAGATAACGTAATTTTACTTATGAGCAGCAAGAATGAGAAGAAGGAACAAATTTACACAGGTGCAGGCACAGGCCCTTGGAACTCCTATAGATGCTTCTTTGTCAAAAATTGATCTGGTTGTTTAGTTTTTTTCATAGAGATTATTTGTGTGTGCTGTATGCTAAATTCAGTTGTCTCCAACTCTGTGTGACCCTATGGACTGTAGCCTGCTGGTCTCCTCTGTTCACAGGATTCTCCAGGCAAGAATACTGGAGTAGTTGCCATTTCCCACTTCAGGGGTATTCCCAACCTGGGGATTGATCCCACATCTCTTATGTCTCCTGCATTGGCAGGCAGGTTTTTTTTTTTTTTTTTTTTTTACCACTACAGCCACCTGGGAAACCCAGGCATTATTTAACACCCTGAAAGATGTTCAACAGCCTTTTAGTACACCCAGTAACTTAAATATGTTCTTGCCTGGAGAATCCCAGGGATGAGGGAGCCTGGTGGGCTGCCGTCTATGGGGTCTCACAGAGTTGGACACGACTGAACTTAAATACAGACAATACTAAATATGTGAGTAAGTGAACCTGGGGGATTGCCGCTTTCCATTCATTCATTTGCTCCCTTGCACTACAAGGTATCTTTTGCATTTGCCTTGCCTTTACAAATGGTGGGCAGGGCTCTCAATGTGGCTTTTTTTGTGGTCATCAGGGATTCTAATTCTTTGCCTAGCCAAAGAAGATGTTCTGTTAATGATTGAAGTCTACCCTTTTATCCAAGAAACATTGTTGTACTCCCAGCTTAATCTAAAATGACTCGATATAAATCTCTGAGACTTGGGAAGGTCATTTTTAATGTATAAGAGAAAAAATTCTAAGTTATTCAGGATTTTGAAAATATTTTCTGCAGTATACAGCCCAGAAGTAACATGGTTTAGGTTATAAAGACAGTTGAAGGAAAAGAAAAAAGACCCTCATTCTAGTTCCAGTCCTACTAATTTCTAGTCATATGGTCTTGGACCAACTAACTGACTTCTTTTGGGTCTCTGGTTCTTCATCTGTAAATACCATTCACATTGAGCTATAGTGGTATTATTTGCTTACCGAAGGACAAAGAGATGTTTATGTACTACACTCAAAAGGTCAGACAGATGGGATTATTTTGGATTGAAAGTGCATGTGTAGGAGTCAGGCCTTTTGTGAGCTACATAAATTCCCATGGGGTCTAGTAACTTGCTGTGTACCCAGCAGGAACCCAGAAAGTCTTATGATGGTGATGAAAATGACACCATTAAATAAGGCCACATTTAACACAGAGAACCTGGGAAAGAAAACAAAAGAAAAACCTAGACTGCATCTCTAGGTACCTCATGTGACTTCAGAGTGGTTACTTTATAACATTTTCAGCTCTTTAATCGACTCATAAAAAGAACCAAATGCTAACAAAGGGAGGGAGAGCATATAATTGGAGCAGTACAAAGGATTATTGAGCCCATGAGGTGGGAAGTACAGTACTCTGAAATGTATGACATCCTGAAATGCCTGGCTTCCTGCATCTATTCCTCTCAAAGGGACAGAGTTCCCATAAAAGCTAATACTGGACGATGCTAGTGAAGGCATTTATGGGAGTTGCTTAGGATACATAATATGTTTGAATTGGGAAGGAGCTTAGAGATATTTTAGGCTAACCTCTTAATTTTATAGTTGGGAAAAGTAAGTTTCAAGGAAGTTATGTGAATTCATCAAAATTATATAATTTATGAGAGAGCTAGAACCAGATCCACAAGACTGTAAGCCATGGGGGAATTCAAGTCTTTATGTTCTGACCTATTTTACTTATTTTTAAGTGACAGAAGATAATCTTATTTTCTTGATGTCTTAGTTTTAGAAGGCCTTGTCAATGCCCTCTCATTTCTTGTCTATGAATACAAAATGAATCTAAAAAGCAGTTTCAGGAACACACTGCCAGCCAGGCACTGCCTTTCCTTGGCCATTGGTAACACAACTTGCTACAAAGTACTTGATGCCCTTGAATAAATTTCTTTCCTTTCCTTAGCATTTTTGGTGTTCAACAGGCTGTTTAATTAGGAAAAGACCACACATGCATTAAAAAGATTTCAATTTATGACTCTTTTCTACAGTCACCTTGAGGTAGCATAACCCAAAGGACACTTTCCTACAGTAGACATAAACTGCTGTCAATTTCTTTTCTCATGGGAAAAAAAAAATGCCCTCATAGAAATAGATATCTTCTTGGTTGATGAAATTTTTACTTACTGATAGTCTTCTGTATAAATCTGAGACTAAATGACAGAAGAGACTTCATAAGGAGAAGGAAATGAAATGGCATGAGACCTGACTTCCTTTTGCCTCTGTGCATGGTTGTGGCGGGGAGAAGGCAATGGCAACCCACTCCAGTATTCTTGCCTAGAGAATCCCATGGATGGAGGAGCCTGGTGGGCTACAGTCCATGGAGTCGCTAAGAGTCGGACATGACTGAGCGACTTCCCTTTCACTTTTCACTTTCATGCATTGGAGAAGGAAATGGCAACCCACTCCAGTTGTTCTTGCCTGGAGAATCCCAGGGATGAGGGAGCCTGGTGGGCTGCTGTCTATGGGGTGGCACAGAGTCGGACACGACTGAAGTGACTTGGCAGCATGGTTGTGAGGAAAGACTTGGGAAAAAGATAATACTGGTAAGAGCACAGTTCAGGAAACAGGATGTCAAAGTCAATGCCTAAGTCAGGAGAGCTGTCTGTGTTTCTGGCAGTGTCTTGAATGCTCTTAATCCTTTTGCAAATACTTACTTAGTTGTAAGACAAGTCAAAGCAGTACTAATGATATCTCAGCTGAGGAAGAATTGTGGTCACCTAGGTAAAGTATAGCAAAGAGAACTGTCTCTTAATAATAATAAGGAAGAAATTTTCATTGAGATCTGGTCTAGGAAATGGACCCTCTTAAAACTCCTTTTTTTTTTTTTTTCCTTCTTTTCAAGAAGTAAAGCGACCTGAACAATATTAAATGAGCAAAGCGATGGCTTTCTGGGTTTAAGCTACTGAGTTCCTACTGATCTCTGTTTATACTGAAATTTCCACATAAGATTGATTCTGCACAAGATCAAAAAGATTAGCTGAATCCCATATGACCCAAGAAGATGCAGGGAGCAAATAATCTCTTCAGCCCTGTAATAGTTTGCTTTTGCTCTACAGTTTGAGTATCCCCAAATCTGATTTCCAAAACAAATTAGTCCAACCCTGAGCAAGGAATACCAACTCTCCATCTGGAGATTTCAAAGTGTCCCAGTCTAGGTGCATCTGATGAGTGAGTGTCTAGGTTATGGAAACAGAGATACCCTCTTACCACTTAATGTTTGTGTTGATAGGCTCTGTTCGGAAGGTCAATTCTCAATGTCATCATTCATGAATTACAGAGAATGAAGAGCAAGAGGCAGGAAAGCACAGAAGGATGTGCTAAGGTTATGTTTTGGTGATATTTTCAAACCCTAAATTCTTCTACCAATCAGACCATGTCATGTAAATTTAAAACTGTAATAACATTGGCTTACAGAAACATTTTCACTTGTGTGACTTCACCCGTCCTTGAAGTCAGAGTTCAAAAGAGTGTGGAAATAAGATGGGAGGAGGGGCACACAATCACTGACCAACAACAACAACCACAGAAGTAGCTCAGAAATGTGCGTTAACAAGTCTAAGCTGAGAATGAGCTGAGGCTTGTCTAGCATGCTAATTCATACAAAAATGACATTCAAAGCAATAATCAGAGAAAAAAGGGTAATGGAGATCCATTTTTGACACATATGATGTAAATTTAACAATGTCTCAGAGGAACCAGGACAACTGACGAGTTCTACTTACATCTTCTCATTAAGGATCTTCACTTTGGAAAGGAGGGAATAAACATCACCATTAGGATGGAACTAAGGCCATAAATTGATAACATGATGGCGAGGAAACATCTTTCTTCTTTAAATCATCAGTTAAGTATCTAAACTCAGAAAAGTGCATTTTTAGAACATAAAATTTTTGTTTATTTGGTCACACAATGTACCCAATATGGAAAACTATGGAAAATGGGAAATGTCTGTCCCCAACCTGGCAAAAAATAGATGTAGTCTAATATCATCCAGGTTTCTTTTTAAGTTGATTCTAGGAAATAAAGAGAAACTGATGACCTTAATACAGTTTTCTTAAAACTTTCTAGAAAATTATGCTAAGCTTATCAGTTTGTTTTCATGACTTATAGGTACTGAAAACAGACAGCAGCAATAATTAGACACCAGCATTGACTTATTAAACCAGTTAATACCAAAATAAATGCATTGTATTTTTATTGTCTTCAGTCTTCAATGAGGAATTTAATGGAATGTAGGTCATATATGTAGAAATATGTGGAAATATAGTTGGAAGAGAGCATACTTATGGAAGTTCAACATTGGCTGAAGAGTTGAATTAAAGAAGCACTGGAAACTAATTTATGCCCACTGGGGATGGTGTTCAGCAAGAGTCTATACTGGGCCGGTGTGGTGGTTGGATGTCTTTATTAACAAGTTCAATGGCGAAGTAGGAGAAGTCGTACTTCTTGATTCTGTGTAATTTACCAAGCTGGGGAATACATAGAGGCCACACTGTGTGACTGAAAGGATGTGGGGCTTGGGACTCAGAGGTAAGTTTGAATTCTAGCCCCATTCTTACCCAGTGGTCTTGCTTTTGACCTCCAGGGTCCACCTTTGTAAAATGATAACCACCTGGCAGGGCTGTGAAGATCATGAGTTAACGTATGTAAAGTGCTCCCTTGGTGTTTCAGTTCAGTTCAGTTCAGTTCAGTCACTCAGTCGTGTCCGACTCTTTGCGACCCCATGAATCGCAGCATGCCAGGCCTCCCTGTCCATCACCAACTCCCCGATTTCACTCAAATTCATGTCCATCGAGTCGGTGATGCCATCCAGCCATCTCATCCTCGGTCGTCCCCTTCTCCTCCTGCCCCCAATCCGTCCCAGCATCAGAGTCTTTTTCAATGAGTCAACTCTTCACATGAGGTGGCCAAAGTACTGGAGTTTCAGCTTTAGCGTCATTCCTTCCAAAGAAATCCCAGGGCTGATCTCCTTCAGAATGGAGTGGTTGGATCTCCTTGCAGTCCAAGGGACTCTCAAGGGTCTTCTCCAACACCACAGTTCAAAAGCATCAATTCTTCGGCACTCAGCCTTCTTCACAGTCCAACTCTCACATCCATACATGACCACAGGAAGAACCAGAGCCTTGACTAGACAGACCTTAGTTGGCAAAGTAATGTCAGTCATCCTAATCACTTGGCCCAGGTTTTACAGGGTCAGTAGGAGTTTGTCAGGCAGATGGTGTAGGCAGTGGTTTTCTAATATAAGGAAACTGGGTTGTCAGGGCTCACTTGTTCACTTATTTAATTTTTTCAAACAAATGTTTATTAGTCCTTAATATATGCCTGGTCATAGGCTAAATCGTTGTTGTTCATTATGTCATTCCATCCTCATCATAACTTTATTAAATATACAATACTATTTCATTGTTTCATGTATGAAGTTGTGGTTAGAAGCACTATATCATTCAAGGGAAAGAAGTAGAGAAAGTCAGATTCGGAGCCAAGGTGTTTTTCTCCAGAGTCACGCTCTTACTCACACACTCAGATTCCAGATAAAGGGTGGGAATGGGTCAGAGAAGGTTCTAGATGCGGAGGCATCAATGTAATTGAAGGAGTGTGATGAACGTTGATTATATTCAATCAATGTAATTGAAGGAGTAGAGGAACTGAAACTCTTCTGTTGGAGCAACTGAGTTGTCCTAGGAGTTCTATTGCAGGAGCAAAGCAGATGTGACAAAAGAAGGCTGAAGATGTTGGCATGGCAAAGGACTGACAGTCCAGTGGCATTTGGCTTTAATCCTATTTCTTATGCTGGAGTATCCTTAGCATGAGTGTCCTCAACCCTCAGTAGTAACCTCATAGGGAAACCTGCTTTGTCAGGCCCCTAAAGATGGGTCTGAGACAGAAGAGCAAGGCTTCAAGGTTGCAAACTGCTTAGGGCAATTTACAACAGGACCCCTGTAGACGTATATGTTCTCTGTGGTTAATCCAGAGTGAGACCTGGGATTCCTGGGGCAGTTAGGGGGTGACCGGGGTTCCTATGAGCTGTGACTCTGGGTCGAGACAGCACACCTTTGTTGGATCCATCACTTCTGTTGAATGCCAAGTGTGATCTTAGTGTAATCTCCCAGCATCTTTATTGTGATCCCTCAAAATCCTTTTGAATTGATTCAGTGGGGAAGCTCTTCCCTTCACAGTGATTGGTAGTCTCCTTGAAATCCTGTGGTCAGGTTCAGATAATAGACTTTCATTTACTTCACGTCACCAAAAACTGTCACCCTGGAATCATGATGTTGTCCAGATTCAAGCCTTCCCTGCTAGTAGGTAAAGAGCTTGAGGTCAGCTTCTTCACTCTTTTCTCATGTGATTCCTACTTCTCTTTACTCATTCGGCTATCTCTGGGGTTCTGAATCCCTCCCACACTGGAGATGAGGGAAGATGGAGAGGATAGGCAACAGGGGAGTCCTTGCTCACCTGACACTCTTCTGGTGATCAGCCCCACATTCTGTCTGGACTTGACAGGTGGGTAAAGCTGATTCACTTTATCATGGGTTTGGAGAAGCGCCTTCTTCCTATCTCATGCCCACATCAGTGAGAGGATCTTCCCCTGGTACTTCCCCTTGAGAAGGGCAAATGCTGTTCTGCTTAGGCTGATCACTTACTCATCCATTAGTCTCTATTCATCCAGCAGAAATTTCAGCTTCCACCAGGGTGTGAATGATCATCTGGACCTTCCTCGAAGAACCCACCACAGTCATTTGCAGGCTGAGCTTCCCTAAGCCATTGATTCACATTCATATATCTTTGGTTCCAGTACTCCAGGCCTGCTGTGCCATCTCAGCATAGCCTACCTCCTCCACATCACTGTTGAAAAATGAATCAGTTCATCTCTTGTCCTCTAGGTTTTTAAGGGGTAGTCAGATACCTCCTAAACTTCAGATAACAAGCAGTGAGTTCTTGGATTAGACCTGGTGAAGTTGCTTTTCTTCAGTGTGAGTTGAGGGGTCAGCGTCTCCTACTGCTATCTCCAGAAAATTCTTCCTTGGGTTATTACCTTGAAGCTCTCTTGACTAGGTTTGAGGTTAGAGCTACCTCGGGCTCTCCTGGCCCAGAGATGGGGTGGTTGTATCTCAGGTCAAAGGCACCTTCAAATAAATCTCCTCTCCAAAAATTCTCCTATTTCCAACTCTTGACCATTCTCTGCTCTGATATAGTTGAGGTATTTAAAAGTTATCTAAAGTAGACCTTAGTCACTTTGAAACATTTTTGTTTTTTGGTCTATCTCCTCATTTTGGAATGTGCCTAGGCTGAAACTTTAAACAGATCAACCATAGATACTATAACAAAAACAACATCCTTTTCCTCTGTTTCAATCAGAATATTCTTTCTAGAGTTCAGTTATGATCATATAGCTCTCCTGTATAGTACTCTTCAATGAGAACCTCATGCCATGTTTCCAGTATAAGGAGGAAGACACACAGCATATAAATACACAGATCAGTGCTGCTACTAAGTCGCTTCAGTTGTGTCTGATTCTGTGCAACCCCAGAGACGGCAGCCTGCCAGACTCCCTCGTCCCTGGGATTCTCCAGGCAAGAACACTGGAGTGGGTTGCCATTTCCTTTTCCAATGCATGAAAGTGAAAAGTGAAAGAGAAGTCGTTCAGTCGTGTCCGACTCTTAGCCACCCCATGGACTGCAGCCCACGAGGCTCCTCCATCCATGGGTTTTTCCAGGCAAGAGTACCACAGTGGAGTGCCATTGCTTTCTCCACACAGATTAATAAGTCCTTACAAAATTGGACACACAGAATGCTAAGACAGAGTAAATGAAGAAGAGGTGAGTAGGGAGAAGATAGGCTATCTAGCCTTCCAAGCTTAGAGCAGTAGCATGTAACCAACAAGTTTAAAAGCATAAACTCTGACTCCAGAATGCCTGGGTTCATACCCCAGCTCTGCCACCTACTAGCTGTTTAACCTTGGGAAGTTATTTATCCTCCCTGTTCTTTGGTTTCTTCATCTGTCATATGGGGATGATAATAGTTCCTTCATATAGTTATTTTATTAGAGTGCTTAGGAAAATGCCTGAGATATAATAAGTGAGATACCATAAAATTTCTTAATTAAATATAAAATGCTATTTTCTGTCTATAAGTCTCAAGACTTTTCCCTGATTGACCCAGAATTACCTTCCATTATTTACCTTAGACATCATCTCTTCTGAAAGGCTTCAAATAATCAAATTCATCTGGGTGTCCTTTATTGTGTGGCATCAATATGTTATATATGTATCAGTATAACCACAATTTTCCCACTGTATTGTAATTGACCTTTTCTCTCCACAACTAACAGAAATTCTCTGTTGAAAGCAGTGACCATATCTTATTCATAGTGGTATAGCCAAGGTATCTAATACCCATTAAATATATGACAAATAAATAAATGAATGAGCAATAGAGAAATTCTAATAGAAAAGCTTAAAATTATCCCTGTTTATGATATGATATTTTTCTCCTGAGATGAGAAGAGTCTTCTCCAGTTGGTTAGGTATTTCACAGGTTCTAAATGAAATCATAGTCTCCTAGTCATTTAAAAGAGAAGGAAGTTTGGAGATTTATCTACAGTTTAGTTTTACAATAAGCAATGTTGAGTTTGAATGGTTATTCTAAGTCTTTACCACACTCATCCAATATTGTTGAAAATATGATTTAATTCAACAAATATTTATTGAGTGCTCTTTTGGGCAAATCAATGTGAAAAATAAAATGAGTAAAATATGGCCCCTGCCACAGGAAAAAACTCAGTTTTTATTCCAATCCCAAAGAAAGGCATTTCCAAAGAATGTTCAAACTACTGTACAGCCGTGCTCATTTCACATGCTAGTAAGGTTATACTCAAAATCCTTCAAGCTAGGCTTCAACAGTACATGAACCAAGAACTCCCATATATACAAACTGGGTTTAGAAAAGGCAGAGGAACCAGAAATCAAATTGTCAATAATCATTGAATCCTAAAGAAAACAAGGGAATTCCAGAAAAATATCTACTTCTGCTTCATTGACCATGCTATAGCCTTTGTGTGGAACACAACAAACTGTGGAAAATTCTGAAAGAGATGGGAATACCAGACCACCTGACTTGCCTCCTGAGAAATCTGTATGCAGGTCAAGAATCAACAATTAGAACTGTACATGGCACAATGGACTGGTTCAAAATTGAGAAAGGAGTAAGTCAAGGCTGTATATTATCACCCTGCTTATTTAACTTCTAGGCAGAGTATATCATGTTAAATGCTAGGCTGGGTGAAGTACAAGCTAGAATCAAGATTGCTGGGAGAAATATCAGCAACAGTCCATGGGGTCGCAAAAGTCAGACACAACTGAGTGACTTCACTTTCACTTTTCACTTTCATGCACTGGAGAAGGAAATGGCAACCCACTCCAATGTCTTGCCTGGAGAATCCCAGGGATGGAGGAGCCTGGTGGGCTGCTGTCTATGGGGTCGCACAGAGTCGGACACAACTGAAGTGACTTAGCAGCAGCAGATATGCAGATGATACCACTCTAATGACAGAAAATGGAAAGGAACTCAAGAGCCTCTTGATGAGGGTGAAAGAAGGGAGTGAAAAAGCTGGATTGAAACTCAACATTCAGAAAACCTAAGATCATTGCATCCAGTCCCATCACTCTGTAGCAAGTAGAAATGGAAAAAGTTGAAGCAATGACAGATTTTATTTTCTTGGGCTTCAAAATCACTGCAGATAGTAACTGCAGCCACAAAATTAAAAGATGGTTGCTCCTTGGAAAGAAAGTTATGACAAACCTAGACAATGTATTAAAAAGCAGAGACATTACTTTGCCAACAAAGGTCTGTCTAGTCAAAGCTATGGTTTTTCCAGTAGTCATGTATAGATGTGAGAGTTGAACCATAAAGAAGGCTGAACACAGAATTTATGCTTTTGAATTGTGGTGTTGAAGACTCTTGAGAGTCCCTTGGACTGCAAGGAGATCAAAGCAGTCAATCCTAAAGGAAATTAATCTTAAATATTCATTGGAAGGACTGATGCTGAAGCCCAAGCTCCAATACTTTTAACCACCTGATGTGAAGAAGTGACTCATTGGAAAAGACCTTGTTGCTGGGAAGGATTGGGGGGCAAAAGGAGAAGGGAGTGACAGAGAATGAAATGATTAGATAGCATCACTGACTAATGCACATGAATTTGAGCAAACTCTGGGAGATAGTGGAGAGAGGGGTCTGACATGCTACAGTCCATGGAGCCACGAGTCAGACACGATTTCATGACTGAACAAACCATGTAGGAGCTTATAGTCTAGTAGAGAAGGCAGACACATGGATGGAATGATAACTGAAGTCAAGAAAAGATTAGGAATCTAGAGAAGAGAATTCACTTATCATTTTTTTCAAGAATTTGTTTTGCAAACTGAATCCCTAATTCCTAATTACTTGATGTCATTTTGGTGTGTTATTAACATTTTTCACCTCTAGAATTACCTGAACTAACTGTATTGGAAGAATAATTTCTTGATTATACAATTCACATGGAAACCAAAAAGCTATTTTACGATAGTCCTTCTTTTTCTTTTTCTAAAGCTTGCTTTCCTATCTTTTGAATGAGATTGTATGGAGTTTGGGTAACAATGTTCTCTATATACAGGACATCAATGTTGTCAGTATAGACTTTTAGAGCTTGAAAGAAATGCATAAGTCATTTAGTATATACTATTTTCTTCTCTTTGCTCTTCTCCTTCTTCCCCTCTTCCCTCCCTCCTTCTCTCCTTCCCTCCTTCTTTCTTTCACAAACTTAGTTATTAGAACAGGCAAAAGAAAATCCTGATATCCTGATGCCTAGTACAATTCTTTTTTCCACTATGCCGTGCTGCTTCTGGAATAATTTTAGACTATAGGAAATGCAGTCCTAGGGAAGATATTTATAACAAGTCTCTGGCTCATTTAGCATGCTGTTGTTTGGGATATCCAGCTGCACACTTTGTTCTTGTCAGTAATAAATTGTTTCCTGACAATTTGGTTGACAAACGGGATCTCAGCCCCAGTGATTTGCACACATCTTTTAAAAAATGATCAGGTTAACTGTTCTAAATAGCCTTTTTGTCCTTCACTTATCTTCTAGCATGAAGAGAGGGAAGATTCAAGATCTTCAATAGGAGTGTAAATCACATCCACAGACAGAACTCTGTTTATGTAACATTTAGGGTGAAGGTACCCTTTTATGAGCCTTTGTTATCCAATAGAGAATCTCTGGAAGCCACAAAATCTCAGCTCTGCCCTGAAACTAGCTATGTTTGCTTTTCTAACTTCCCAGTGGGCTAGGAGACAAAGTATGTGGACATTTCAAATGTTTGAAAAGCAGAACACAATCAGGAGGTGGGGGTGGGAGGGATGTAGGGGTGGCCAATAAGGATCTTTTACAACTCATGTTTCTCTATTGAAAACTGAGATTTCTGGTCACATCAGGGCAGAATAATTGATAGCAGCTGCAGATGGGAAGGTCTGAGCATGCATCTCCCCAGGCAATATTCTCTTCGGTATTCTCAATGGTATGTTGTAAAGTATAGCAGTTCAATATTAAACCATAGTTTCTTTAGTAAGCTAAGTGGATAAAAACAATTTTGTTCATTTTCTTCCACAAAACTTGCCTTGATCTGTGTTCTTAGTCTGCTTCTAGTGGTCATGACATTTGCCTTTCATCAATGTTTGTGATGTTGGTAAAGCCTTCCTACAGTATGCAGTCAGGAACAGAGGATGAATAAATACAGAATGAAGACAAGCTGGCACCATCTTGGTGGCAAATTGACCTCTTGGAAGTTAAGAATCCTTGGCCAGATTTGTAAGGAGTGTGCTAAGCTGCTTCAGTCGTGTCTGACCCTTTGCGAACCTATTGACTGTAGCCCACCAGGCTCCTCTGTCCATGGGATTCTCCAGGCAAGAATAGTGGAGTAGGTGCCATGCCCTCCTCCAGGGGATCCTCCCGACCCAGGGGTTGGACCTACATCTCTTATGTCTCCTGCCTTGGCTGTGGCTTCTTTACCACTAGGGCCACCTGGGAAACCCTGATTAGTAAGGAGAAATCAGGAAAACCTCTTTCAGATCCTGTTGTTACTAACAGTAAGATAATGAAGAGCAGGCTGATCTTTAAACTGTTTGAAAGTCTTAGAACAGGAAAGAAACAAGTCAGAATGTAAGTGATAATGATAACTCAAAATGGTGAGAGAGTAAAATATATTTCCAAACTGATGTGTTAAAAGGAGGGCCAGGAGAGTTTTCCCCATTTGGACCTCTAAAAGGCCAGGTCTCTGATTCCTTTAACAAAATGTGTCTTTAAGAACTTTACATCCCTTTCTGCTAGTGAAGACTTCTCATTTTAAATGTTCCTACTATAGTAAATAGAATGGAAGGGTATGAAAAGACTATTAAAATAATTACAGAAGTTCAGGTCATAAATTGTCTGTTGATTCAGCCTGTCAGTAGGTAAGTCAATTGGTTCAATGTTGACAACAATTGGCTGGACTAGAGAATTGGCTATAAATGACTTCAGGCATCTGGATCAGAGGTAAGTC
Source organism: Aepyceros melampus (assembly GCA_006408695.1). Classification (NCBI taxonomy): domain Eukaryota; kingdom Metazoa; phylum Chordata; class Mammalia; order Artiodactyla; family Bovidae; genus Aepyceros; species Aepyceros melampus. Next base: position 284,082 of record SJXQ01003448.1, read on the forward strand.
ATCAGCGTGGCCAGTGGGATCCAACTTGTACTGAGCATTCTTCTCCTTTGAGCAAGAGACATTGGGTGTTATTGGAATTTTGTGATATCAGTTTGCCACTGTGCTGCAAAGTATGATGGGATAAAACATATGCACTCATAACAGCAGAGGATAATAGTGACCAGCAGCTTGGAGTGGGGAAGGTGTTCTCACCTGAGTGAACATGGCCAAATAAAACTGTTAGCTAGTGAATATTTTCCCTTGTCTGGGTTCATCAGCTAACTGAATTATTTTCTGCTTCCTATGCTCAAGAAAACTCATATTTAACCAGTTTTGATGCTTCACAAAATGCTGAATCTGGAGACTACTATCCTTCTTCCATACTCAGATTGTACTCAGTCCCTCAGTCAAGTCTGACTCTCTGTGATGCCCATGGACTGTAGGCTTCTCTGTCCATGGGATTTTACAGGTACTGGAGTGGGTTGCCATTTCATCCTTTAGAGGATCTTCCCCACCCAGGGATTGAAACCTTGTCTCTTGCATCTCTTGCAGCGGCAGGTGGATTCTTTGTCACTAATGCCACCTGGGAAGTACCCCTCTTACAAAAACATATGACCAGAAATAGTGTATATCAGTGTGTATGTATTTATGTATCAGTGGATCATCTGAAAAGGATCAATAGGTTTTTGTTTTTTTTTTTTTAAAAGCAAAACAAAACTAGAGTCTCTTAGCACCAGAAAAAAATGCAAGGTCTAACCAAACCAGAAAATGAAGTCAGTAACAAGGCATCCTGGTCTGATGTACCTTCCATAGATTTGCTGCTGTCAACAAAATCCTGCCTCACTCATTACATTCATCTCATGATCAGGAAAACATTTTTATGTGACGACAGTCTTATTCTCTTCTAAATAAAACTTCTAGTCTTTTACTTGAACTACTGATGACTTTTTGCTTCAAAGTATAATCATTTGAACTTTAGAATTATATCAGTGCCAAATATCTCTTTTAGTTTTGTGGATACCTAAAAATGAGGTTTTCTGAAAAAATTAATTTCCTGAATATCTCAAGCTTAGACTTTTTAACCTTGAAACTTAAAAAATCTCATTATTTTTATTGGAAATGTTTGTGATTGTACTTGAAACTTCTGTGCTTTCTTAAACATATTAAAGAGCATATTAAACATACCTATTTTTATGAGTCAGGTATAACCATAAATATAAATGTACCAATGAACTTATGGCTCATTAAAAGTATGAAGAAGTTTTTGCTTTTTAATAAATATCTATATATCTCAAATTACTATATTTTATTTACCCGCTTTAAGTAGTTTTTCTAGTAGCTATTTATCCTTGTCATTGTTGGAGTGCTTGCTATTACTTACTTCTATTCGTTTTTCATTTACAGCTTCTAATCTGACATGGTCTAGAAAGTACATAGCTAACATTCTTAAAATTTTGTGAAAACAGTAGAAAAACTCCTTATGAAGTGAATGGGCTTTACTGGTGAAATGTCAGGAAAACTATTTCTGTTGCCCAGAGACCTTATTAGTTTATGCAATTGAAAGACAAAAATGATTTGCTTTCAGATGACACTAGACTTTGTTTGTTTGTTTGTTTGTTTTGATAGAGAACTGCTTTTGTTTACTCTTCCATTAATATTCCAGGTGCTTTGATACCCTTGGGAGTATAGATGAATATAGTCATAATAAGGTTCTTATAAACTTGCAAAATATGCATCCTAGCATTGTATTCTCGGGTGGCTGTAGTGTGAAGAAACTGTGTTGATGTCAGGAAGATGAATACTCAAAATGTTGACATAAATATTTTGGTGTATATGTTTTGTTTTAATATTAACTTCGCTAATTTTAGGTAGAGAAGTTCTAGCAAAATCATCTGCTTATGTTCTGTTTACACATTCTAAAATGGAACACTAAGATAAAAATCGTCAGAAAAAAAGCTAAATGAAAATTAGAGTAACTTATTGCCATCTAGAGAGATGTTAAAAAAAAAAAAAAAAAACCAGCTCAGAATCTTTGTAAGTATGGGAGGATTCCATTAAATCCCTTTTTAGTTTTTTTTTTTTTTTTTTAGTATTTACTCACTTGGTTTAAAATTTATCCCCCTTGGGAAGCAAATGAAACATTTAATATGTGTTTCTGACTTATTCACACTTAATACAACACAGTCCTTTTAAAATGAGAGCTCTCCATCCAAAAATCCTTGGATGATCTGCTGTCTAACACATATAACAGACTTTAAAATAAGCATTTCTATTCTGTTATTTCTGATCCAGGAGATTCTTTAGTAGGTCACAAGTAAACTTGAACTTTAATTGCATTCTGAAATTAAGAACATGTTCAAATGGTTACTAAAGTTGAAAACCAGTGTATGAAGTGCAGTTTCCCTTTACAAACAGAAATCTTGCAAAGTCATTATTTAGAAAATTGCCCTAGAAAAATATATATAAATTTTGTATTCTTTAAAATGTATTAAAATGTATTTAAAAAAATAATTTTATCAGTGATTCTTTTTTAACTTTTTCTACATTTTTTGTTTTGCTTGAAGTTGTTTGTTACCTCGTACCATCGCTATTGAAATTGTTGTGTGGTTCCATCTTTCTTGTGTATGTGTGTGTGTGTGTGTGTGTGTGTGTGTGTGTGTTGGTGGGTGAAATGGTTGGAATATGAGGAGTTGTGGATGAGAAAATTGCAATTTAAAGGTGTGTATATATGATGTGTTTGGGAAGCTGACATTAACCTTGGGAGTTTGACAGACAAGTTACTTTTCTTTTTTTCCTCTCTTCTTTTAAAAATATCACTAATGAGTCAAGAGGGTGCAGGATCAAACTAAATAAATTTGGTGGGAATTACGTTCATGTTTCAGTGAGCTGTGAGAACAGTGGATTTAGCCAGCTGTGGAATTCGGCCCAATTCCTGCTTTGTCATCACATACAGTAGTTTGTTTACCTCTTTCCATGATGAAAAATGAAGAATGTTAAATACACAGACCATTTGCTCTGCCTCTTGCCATTTTTCTGTGTATTATGCAACAGTTGAGCTAATCAGGCAGAAAGTTACGGAGTCTGACTCCCAGGAGAGATGGCAATTATGTGTATCTTATTATAACATTCTATTAGACCAACTTCAGTTTACGTATTAAAGAAGTACCCCCTTAAAGCACTTTTTCTGACCTCTAATGCAATTCATTTCACAGAACATGAAAAACAAATCATCTAAATAAACTTCCCGAGTTGTATTTGTGGGCTAATTCTCAATCTACTTATAAATATTATTAGGAGTATTGGTTAAACACTACCACATGTTAGCACAGAATCTGTTAGACTCAAAATACCATAGACATCACAAAATAAATGAAGTTAGCTACTTCTATTATCTTTAGTTATTTCTACATTATACTTGTGGTGTGTTATGAAGGCTATTCCTCTCTAAGGAACATGTGCTGTGTATAAATTATTAACTCATTAATTCCTGAGGCCTTTATGCCCTAAGGACACAAGAGTTTATTTTTCTCCAGCTTGTTGGTTTCATAAATGCGGAAACTGAAAGACTTATAAGAGGAAATCAGTGCTAGAGCCCAAAATACAATTCAGGTCTTTAAGTTTTTAGTACAGAGTTGAAGAGCTTTTACATAGAAATAAATTATTGCTATTTGTGGGTATGATATCAATTAAGATTAGGAAAATTGTTTTTGACCTACCATTATTTTCAAGTATTTTTTAAAAACTGCTATAAAGCATGAACATGACATTTTGGTTTGTGGAAACATTCTGCCCTTTAAAGCAATATTATTTGATTGGAATTTATTTATTTAATAAATGTAGTAATAGACTAGGAGAAAAAAATCGATGGATTCAACTAAATGTAACCCTCCAGTCATGTGTGCACCGCAAGTCCAGTGGGAACCTACTGTGCGATGCCTGGTGACAGGGGGTCAGGGAGTTGGTAGAACCAAGAGGAGCAAGTCTTGAAGGAAAAGAACAAGTTTATGATGACTCTTGGATTACAGCTTTCAGAATTCTCCATAGGCCTCATCAGCTATTTGGCAATTTTTACAAAATAAATTTTCTATTGTATATGCTATAACATTTTACTTAATAACAGCTTGTTTTGGGATCCTGTGTGAAAAATATGTTACAATTACACTTTGAGGATATAACTATAACAACAACAAAATGTAAGGTAACTGAGTCTAACAATAATTTGACAAATACTAACAAAGAATTTATCAAAGCAATGTTTGTTTAAAGGATGCAGATAAAGTTAAGAGAAGGATAGGAGAAAGGAAAACTAAATAGGTACAATTGTGTCTACAATAGACTATCTTAGTTTTTACATAATGAAATACTTTAGGCAGTATTTTACATTTAAGTATTTTCTAAGGCTAAGGAGTTTTTTTTAGAAGTTTCTCAGCATTAATATTACTTTTTTATCCCCCTTAATGTGCTTTGAACACCAAAATTGCTATAAAAATCAGTGCCATTGTAATCAAACTATACAAATATGTTTCAAGTCTATTAAATTCACAAATTAAAAGAATAAGACAAATGACCAACCGGCAAAGCATAAAGAGAACTCTGGTTTTAAACTGGGGAGTTAGAAATAGGAAAAAGATATAACAAACTTTTTATTAAAAATGTTTTTCTTTACATATATTCGCTCAGCATCAGAGCTGTGAAAATTAGTGGACATTCATAAGAAAATTTGATGTAATAGCTGTCATTTCTGCTGTGGAATGTGTTTACCCAGAGAAGTTATATTCAGTTAATTAAGCATATTTGGAAATGGGTGGCAGAGTTAGAGATATGAGTCTTGAGGGCTATTGAGGGATTAATGAGAGATGCAATTGGTTCTAGCGTTTCCCTGTCCTGACTGTTCATGAGAATAGCTTGAGGAGCTTTTAAGAAATACTGCTATCTGCTACAGCCACCCTACTCCCCTCTATGAAAACTTCAACTCCCACATTGTCACAACTGAGAATGGAGGACAAAACAAACCATATTTGGGCAAGATTGTAAGAGCAGATTTTCTGATTGCAAACTCTGGTCTGGTGACTAGTGCTGAAGAATAATTAGAAATAGTGATGAAGGGAGAAGTCATGGAGAAAGTTATAATATAGAGGGGATAAAAATAAGAAAGAGAATGAATTGGCAGAAACAGTGGGAAAAGAAGCATGCCATTCATGGACAAATATGTCCAAGAAATTTAATTGAGATGAGTAGAAGGTAAGTGAATATCTCAAGAGACATATTCTTTTCTAAGTATGGACATAAAGGAGATAATTAGTATTTCTTGGTTAATCTCCCCAATGTCAGCTTTTTCACACTAAATTTCCAGCAACTGTTAACAACTTCCACTAGCATTCAGACAGAAGTCTCTGAAATTGGTACCAGACAAAGAAAGCCCTCAGGCATTCTCAGCAGGCCACAAGATTCTGGATCAATTAAGTAAGAAAGGAACAAAAGGACTAAATTGGAAAACCAATGGTAAGACTGAGAATATCTGCAAGGTTTCTACCCTGAAACAAAATAGTTCAAGAGTTATGCAATTTGTGTGAGGTTTCTGAGGAATCTTTATTTTGCAAGATTTGTTACCCTCTGTTATTTTGGCTGAGGCACCCATAAAAACAAAGTCATTTCAAAGAGTGCAATGAAAATCTTTGCACTTTCTCTGTGTTCCAAGCACAGGGGACTGCCCACCATTCTACAAATTTATCAGGCCAAACTGCCTTTGCTCTCAATGTTTGTCTTCTTGGAATGTCTTTGCCCCTTCTATAATCATCTTTAAAATCTTATTCCAAAAGGCACATTCTCTGTAAAACTTCCTGTAAAAACCATGTCCAGGTACATTGTCATGCAGAACACACTCATTTTTAGTATCACTTTTCATGTTGTTCTGTTTACTTATCCGTCTGTCTTTCTGGATAGACTGAGAATAATTCAAAGAGAATTTACAGTCAGTGCCTTGCTGAGTGCTGTTTTTAATTGCACTGGAAAGCTAACCCTTCTGTTGGGTAACTAGAACCCCTAATAGGAGCTCGACAAATGTTTGTTGCGTTAAACTGACACCCTTTACCTACTTGGAAATTTTTCCTCTGGGCAGTCCTGTTGAAGCAACTTTAGCTATGGCAGTTGAGCCTGTCCTAGGGTGTGTTTTTGTGTGTGAGTATTCATCAGCCTCAAGGGATGTATGAGTCAACTAAAAATACAGGAGAAATTTGCTGATTTACACATCGTATTAATTTGAAAGGAGGATAGAGAAGGTCTGTAGCTTTTATTAGATTCATGAAGAGATATAAGGCCCCAAACAGATGATACAATACTAACATAAACAGTAAAAAACCAAAAGCCTTTCTGATTGAATTCTGAACTAAGACAAGGATGATCATTATCATTACTGCATACATTTTAGAAAATAAAGGCAAAGTGTACTACTGCCTTATGACAGTCTCTCTAAGAGTAAAATAAAAAAAAAAAAACTATAAACCAATTGAAAATTTACTAAATTTTAATTTACTGAATTTAGGAAGGTGGGTGGAAGTAAAATACAAACACATATCAAGAGATTTTGTTTATATGAGTAAAATCACTTGAAAATATAATGACAAAAATCTCAGATGCATCAGCAATAGTAATTAATAGTACATGGAAATTTAATAAGAAATTTGATAGATTATCTACCAGGAAAATGGAACTTCCCTGGTGACTCAGATGGTAAAGGATCTGCCTGCAATGCGGGAGACCTGGGTTTGATCCTTGGGTCAGAAAGATCCCCTGGAGAAGGGAATGGCTACCTACTCCAGTATTCTTGCCTGGACAATCCCACAGACAGAGGAGTCTGGAAGGGTTATAGTCTATGAAGTTGCAAAGAGTCGAAATACGACCTTTTTAAAAGACTTAAAGAAGACAATAAATGCAAGGCTATGTCAAATTCCTTGGTGAGATGGCTCAATATTGTAAGGATTCCAAGTAAATATGTGTAAATAACCTCAATGTACTAAAAATTTAAACAACAATGATACAGTTTATCTTTCAGCTTAACATTACTACAACACTTTTTGGGGTAACTTGAAAATATGTAGAAAAAAATTTTAACGTGAACTTAGTTCTGTTTTTAGAAACCTACCCTCCAGAAATATTGACCCAAGTGATTATTAGTTAACCAGAAACATAGTAAACGTCTCCCAATGAGAACTGGTTAAAAACTCATTTTCCATCTGTTGTAGGAAGGGGGGATCCCTACAGGGCCCCAAGAGCGGGCTCTTGTCTAACACTCGGAAAAGAATTGTCCGAGGAGACACGTGCTGACCAAGCAAGAGATTTTATTGAGAAAGGGCACCCGGGTGGAGAGCAGTAGGGTAAGGGAACCCAGGAGAACTGCTCTGCCACGTGGCTCGCAATGTCGGGTTTTATGGTGATGGGACTGAACCCCATCAATCACTTCCACGTGGAAGCACTCAGCCAAATGCTCAATTAAATGGCTGAATTTATAGATACAGGGGACCCAATAGAGGGCTTCTAATGCCCAGTTGTCTCCCCAAGAACAGAAAGCATAGAGACTTCTGCTCTGCTAGGCAGGCCTACGCCCATGCACAGCAGGAAGTTACAGAAGAAAGAGACCTCCGCCCCAATTCCCAAGAAGTATCTTGAGTATGAAGGCTCTCAGGGGGGAGTTGTTAGGGGAAGCACACTGATTGAAACTGCCCACCCTGGCCAGGTACCATAGTAACTATTTGCATGAGTGGTTTTATGACAGGAGATCCTGATAAGGAATATGGAACTAAAAACCACCACCAACCGGAAGAGTTCGAGAAAGGTCTAAAGGAGACACTGCGTGTCCGTCTACTTCCCAGAATCCCTCTCACAGTATTCATGTTGCCTGAGCGATCGTGCACCACCAGGAAAGACTCTGAACTAGAATGATTGGTCAAAGACCACCCGGAAACTAATCCCATCACCATAAAACCCGAGACTGCGAGCCAGGCAGCAGAGCAGTTCTCCTGGGCTTCCTTACCCCACGCTCTCCACCCGGGTGCTCTTTCCCAATAAAATCTCCTGCTTTGTCAGCACATGTGTCTCCTTGGACAATTCATTTCCAAGTGTTAGACAAGAGCCCAGTTTCGGGCCCTGGAAGGGATCCCTCTTCCCGCAACACATCCATTCAGTGACACTGAACAGGCATTAAAAGAACATGGCAGTTTCATACATCAAATGAGAATAATGTCTTTGGTATATTGACAAGTGTACAAAAGCAAGCTGAAACACAGTTAGACGTGACTATTTTAAAAAAGTATTCGTGTGTGTGTGTGTGTGTGTGTGTAAAAGTGCGTGTAAAATAATCTAGTAGGGACAATTGCTGAGGATGAGATGGCTGGATGGCATCACTGATTCAGTGGATATGAAGTTGGGCAAACTCTGGGAGATGGTGCGGTTCAGGGAAGCCTAGCATGCTGCAGTCCATGGAGTCATGAAGAGTCGGGCAAAACTTGGAAACTGCACAACAGCAGGCAAAATAGACCAAATAGTGATCGTCTCTGGAAGGAGAATTTCAGGAGTTTTTCTTTCTTTCCTTTTTTCTTTGTCCATTACCACAAATCTTCAAGACTTTAAAAGTGATAAAAAATTTCTTTAATCAAAAACAAACATGCAACTATAATCTTTTACTTCCTTACATTTTCACTTGTGATTCTCTTTGCTTCCTCTTCATTTTGCCTAAGTTTAAACTTCAGGACACAATTCTTTTGAGGCGAACTGCCTAGCTAGTCCCTTGAGAGGACACAGATAATGTTCACTATTTCAAAGTTGAGCAAAGTTAGTGATGGCAGTGACAGTGATAATGACAAGAGAGGGCCTGACATATCCCTGAGGTTTTTGGCAATTTTTGCCCTTCTTTCTTCACCTCCCTTATATCTTTTGCTTTAAGTGGTAGTTTGAGAATGTATGTCACTAAAGTTCACTGAAATCGAAACACCTCCATGAAAAAAGGGAAAAAAGCATCACAGAGATACTTCTGCTTCACCAAAAGAGAGACACATTCATCAAGTGGCAAATGCTAGGTGGAGCTTCTTTTTGATGGAAATTTTAAATTTCAGTTTGAGAGTTTTTCTTGGTAAGGAAAAAAAAAATCCTCCCAATGGAGACAAAAATTAGGTTGAAAAGTTACAGGTATTTGGAAAGCCTTAGTTGTTGGCTTTCAATGTGTAATATTTACTACCTCCCTGGGCCTCTAGAGTTTCCATTAAAATGCTTTTTCCACATCTTGTCAATGCATAACCTATTGGGCACAAAGAAAATGTTCTCACTGTTAGCAAATACTGAAGAACCTTGAACAAACTCCATCGTTTCTTTAATTTTATTGCCGTTTGGATTGCATGATTATTTATTTCAACATTAAAGAGTATTTCTGCTTTTAAATTCTGAACTGATCAAGCTCACAATGAGTTATTTTAAAACACATTCCAAATATTTTATTTCGCCCAGCTTCATGTTGACAGGTACAATAGTCCCATCTTAGCTTCTGTTCTCACAAGAACACATTCTGAAACCCAATTAATAAAAGGTAGAGCTGTGTAAGCTCTGCAGAGCCCAGCACCTGCTGAGCAAACTGTCAAATGTTTGCTACGGTACTTAGAGCTGTATTATGGTAAAATGAAAAAAAAAAATAGGCATGGGAATGAAATTAAAAACTCACAATGAAATAGTTGATTAAGAAAATTAAGCCATTTAACACAGACCCATGCTTCTGCCTCCTGGAGGAAGCCTTGGGGGTTGGTGTGGAGCAGAGCCAGTTAAAAGGTTTGTCCTCTATGGCAATGACCACTTAATTTTATTCACAAAGGACTCCTTTGGCATTCATCTAAATTTTTAGACCCCTTTTCAAATTTATTCATAAGTTTCCTCTTTCCCAGTGACCCCAACATACTTGGTGCTGGGAAAGGGTCTGTCAACAAATGCCAGATCTGTGCCTAACCCAGAATGAAGCCTTAGGGGTCCTGAGGCCCAAGTTTTGATAGCTTCTTCTACAGGGGCCAAGGCTTCACCCTGGGCCAGATATTTTAATTGCAGTTTTATTTTATTTTTTTTAATGTGTAAAGTAGGAGGGGAAGGAAAGTGTGATAAGGGGAGCTTTGAAGGAATAGTGATGAATAGACCTGGTCCAATTTTTTTCTCCTCCAGAAAGCCTTCTCCAATTAATTTTACTTTTACATTATCATCCTTTTGTTCTGAGTCCCTGGATTCTTAGCTGGCCCAGAGTGGTTTTGTCTCTTCTGAGTTGTGTTTGTTGCTTTAATCATTGAATGGAACACCCCAGCCAAACTATGAAAACTTCCAGAAGTCTAGAAATATGTTTTCCATTCTTTTATGTCTTTAATAATGCCTAGTATTTTACTCAGTAGGAAGAAGAGCTCAATTAAGTAAAGGTACTATATTTATCCATTAAAAGAATTACACTGTCCATATTGAACCCCAAAGTCTTTCTGTAAAGAAAAAAAACACTAAAGCAAATACAGTCTGTTATCCTCATGAAAGAACCTTTTCAATTTGACTTGGCTGTAAACTCTTTAGGATTTAGGTTCAAGAGAATCTCTTCTAATAAGTTAATTATTTATTTAGTGGGACTAAAATTCTGATATTTATTAGGAACAATTTTGGGGACCTGGCATAGATACATGACAATTACATATTTAGAAAGAATTGGTAAAATGTTAATGATACTCTATAATTTAATTAACTAATACATATGTGCCTCCACTTTGTCTTTAAAGGACTTGAAGTGGTTAAGAATTAAGTAAAATACACCAATTAAAAATTGCTCTGAAAACATATGATGAAGTATCACCTCACATTGGTCAGAATGGCTATTATTAAAAAGTCTACAATTAATAAATGTTGGAGAGGGTGTGGAGGAAGGGGAACCTTCTTACACGATTGATGAGAATGTAAGTTGGTGCAGCCATTATGGAAAACAGAATGGAGGTTCCTCAAAAAACTAAAAATTGATTGGCCATATGATTTAGCAGTTCCACTCCTAGGCACATAGGCAGAGAAAACTATAATTTGAGAAGATACATGCATCCCTATGTTATGGCAGCATTATTTATAATAGCCTAGACATGAAAACAACCTAAATGTCCATCAACAGACAAATGGATAAAGATGTGATGCATATGTACAATGGAATGTTACTCTGCCATAGAAAAGGATGAAATAATTAAGTTTGCAGCAACATGGATGGACCTAGGGATTGTCATACTAAGCAAAGTAACTCAGAAAGACAAATACAACATGATATCACTTATATGTAGAATCTAAAATATGACAGAAATGAATATATCTACAAAAGAAACAGACTCACAGGTAGAGAGAACAGACTTGTGATTTCCAAGGTAGGTGGTGGGGGAAGGAAAGATTGGGAGTTTAGGATTAGCAGATGCAAACTAGTATATATAGGATGGATAAACAGTAAGTCCTGTGCAGCACAGGAACTATATTCAATATCCTGTGGTGTAACATAATGGAAACGAATATATGTGTGTGTGTGTGTGTGTGTGTGTGTAACTGAATCACTTTGATAGTATAACAGAAAGTAATAAAACATGGTAAATCAACTATAATTCAATAAAGTTTTAAAAAATTGTGAAAAATAGAAAGTAATACAAGACTAGATATGTAAGATAGAGTCAAAAGTAAGTCTTAGAAAGAATAGCTTTATATACTTGCCAAAAAGTTGGCTCTAAGCTTCCTGGTATCCAATCTGATTATAATTAACTCCATCAGGTATATAATACACAGTGTTTAAGAGATGGAAGTAGTTCATTTTGCTCAGGAGAACTATAATGATTCTTGACACAAAGTCCAGGCAGAGACTTCTTTTGAAGATGTTACAGTGATGAAATGTCCTTAACTCATGACTACATCTGTGTAAGTGGGAACCAGGGTGAGTTTCATGAAGTATGTTTACAGTAATTTTCAATATGAATGATTCTTCACATCAGTTGTTCAGTAACAGGACTTCTAATGATATCTATGTAATAAATTCCACGAATAAAATTTCTGATCTGGCTAAATTTGGGAATAGATTTGAGAATGTCTGCCTAAATTATGGAAAAACCAGAAAATCTTTATGGCTTAAAACTCCAATGTTTATTTCTTGTTACATATCCATCTTAGGTTGACAAAGTGTTTCTGCTTGTTATAGTCACTGAGGAGCCCAGGTGAACAGCGTCTCCAGGCTTTCACAATTACAGAGACTAGGGAAGAGAACATAACATGCTCCACACTAAGTCAAAACTTCTGCCTAGAAGACACTTCAGGTCTGTTGCTACTGACAGTTCACTGGCTATCAAGTGAGCCATTGAGCCAGGCCAGTTAGTCTTGCATCAGTTGAGGATGTGCCATCCTTCCATAGGAAAGTTCATGGTACACTGTGAACAACAGTACAAGTTATAACAACTCTACTTCCTTAACAAAAACCTCAGCTGATATGTCCCAAGATAATGGATGACAAAACCCTCCAAACTGCATTGTTTCCTCTTGACTTCTTGCAATGCAGCATTCTCTGCTGGTGGTTAAAAATGAGAACTGTCTGCTTTCACCGAGAGACCTGCTGGGGGTAGGAGTGAGATGCTGCCTTGAAAAGGCAGTAACCTATCAAGAATCCATGCCAGAATACTCTTCAAAACTTAATACCTTTTATTGCTTTGGCAAAATATACTTTGTTTTCTCCCTTTCTCTTATTTAAATCATACTGGCAATTAGACATACATACAACTACATAGAAATGTAATGATGACATCTTTTATGATTCACCTTGACCATTCTCTTGTGACTCCTTCCATCAAAACAGTTAAGTGACTCTCAGTGACATTCCTAGCATTTTTGATACCGTGACTGAATCATTTTTGTAACATCCATTCCCTGCCTCCTCCTCTTTCACATCATGTGATGAAATTATTTTCATGTAGTAATTGGTAATCAACGTAAGTTTTTAAATCTTTTTGAAAAACAACAAATTAAATGCAATTATAAAAAATAGCTCAAGTTCATAGGATATTTTATATATGAACTGAAATTTGCATTTTTTTAAATGAAACTATATTATATTTGCATTTCAGCAAAAATAGAAAATCCAGTGATCCAATGTAATGACAGAATGAAATAACTCAGGTTTTGATTCTCTGACTTGCATCACAGCTATGTTTGCCCAAGGCAAGCTCAAAGATTCCCAGCTCACTCTTGGATGTGTACAGCCAAGTATGGGTATTTGGGAGTTCAAGGGTATAACTGGGAGTTGACTGAATTAATTTCCATGAAGACCATGATGTTTGGTAAAAGATAAATAATAAAAATATGATAGTTCAAGCCTTATAATGTAATATTAAAACTCAACATTAATGGCAATAGTTGTTTAAAAGTAAAGTTTAAAAAAGTTCTTATTTTTTTTGAAGATTATTTTATCACTTCATTGTTTAGAGTTGTAGCCAAGAGATGATGATTAATATCAGAATGACTTGGTTTTATTATTGCTTTAAGATTCTGTGTATATATGGTACACACTTATTGCTTATACCTGGGACTACTACTAACACTGGCATGTATGGTCAGCCACTGGTAATTCCCCATAATTGACATAATTGAGTGCAAAGTGATGATGCTAACAAAGTTCTCCATCATATGGCCTCAGCCTATGTTTAGCCTTTTTGTTGTTGTTCAGTTCCCAGTCATGTCCGACTCTTTGCGGCCCCATGGACTGCAGCATGCCACGCCTCCCTGGTCCTCACCATCTCCTGGAGCTTGCCCAAGTTCATGTTCATTGCATCAGTGATGCCATCCAGCCATCTCGCCCTCTGATGCCCTCTTCTCCTCCTGCCCTCAATCTTTCCCAGCCTCCAGGACTTTACCAGTGAGTCATCTGTTCACATTAGATGACCATGAGCAGAGTACTGGAGCTTCAGCTTCAGCATCAGTCCTACCAGTGGATAGCCAGGGTCGATCTCCCTTAAGAGTAACTGGCTTGATCTCCTCGCCGTCCAAGGGACTTTCGGGAGTCTTCTCCAGCACCACAGTTTGAAGACATCAATTTTTTGGTGTCCTGCCTTATTTATCATCCAGCTCTCACAACCATAGATGACCACTGGGAAGACCATAGTCTGACTATACAGACCTTTTTTTGGCAAAGTAATGTCTCTGCTTTTCTACACACTGTCTAGGTTTGTCATCACTTGCCTGCCAAGAAGCAACTGTCTTCTAAATTCATGGCTGCAGTCACCATCCGTGGTGATTTTGGAGCCTAAAAAGAGGAAATCTGTCATTACTTTCACCTCTTTCCCTTCCATTTGCCATGCGGTAATGGGACCAGTCCATTCTGAAGGAGATCAGCCCTGGGTGTTCTTTAGAAGGAATGATGCTAAAGCTGAAACTCCAGTACTTTGGCCACCTCATGCGAAGAGTTGACTCATTGGAAAAGATTCTGATGCTGGGAGGGATTGGGGACAGGAGGAGAAGGGGACGGCCGAGGATGAGATGGCTGGATGGCATCACTAACTTGATGGACGAGAGTCTGAATGAACTCTGGGAGTTGGTGATGGATAGAAAGGCCTGGCGTGCTGTGATTCATGGGATCACAAAGAGTTGGACACGAGTGAGTGACTGAACTGAGCTGAACTGAATGGGACCAGATGCCATGATCTTAGTTTTTTTAATATTTACTCTTAAGCTGGCTCTTTCACTCTCCTCCTTCACCCTCATTAAGAGGCTTTTTAGTTCTTCTTCGGTTTCTGCTATTAGAGGGGTATCATCCGCATATCTGAGGTTTTTGATGCTTATTCTGTCTATTTTGATTCCAACTTGTAACTCATCTAGCCTGGCATTTCTCATGATGTGCTCAGGGTATAGGTTAAGCAGATAGCCCTTTCGTACTCCTTTCTTAATCTTAAACCAATCAGTTGTTTCATATAGGGTTCTAACTGTTGCTTCTTGACCCGCATACAGATTTCTCAGGAAATGAATAACATGGTCTGGAATTCCTATGTCTCTAAGAGCTTTCCACAGTTTGTCATGATCCACACAGTCAAAGGCTTTAGTGTAGTCAATGAAACAGAGATAGATGCTTTTCTGAACTTCCCTTTTTTTTTTCTTTATAAACCAGTGTATGTTGGCAATTTGATATCCAGTCCTTGTTCCTATTCCTTTTCTAAACCCAGCTCGGATATCTGGAAGTTCTTGGTTTGCATAATGTTGAAGCCTAGCATGCAAAATTTTAAGCATGACCTTACTATCATGAGAGATGAGTGCAATTGTCCAATGGTTAGCACATTCTTTAGTAATACTCTTCTTGGGAATTGGGATGAGGATTGACCATTTCCAGTCCTATGGCCACTGCTGGTTCTTCCAGATTTGCTGACATAATGAATACAAAACCTAGATGGCATCATCCTTTAGGGATCTGAATAATTCTTCTGGAATTTCATTGCATCCATTAGCTTTATTAACAGCAATCATTCTTAAGGCCTACTTGATCTCACACTCCACAATGTCTGGCTCTGGGAGACTAACCACACCATCATGGTAATCCAGTTCATTAAGATCTTTTTAATATAGTTCTTCTGTGTATTCTTTCCATCTTTTCTTGGTCTCTTCAGCATCTACTAGGCCTCTACCATTTTTATCCTTTACTGTACTCATCTTTGGGTGGAATCCTCCCTTGATGTTTCCAATTCTCCTGAAAAGATCTCTAGTCTTTTCCCCTTTGTTGTTTTCTTCTATTATTAAACATTGTTCATTGAAGAAGGCCTTCTAGTCTCTACTAGCGATTTTTTGGAGCTCTGTGTTTAATTGAATGTAACTTTCCCTCTCCCTTGCTTTGTGCTTCTCTTCATTCTTCCACCATGTAAAGCCTTCTCAGATAACCTGGCAGCTCAGCTACTGCCTATAAAGCAAGAGACCCTGGTTTGATTCCTGGGTTGGGAAGATACCCTGGAGAAGGGATGGGCTACCCACTCCAGTATTCTTGGACTTCCCTAGTGGCTCAGACAGTAAAGAATCCACCTGCAATGTGGGAGAACTGAGTTCAATCCTTAGGTTGGGAAGAGCTCTTGGAGAAGGGAACAGTTACCCACTCCAGTATTCTGACCTGGAGAATTCCAAGGACAGAGAAGCCTGGCAGGCTACAGTCCATGGAGTCACAAAGAGTTGGCATGACTGAGCAACTTTCATTTTCATTTTCCTTTAGTTCAGCTTAGTCGCTCAGTCATGTCCGACTCTTTGCAACCCCATGAATCGCAGCACACCAGGCCTCCCTGTCCATCACCAACTCCCGGAGTTCACTCAGACTCACATCCATCGAGTCAGTGATATCATCCAGGAATCTCATCCTCTGTCGTCCCCTTCTCCTCCTGCCCCCAATCCCTCCCAGCATCAGAGTCTTTTCCAATGAGTCAACTCTTTGCATGAGGTGGCCAAAGTACTGGAGCTTCAGCTTTAGCATCATTCCTTCCAAAGAACACCCAGGTGTGATCTCTTTTAGAATGGACTGGTTGAATTTCCTTGCAGTCCAAGGGACTCTCAGGAGTCTTCTCCAACACCACAGTTCAAAAGCATCAATTCCTTAGCACTCAGCTTTCTTCATACATGACCACTGGAAAAACTATAGCCTTGACTCAACGGACCTTTGTTGGCAAATTAATGTCTCTGCTTTTCAATATGCTATCTAGGTTGATCATAACTTTTCTTCCAAGGAGTAAGCATCTTTTAATTTCATGGCTGCAGTCACCATCTGCAGTGATTTTACCAATTTACCTGCTTGCGTTTCTTTTTCTTTGTGACCGTCTTTAGCCTGCTCCTCCGTGATTTCCCTCTTGGGAAGATACTGCCATCATCTAGGACAGTAGACATATTCTACTCCCTGAGCCCTCCTTCTTAATAAAAACACTTCTGTGTATTTATTCTTTTTCTCCCTCTGACAATTTGAATGTAAAAAGCATAGATTTTGGAGCCAGAATTTTCTGAGTCTGAATTCTTTCTCTGCATTTCATAAATTGTATGACTTTGGGCAAATTACGGAACCTCTCAAGGCCTTGGCTTCCCAGGTGGCACAGTGGTAAAGAATGTGCCTGCTAGTGCAAGAGACATAAAAAATGTGGGTTCGATCTCTGGGTTAGAAAGATCCCCTGGAGTAGGAAATGACAACCCACTCCAGTACACTTGCCTGGAAAATTCATGGACAGCTTGCCAGGCTACATACAGCCCATGGTTTTGCAGGATTGGACACTACTAGGGTACTGAGCACTGTTGCCACTGGATTCGATGGGAACAAAGTATATGTGAGATTGTCTGTCACGATAACTATATTTTTGTCTTTTATCTCCCTTACTAAGATTTGCATGTTCAACATTTACAAAAGTTTGTTCAGAACAGGTCCTTATAGAACTTGGGCAAGGGTGCTGAACTGGTTGAACTTCATGGTATTCAACCTATAAAGATACATGTTGTAAGCTCACACTCCAGCCCCTTCTCTAACTGCTTCAGCTGTGAGCCTTGAGCATCGTCATGAGAAGAAAATCTAGGCTATTTCTCATTTGGCCTCAGTTCTTCTTCTTCAGCTGTCAAGACCTCTCTCATTTAGAACAAAGACTCTGGCAAAACAAGGAGGCAGCCGGAGCATAACCACACAGGAATCTGGATGAGGTGTCCGTTTCACCTTCAGAACTGTCTCAGCATTTTGAGCAGCTCAGAGGTCAGGAATGCTGTTGTCATCGGTGTTAGAGCTGCGTCCTGAATAAATACCAAGTTAGGAGGAAGATGACTCAGCCCTCAGAGCTGCCCAAACCTCATACTCCTCTGATATTTTAGGCAACACAGAGTGGTAAGCAGCTGTTAGATATCTTTGCTTCTTTGTTCAGGCAAAGCTTAGCCTGTTCCATTCGGAAAGAAAATGGTCATAATTTCCAGCCCATTTAAAGCTCTTCTTTCTTAGAATTGTTATTGTACACGTAGCCTGGACCACACAACTTAGTTTTATATAGCCTCATCTCATTTTCTGATTATTTCCTGATTCCAAGTGGGTATTAAGTTTGTCATGGGAGGAGACCATATTTATATTCCTCTTACATTCTCTTCACATTTACAAATTAGTCTTGGACCTGTACACACAAACACTAATTTCATTTGTATAGGACCTTAAAATGAACAAGTTTCTTCTACATCCATTCTTTCCTTTGAACTTCACTATGACCCCATAAGTAATTGTTATTACCTCTATTTTATAGGCCAGGAAACCAAGGTTCAGTGAGATTAAGTACAGTGCCAAAGATCATATAACTAGCAATTAGCAGAACCTGAATTTATATATATATATTTTGAAAATATGTATGAAATTTATGTACTACAATTCCCAAAATCCAATCCTAAGTTTCATTGTTTAATGAAGGCTAAATTAAAAGACTTTAAGAAGTATATTTAATTTTTTTCTAGGTATTGGATTCCTATTGCTCATCTTTTTCCTCTGGCTCTGGAATTAGAATACCTTTTGTAATTTGTAAAGATATAGATCTAAAACCTGATTATTTTTTATATACACAGAAAATTTTATCTGTGCATATTTAAGGAGAAATGGCACAGGAAAATTCCCACATAATGAGAAAACACAAATTCATTTTTATCCTAGTTAATATGTTTGTAGCAGATATCCAGAGAATTCATAATATTGGGGAGCATCATTCTTCATCTTAAAGATATGGTGAGCAAGAGTCTATGTGGTTAAGGAGAACAAAAATTGTGTAAATAATTTAAAAAGTGGTGAGTCATTTGATTCATTCAACAGGTCTCTATAGAGCATTTGCACTTTCTATCATGGTTTTGAACACATGTTAAAAATTGGGGAGCTCAGATTACTCTTGGAGTTCAAACAAGATAACCCAGGTTGCAAACAAGATAACTAAAATGAGTCAGAAGGAACTGGAGGGCTACCTAGCTTTTCATTTTGGTCTCCTGCTACAAATGGATAGTAAGTCTGAGATTGATGGAAGACACTGGCCTCGATGATGATGCTATGATTCATAGATTCCTGGTATAGAACGTAATTGAGCATTTTGCCTTTAGCAGCTTCCTCTTTCAGTTATTGCTAGACTAGAATAAATAAACATCCGATTTACATCAACAAAGTAATAATTTAAGCAAATTAAATGTTAAAGCCCATTAAATCTGTAAAGGAACCTGAGTTTCAGTATGAGTGAGTGCAAACACAACAATTTAATCTTTATTTAGAGATTATTGAGTGTGATGTGCAAGCATTTTTATGTTGTTTGTAGAAAGCGATGGCACCCCACTCTAGTACTCCTGCCTGGAAAATCCCATGGACGGAGGAGCCTGGAAGGCTGCAGTCCATGGGGTCGCTGAGGGTCGGACACCACTCAGCGACTTCACTTTCACTTTTCATTTTCATGCATTGGAGAAGGAAATGGCAACCCACTCCAGTGTTCTTGCCTGGAGAATCCCAGGGACAGGGGAGCCTGTGGGCTGCCGTCTATGGGGTCACACAGAGTCGGACACGACTGAAGTGACTTAGCAGCAGCAGTAGCAGTATAATTAATGTCCTCAGTAATTTACCACAACTTTTACTTCATTCATGAAAATTGTAAAGGATTACCTGTGGATATTTGAGAAAGGGAGCTTCATTGATCATCAAAGTAGAAAGAGAGTGGTCGAGGGAGGAGTGGGCAGTAGAAAAGCATTCAGAATATTACTGTTGTAGCTGCAGAGAAATCTGTATTTCTATCTCCCCATTTAATCCCTTCATACCACTCTGTGCATTAACCTGGAATAGATCACTGTGCTTCTCTGTTAAAAATAATGCACAGACATTTAGATTGATGATTACTGCTGCATTCAAGGTTCTGTAAATAATGATAACATTACTGTCCAGCACATTATATAAGATCACCTAAATTATAAGTGGAAGATGTATCATGTCATGGTCAAGTCTAATATGTATGATTTACAGGCTTAATTCTCACTGTCAGAAGTGTCTGTTGAAGAGGGCAAGAGTAATCACCCTTATCTAGAAAATGCTGTGAAGCTTATATCTTTTTCTAAATCTGGAGTTTAAGAAATTGTGCAATCCAAAGGAAAATCCCTCTCAAGGGGAAAAGTGAAATCATTTACCATCACCATCCCACTTCACAAAATTTCACTGAGTACATTTCGTGAACCTAGTATGTGTTCGACACAATGTGGAGTGTGATTGTGGCAGTGGTGGGAGGTGGAAAAACATTGTTGGATATCCTCTTGTTTTCAGGGTTACCCTGAACTCGTTCAGGAAATTTCAGCTGTCTTTTACTTCTGGTTAAGAAGTACCCTGAAGTGTCATTAAAGATTCTTTTGCTTTACTTTCGTTTTGTCCTCCAAGTCTAATGCTTTTTTTTTTTCTGTAATTCTCTGAAACCATATTCAGCTAATCTTACCATTTCTTACAGCTCTATCTTTCAAATATTTTTTCTCTCCTGACAGCTTTATCATTTCTTATCTCATCTATCTTCTTTCTTGTACATTTTTTGCTGATTTTCTTAACATAACAACTTCAGACTCTGTTTTGGGTCTGTCGACAAATCTACCTCTTTCAACACCTACTGGTGCACAAGAATTGAGCTATTCTTCCCAATTCTTAGCTTCTCACACCTCAGAAAAGACCCTTCTTTTGTTTTACTATATTCTTTAATCCATTCATCTGCAACTTTTCTCCTTCGTTCATAGGTAACCATTAGTCATTCAGTGTATTAGGTTGAAATTTGGGAAACTCATGTATGTAAATCTAAAGAGTCTAATATCAGCATTTTCATGTGATTCAACTTAATATGTCTTTCCAATTCATATTTATTATTAATTATATGCACATAATTAAAAATATACAATGTTTATGCATATGTGCACCTATTCCCTGACTAAATTAGTAGTGCCACCTCTATCAAATACCAAATCCGTGTAAACATGGGACCTGCCTGGGCTCTATATTCTTTTTCTGGTGCTTGCAGCTGCATGGTCTTCATGTGATGCAGTGACTATGCTTCTTTCTCCAACATTGTTTTAGATATGGATCTTTACCAATTTTTAGATAGATTTTAGGTAATTTTTAGGAATTAATTCTCTAAATTTTAAATGATTTCTCTCCTATTCTCTATCCCTTAGTCTGTTCCACTATCCTTTAGATGTCTCAACATATTTCAAATTCTCTACTGCATTTTTTATCATCTTGGCTTTCATAATTTTGACAGCCCAAATCTCTATTATCTTTTCTGAATTTTCCTTGTAATCATCTTATTCGTGATTCATGGATACTATACCTTCTCTTATCTCTTTCAAAGTAATAATAGCTTTCTTTGTTCAGTTTTTTTCTTGCAGTCTCTTTTTCCTCCAACTTGCTTCTCATCTCCCCCATCTCCAATGCCTGCTCATATTTAAGAGTTGAGCTTTGTGAGACAAACGAATTAGTTTCTTAGATTTCTCTGCTACCAGTTCAGGATTCTCTTAGTTTCCTAAGTCATTTAATATACATTCTTCTGTTTTTCATCATCTGAAGTTGTATTGCTGTACTTCATCCTTTATTCTTTTTGTCTTTATAGGTTTATGCCTTAAAAGATCCCTTCACCATTGTTTTATGGACTTTTGGGGAGAGTGGATTAAAAGGCACACCTCCAAATCCCCATCTTTAACTGAAAATTCCTGCTGTTATCTTTTATTATTTCCTTTTTGTTGGTTGACTTGCTTAGCTTTTCACTTGTGCTTTGAGTAATCACTTATTTATTTAAATCTTTTCTTTGTTTCTGATAAATCTATTTAAAATTAAAATTTTCTTTTAGCACCACTTCAATTCCAAAATTTGATCTGTAAGCTCTCATTGCTATTTTGCTGTAAATGTTTCACAACTTTTCTTATGTCTTTCTTTTAACCAAGTTATTTTTCAAAAAAAAATTTTTTTAATTACCAGTAACATGGAGTTTTGAAAGCTATAATTTAATAGTTTCTGATTTTATTGTATTGTGATCAGATCAAAAGTTCTATGTGATTTATTTAATTTGTGGTAGTTTTTCCTTTTTTATATAATCCATGTATAGCTGGAAAAAAAATTGTGTCCTCTGTGTTTGTTGAGTGAAAAGATTTCCAGATAAACTGTAAATCATTCATTCACCCTCAAATCTTTTTTATCTTGGTTATTCTCCACAAGAATTGGTTTGGTTCTTTTTTGTGGTTCTTCTCTCTTCTCTCAAGTCTAAAAGCCTCCCTTTCTTGTCTGACATTGCTGAGGGAAAGTTGCTCAGTCGTGTCTGACTATTTGGACCCCATGAACTGTATAGTCCATGGAATTCTCCAGGACAGGATACTGGAGTGGGTAGCCTATCTCTTCTCCAGGGTATCTTCCTCACCCAGGAATTGAACCAGGTTTTCCTGCATTGCAGTCAGATTATTTACCAACTGAGATATCAGAGAAGCTAGGACTTGTAAAAAGCACATTGCTAAGACCTGTAAAAAGAGCCAGAAATTCCTAAAAATTTTTATAGTTCTCCATTCTGTGAGTTTGTCTGGTCCTTCTTCCAGTTTATTAACACAGTGCTCTTTTGGCTGTTTATATTTTTCCATTTGGTTGTTTGATATCAGAGTCCTCTGTTCTTTGTATTTTACATTGTGAGTTCTTATTTTTGGGATATGTTTTCAGAGCATGTGACCCCATGAACTGCAGCATGCCAGGCCTCCCTGTCCCTCACCAACTACCAGAGTCCACCCAAACCCATGTCCATCAAGTTGGTGATGGCATCCAACCAGCTTATCCTCTATCATTCCCTTCTCCTCCTGCTCTTAATCTTTCCCAGCATCAGGGTCTTTCCCAATGAGTCAGCTCTTCACATCAGGTGGCCAAAAGATTGCAGTTTCAGCTTCAACATCAGTCCTTCCAATGAATCCCCAGGACTGATCTCCTTTAGGATGGACTGGTTGGATCTCCTTGCAGTCCAAGGGACTCTCAAGAGTCTTTTCCAACATCACAGTTCAAAAACATCAAATCTTCAGCACTTAGCTTTCTTTATAGTCCAACTCTCACATCCATACATGACCACTGGAAAAACCATAGCTTTGACTAGATGGACCTTTGTCAGCAAAGTGTCCTTTGTCACTCTGCTTCTTACTACACTGTCTAGGTTTGTCATAATTTTTCTTCCAAGGAGCAGGCATCTATTAATTTCATGGCTGCAGTCATCATCTGCAGTGATTCTGGAGCCCAAGAAAATAAATTCTTTCACTGTTTCCACTGTTTCTCTGTCTATTGGCCATGATGTGATGGAACCAGGTGCCATGATTTTAATTTCTGAATGTTGAGCTTCAAGCCAGCTTTTTCTCTCCTCTTTAAGAAAAGTTCATCAAGAGGCTTTTTAATTCTTCTTCATTTTCTGCCACTGGAGTATGTCAGGTTATTGATACTTCTCCCGGTAATCTTGACCCCAGCTTGTGCTTCATTCAGCCTGGCATTTTGCATGATGTACTCTGCATATAAATTAAATAAGCAGGGTGACAATATATATCCTTTATGTACTCCTTTCCCAATTTTCAACCAGTTGGTTTTTCCATGTCTAGTTCTAACTGTTGCTTCTTGATCTGCATACAGGTTTCCTTGGAGGCAAGTAAGGTGGTCTGAAAGTCCCATCTCTTTAAGAATTTTCCAGTTTGTTGTGTTCTACACAGTCAAAGGCTTTAGCATTGTCAATGAAGCAAAAGTAGATTTTTAAAAAAATTCCCTTGCTTTTTCTATGATCCAGTGGATATTGGCAATTTGACCTCTGCTCTCTCTGCCTTTTCTAAATCCAGCTTGTACATCTGGAAGTTCTTGGTTCATGTACTGTTGAAGCCCAGCTTGAAGGATTTTGAGCATAATCTTGCTAGCATGTGAAATGAGCGCAGTTGTACAATAATTTGAACATTCTTTGGCATTGCCTTTCTTTGGGATTGCAAGACAATCTGAGCTTTTCCAGTCCACTGAGTTTTCCAAATCTGCTGTCATATTGAGTGTAGCACTATAACAGTTAAGTAGCTCAGCTGGAATTCTGTCACCTACACTAGCTTTGTTCATAGTAATGCTTCCTAAGGCCCACTTCACTTCACACTCCAGGATATCTGGTTCTAGGTGAGTAACCTCACCATTGCGGTTATCTGGGTCATTAAGACCTTTTTTTGTACAATTCTTCTATGTATTCTTGTCACCTCTTGTTAATCTCTTCTGCTTTTATTAGATCTTTGCCATTTCTGTCTTTTATTGTGCCCATCTTTGCATGAAATATTCCTTTGGTATCTCTAATTTTCTTGAAGAGCTCTCTAGAGTTTATCCTACTGGTTTTTAGAATTAAATTTGATGAAGAAATGGTCTTGTCCAAATAATTCTTACCCTCTGAAATCAAATTAATAATCACAGAGTGGTAAAGGGGAATTTAAAGAGACTCACATCAATATTTTATTTTATAAGTAGAAAAGCTGAAGACTAGAGAAGTTAACTTCTCTAAAATTCTATCAATACAATTGAAGTGGAAGTGTTAGATGGATAGTTGTGTCCAACTGTTTGCAACCTCATGGACTGTAGCCTGCCAGGCTCCTCTATCCATGGAATTCTCCAGGCAAGAATGCTGGAGTGGGTTGCCATTCCCTTTTCCAAGGGTTCTTCCTGACTCAGGGATCCAACCCATGTTTCCTGCATTGTAGGCAGATTCTTTACCATCTGAGCCACCTAGCTAGTCTAGCTACTTTGTCTAATTAATCTGTCTAAGTTAATCTGATCTTTTAGCACTTTTCTTAACTTGAAATTGAGGATAAAAATGTTTTCACAGACCTAATGATAAGTTATGATAATATTTATAAAGATTTATTTTAAGCAATAAAGTGTTTTACAAGTGTAAGAAATGTGATTATAGTTTAGTATTGCAAGGTTCATGACAGAATTCTTCTGAATGCCTGATGCATATATTGACTATTATTGTTATTAAGATGTATCAGACACACTATGTTCCCTGTTTAAGAAATGATTAAATATCCTAGCTCTCTCAGAACTTCTGGTTTAGTAGAGAAGGCACATGTGTAAAAAAGAATCCCAACAGAGGGAGGGTTTGAAAGAAACCCAACTTTCATCTCTGTCCTAAGAGATGAAAGTGACAAGTCAGAGGTTTTCCAGTGAAGGAGTGTCCCCTTTCCCAAGGGGTCAAAGGAGGCTTCCCAGAGGACAGATCATACCCTCTGACGCCTCTGAGTCGTCCCTGCATCCGTTGCTTGAAATGACCATCTCTCCTTTGTTCTCTGGCAAACATCCACAGGAAATTGTACATCTCTTGGAGTTTCTACAGAATATTGTGGGAGTGGAGGTGTGGAAAAAATGAAGTTTCAGAGTTGAACTGTGTTTGGTTTCTGGAGAGCCTATGGATCCCATATCTTGCAAAAAATGGGGATACATTAGAAGAAACTATTTATGTGTAGTCCTCTGAGTGAACTCTGGGAGTTGGTGATGGACAGGGAGGCCTGGTGTGCTACAATTCATGGGGTCGCAAAGAGTCGGACACGACTCAGCGACTGAACTGAACTGAACTAAGTGATGCCTCAGATATATTGAAACATCATTGGTATATTGACTATGTACATTTTTTGTTAGATATTTATAAGAAAACATTTGTGGATTTTTAGGCTTAGGGTTACATTTCTTTTTGTTCATGGTTGTTCCTCATCTATTTACTATTATTTTGCTAGGGAAGCCATAATTGCAGTGAGATGTCAAGAATCCAGAGAGGGAAGAAGTGAGGACAGAAGACAAATTTAGGGAAATTGTTTATGTTCTCTAGATTTGTCAAACTTTCAACTGGTTTCCAGAAGTTTTCTTTTATGTCTTGTTCATTCTCTATCCTTCCTCCATCTTTCTCTTTTTCTGCTCCATATTATTTTCTTCCTTCTTCTCTTCTTTCCCTCCCTCTTCTTTCCTTCTCTCTTTCCCTCCTTTTTTTTTTTTTATTTCCTTCCTATAACACAAAGCATGATTCTGTATTTTTGTCCTCATCTGGTAGGTTTTTGAAATGAAGATGGGGTTACGGAAGCACACATTTTATATTCATTGTACACTGGTAAACCCTGAACTGTCTGTGGGCCCATTCAAAGTGCCTTGATTAAATTTTTTAAAAATATTTTTGAATTCTAGTCACTTATATCTAATTTATTCAATGGGAAGAGAATTTTCAAACAAAATAATTTTCAACCCCAATGTTGTTTTCTTCAATTGCTAAACTAAAGAAAGTCCTTATGCATTAAAATGTTGAAAAGCCAAAGTTTCTTCATGTTTGTTCAAAATTGCTTGAATTTGCATCATATTAGATAAAGAATCTGCCTGCAGTGCAGGAGACCTGGGTTGATCCTTGGGTTAGGAAGAGCCCCTGGAGAAGGAAATGGCAGCCCACTCTAGTATCATTGCCTGAAAACATCTCATGGACAGAGGACCCTGGTGAGCTGCAGTCTATGGGGTCTCAAAGAGTCGGGCATGACTGAGCGACTAACACTTAACACTAAGCACCCACTCAGAATGGCAACCCTCAGTTTATTAATCCAAGTGCTTCTGTAGTTATAGACAAGTGGTAGCCAGTGACGACCACTGTTATGAACTTGTATTACATTTTATATTGCTTTCTGTCCTGTATTGTTCCAAAATTGTATTACAGCACTTTATTTCTAATTTTACTTTGTCTCTTCTCTTTGAAGTAGTTATATTTGTCTTGTAACATCAAATGGGTAAACATTTTATGTTGCTTCAAAATAATATGAAATTACAATATCATGCAGTTTAAAATTGGGAATAAATATGCTGATCATGTTTAGTTTGCTTACTTTACTGATTTTTTTTAATTTTTATTTTATTTTTGTACTTTACAATACTGTATTGGTTTTGCCCTACATTGACATGAATCTGCCACAGGTGTACATGAATTCCCAACCCTGAGTCCCCCTCCCACCACCCTCCCCATATCATCTCTCTGGGTCATCCCAGTGCACCAGCCCCAAGCATCCTGTATCCTGTATTGAACCTAGACTAGCTTTTCATTCTTACATGATAGTATACATGTTTCAATGCCATTCTCCCAAATCATCCCACCCTCTCCCTCTCCCAGAGTCCCAAAGCTCTGTTCTTTACATTTGTGTCTCTTTTGCTGTCTTGCATACAGGGTTATCATTACCATCTTTCTAAATTATGTATATATGTCTTAGTATACAATATTGGTGTTTTTCTTTCTGGCTTACTTCACTCTGTATAATCGGCTCCAGTTTCATCCACCTCATTAGAACTGATTCAAATGTATTCTTTTTAATGGCTGAGTAATACTCCATAGTGTATATGTACCACAGCTTTCTTATCCATTCGTCTGCTGATGGACATCTAATTGCTTCCATGTCCTGGCTATTATAAACGGTGCTGTGATGAACATTGGGGTATGCGTGTCTCTTTCAATTCTGGTTTCCTCAGTGTATATGCCCAGCAGTGGGATAACGTAGGCAAAACACTTTCTGACATAAACCACAGCAGGATCCTCTATGATCCACCTCCGAGAATATTGGAAATAAAGGCAAAAATAAACAAATGGGATCTAATTAAAATTAAAAGCTTCTGCACAACAAAGGAAACTATAAGCAAGGTGAAAAGACAGCCTTCGGAATGGGAGAGAATAATAGCAAATGAAGCAACTGACAAAGAATTAATCTCAAAAAATATACAAACAACTTATGCAGCTCAATTCCAGAAAAATAAATGACCAAATCAAAAAATGGGCCAAAGAACTAAATAGACATTTCTCCAAAGAAGACATATGGATGGCTAACAAACACATGAAAAGATGCTCAACATCACTCATTATCAGAGAAATGCAAATCAAGACCACAATGAGGTACCATTTCACACCAGTCAGAATGGCTGCAATCCCAAAGTCTACAAGCAATAAATGCTGGAGAGGGTGTGGAGAAAAGGGAACCCTCTTACACTGTTGGTGGGAATGCAAACTAGTACAGCCACTATGGAGAACAGTGTGGAGATTCCTTAAAAAACTGCAAATAGAACCACTTTACTGATTTTAAGGCTATTCTATCTTCTTTTTTAAAGTTTAGGAAGTCCAACTGTATGGCTTTGTGTGTGCATCCGTGTATATCTGTGTATGTGCATGTGAGAGTGTGTGTGTGGGTATATACAGGGAATCTGTTAGTGATTTATATTTTTCAAATGATTCATCCAACCTGGGAGTAGGCACAACCAGAATTTCAACTCAGATCTCATGAGTCCTCATATATTGATCTTTCCTCTCTACTATTCCTCCCTTGATATAATTAAGATACCCAATCAGATTGATTATACACTTTGCAGCCAAAGATGGTGAAGCTCTATACCGTCAGCAAAAGCAGGATCGGGAGCTACGTGGCTCAGATCATGAACTCCTTATTGCCAAATTCAGATGTAAATTGAAGAAAGTGGGGAACACCACTAAACCATTCAGGTATGACCTAAATCAAATCCCTTATGATTATATAGTGGAATTGAGAAATAGATTTAGGGAACAAGATCTGATAAAGAGAGCGCCCAATGAACTATGTATGGAGGTTCATGACACTGTACAGGAGACAGGGAGCAAGACCATCCCCAAGGAAAAGAAATGCAAAAAAGCAAAATGGCTGTCTGAAGTGGCCTTACAAATAGCTGTGAAAAGAAGAGAAGTGAAAAGCAAAGGAGAAAAGGAAAGATATACCCATTTCAATGCAGAGTTCCAAAGAATAGCAAGGAGAGATAAGAAAGCCTTCCTCAGTGATCAGTACAAAGAAATAGAGGAAAATAATAGAATGGGAAAGACTAGAGATCTCTTCAAGAAAATTAGAGATACCAACGGAACATTTCATGCAAAGATGGGTTCAATAAAGGACAGAAATAGTATGGACCTAAGAGAAGCAGAAGATATTTAGAAGAGGTGGCAAGAATACACAGAAGAATTATACAAAAAAGATCTTCATGACCCAGATAATCATGATGGTTTGATCACTCACCCAGCACCAGACATCCTGGATGACAAAGTCGAGTAACCCTTAGAAAGTATCACTATGAACAAAGCAAGCGAGGGTGATGGAATTCCAGTTGAGCTATTTCAAATCCTAAAAGATGATGCTGTGCAAGTGCTGCACTCAATATGTCAGCAAATTTGGAAAACTCAGCAGTGGTCACAGGACTGGAAAATGTCAGTTTTCATTCCCATCCCCAAGAAAGGCAATGCCAAAGAATGCTCAAACTACCACACAGTTATACTCATCTCACATGCTAGTAAAGTAATGCTCAAAATTCTCCAAGTCAGGCTTCAGCAATACATGAACTGTGAACTTCCAGATGTTCAAGCTGGTTTTAGAAAAGGCAGAAGAACCAGAAATCAAATTGCTAGCATGCACTGGATCATCCAAAAGCAAGAAAGTTCCAGAAAAACATCTATTTCTGCTTTATTTATGCCAAAGCCTTTGACTATGTGGATCACAATAAACTGTGGAAAATCCTGAAAGAGATGGGAATACCAGACCCCCTGACCTGCATCTTGAGAAACTTGCATGCAGATCAGGAAGCAACAGTTAGAACTGGACATGGAACAACAGACTGCTTCCAAATAGGAAAAAGAGTACATCAAGGCTGTATATTGTCACCCTGCTTATTTAACTTCTATGCAGAGTACATCATGAGAAATGCTGGGCTGGAGGAAGCACAAGCTGGAATCAAGATTGCTGGGAAAATATCAATAACCTCAGATATGCAGATGACACCACCCTTATGGCAGAAATTGAAGAACTAAAGAGCCTCTTGATGAAAGTGAAAGAGGAGAGTGAAAACGCTGGCTTAAAGCTCAACATTCAGAAAACTAAGATCATGGCATCCTGTCCCATCAGTTGAGTTCAGTTCAGTTGCTCAGTCGTGTCCAACTTTTTGTGACCCCATGAACCGCAGCATGCCAAGTCTCCCTGTCCATCGCCAACTCCCGGAGTCCACCCAAACCCATGTCCATTGTGTAGGTGATGCCATCCAACCATCTCATCCTCTGTCATTCCCTTCTCCTCCTGCCCCTAATCTTTCCCAGCATAAGGATCTTTTCACATGAGTCAGCTCTCCACATCAAGTGGCCAAAGTATCAGCTTCAACATCAGTCCCTCCAATGAACCCCCAGGACTGATCTCCTTTAGGATGGACTGGTTGGATCTCCTTGCAGTCCAAGGGACTCTCAAGAGTCTTCTCCAACACCACAGTTCAAAAACATCAATTCTTCAGGCTCAGCTTTCTTTATTGTCCAACTCTCACATCCATACATGACTACTGGAAAAACCATAGTCTTGACTAGACAGAGGTTTGTTGGCAAAGTAATGTCTCTGCTTTTTAATATGCTGTCTAGTTGGTAATAACTTTCCTTCCAAGGAGCAGTCACTTCATGGCAAATAGAGGGCAAACAGTGGAAAGTGAGAGACTTTATTTTTTTGGGCTCCAAAATCACTGCAGATGATGATTGCAGCCATGAAATTAAAAGACGCTTACTCCTTGGGCAGGTTATGATAATGGTCATAAAATACATATAAAAAGATATATTCTGGGAAACCAGAATAAGAAAGCAATTAGGCATGTCAGGGAAGGCTTCCTGGTGGAAACATTAAGATGAACACTGAAGGATGCATAGGAGTTTAAGAAGGATGGGTGGTGGAGGGGACTGGGGTGATATGCGTGTAATGGAGCAAAGGCTTTCAGTCTTGGAGTGTGTGACCCAACCTGGGAGGGGACAAGTCACGGGTAAGGAGGTTCTGAGAGGTCAACCTGCATAGGGAGCTGAGAGAGAATGGAGACAACCTTATGGGAGAGTGAGAATTCATAGATGATTCTACAGGATGATTCTGGGTGATCAGTGTATGCCTGGAGCCAGGAGGAATCAGAGGAGAACAGTGCTTTAGATAGATTAGTCTGGTGAATTGTGTAACAGAGATAGAAAGGGGAATATGACTAGATGTAGCAGGGAGAGGCAGACAGGGTGATGTGACAAGAGTGGCGGCAGAAAGGAGATCTGGAGGGAAGTAGTTGATGGCAAGAGATTTCCTGGACTGATTTGATAAGGTGGAAAGGGGCAAAGGAGACAGAGAAAACAAAGAAAAGAAAGGCGAGGACCCCCTCCCCCTCAGTGTTTCTGTCTGGTCGGCTGGTAGCAAGGTGTCTCTACAAACACAGAGACATCTGAGGAGAATCTTTTGTGGTAGGAGTGAGGGTTGTGGATGGCAAATAGTAGATTACTTTGCATCTAAACAAAATGCCTCCTATGTCAGCTTAAAATACTGGACAAATAAAAACATGTAATGCCTGATCATTTGCTTTTCCTGGGGCCTCTGTGATTTCTGTGCTGCCTTTTGCTTACAGTATGTATGTTATCAGCACACCTTCACTGAAGAAGAACCAGGCCCAGGTTATATAGTTGGAACAATCTCTAATTTTTCTGAGCTGGAAAACAACCCCAACAGTAACAGTAGCAGTACCCTCAACAGAGCTCACAACACCAAACTCAGAAACTTGAGCTGGAGCAACCATCTTTGGTCACATCCCATGAAACACTTCCCATTATAGTGCTTCCCGCTTGGTGGCTCTGAGCCCAACTTCAGGCTTCCCGGGTCAGCCTGCTGGGGGTGCCGCCCGCGCCATTGTGTGCACTGCCCTGGGATCAAAGCATTCTTTCTCCCTCCTCATCTACCTCTTCTCTCAACTGCTTGTCTGCCTTCTCCTGCAGGGGGTCAGTGGCCACATTTGCACGTCCCAGTGCCTAGCCCTTTTATACAAAGTTTTCTTTGTTAATCAGGAGAAGTAAATGCAAATCCTCTCTATGTACAATGAACTGCTTTCAGAAGAAGGTGTGACAGTGATATAATGACCTGGTGAATTTTCAGACAAGGAAGATCAAAATATCTTGGTTTTATTTTCCAGAGATTAGTATTTAAGAGATGTGTGTGTGTGTGTGTGTGTGTGTGTGTGTTTGTGTGTGGATATGTGAGTGTTCATCTTTTTGTCCACATTCTTTCTCTGGAAAACAATATGACCATGCGATAGAGCAGTAGAGTCCTTGAATTCTCTCCTTTTCCATGTCCCTATCTGAATCATCCTTAATATTGGAGTGTCAGTGCGAGAAGTCTTGGTGGTTGGAACCACAGGATTGTCTGTGCCTTCTGGGGGTTAGTGAACTTTCATATCTAACCTTAGAGTGTCTCTCTCGCAGTCCCCTGTTAGGGTCAAGAGGGGTACGTGGGCTACCTTCTGGTCATTAGTTGTAAAGCTGGATTGAACTCAGACATAAGCACTGCCCTCCATCACGTTTCTCTGCAAGACACTAATAAAAACACAGTGACAGTTCATTCTGTTTTTCACTTTTACTTGTTACTGCTTCTTACACCAATCAAGCAAACAGTTGGTCATCACTTAATTGAAGTACGGGTAAATTATAGGCAGTCTTTTGAGCATCCAGCTATCTCTGGGTATGGCTTACCCTTGAAGACCTTCTTGGATGACATCCTCGGTAGTTGTTAAACATTTCAGAGAAAAGATATAAAGCGAAGAGGGCTGTGTCATGTTTTATTTAATTTCTCCTTCTTTTGTTAGCATGGTAGAATCAAGAAGATGGTGGCATTATTTGACCTCCTCTCCATGGGAATAGTAACTATAATGGATTTAATTAACTATGTGGTATTGACGTAATTAGTTATCCTGGTGATTATACTTCTTTAATAAAAGCACTTCATTTGAGATGCATTGGTGTCTGCAGTGGCCAAGCCCTACCCCCCGATACTTCATAACTGTCCAGACATTGGCACCGTGTATATATTTTACCAACAGCTCTTGAGAGAGGTTATCTTGCATGGCTTAAGGTAATTGGGAACTAATGATTTTGCCCCCTGGTTTCAGACTCCGTTGCTTGGAGAGCAGAGAAACTGTGGGGGGAGGGTAGCAGCTCATTTTGTGTAAACTGAAAAGGAGGGGGAAGGGCTGTGTTTTGGAAACCATATGCTCTTAGGAACTGTTTCTCTTTAAGCTAGCAATCAGAGAGACAGTAACACCAGAGGGAATTGGGGGTGTTTAATCTATGAGTGGACTGTATAAATACATTGAAATAAATGTACACAGTGTACAGAGACATATATTCATATTAACAGAAATCTTGGCTATGCACATATCTATTAACAAACACACAGTCCATTTTGGTATTAAAAGTAGATCACTGATTAAATTTGGTCAGCAGGTAACTGACAAGATCCCTTTCACATGGCAGAGTGCACAATGAAGTTTGACTGTATGGAAAAAATAGGGCAAATGTAAAAGAAGAAACATATAATGCAGAAATTTCCATATGAACATGTCAATAATAATATCCCAAGGAACTCCAAAGAACCCAGAACAAAAGCAGAGAGATTACCTAGCTGTGCCTGGACCCATCCACAATAAAGCATCGTGCCTGAACCCCCTTAGTCTCCTCACTATTCAAAGT
>SJXQ01003448.1:317968-494129 GCA_006408695.1 Aepyceros melampus
AGGTTGAGAAACCGAGCTGAAATAGGCTCTGCTGAGAAATAATAGGTCTTGAACACAATCTCTTTTTGCAGCTAGAAGTGCTATTTCTTTTCCAGTCTGTCTTATTTGACTCTTCTTTTTTCAAAGCTGTGCTTCCCCTGTCACCTCTTCCTGCAGCTCTTTATCCTGCAGTGCTGTGCCGCCTCCCCTCTGCAGCTGCCTGTCTAGAGACACACAGGGAAATCACGGCAGGCATCCGACTGCTTCATGCGGCATAGGAAGGAACACTGTGGGTCATCCTCACAGGCAAACCCATAAACAAGCACCGTCGCAAAACCAAACAAATGGAAGTGCAGTGCCTCACTGGAGGTACCTGCCAGCCAGACTTGTTCCTCTGCCACGAGGGATGCTCCGGCAAAAGACTCCATCCCTCATTAAATCAATAAAATCAAGTGTCCTTTATTTTAAGCCTCTGCTCTATAATCCAGTAGCGAGGAGAGGGGCCCAGGGCTTTTCATCTCATTGTTTCAAAACAGATCGTTTGGTTGGAATTGACAAAAGGTTCATTCCTTTACCTTTGTGGAAATGTCAGTGAAAGGCAGGTGCTGGGCATTCGGACTCTTTTGCTCAGTAGAAGAAAAAAGAGGAGCGAGAGCGAGTGTGTGAGTGGGGGAGGGGGATCTGTGACAGGCTAACTACATGTACTGAGGCTTTCCAAGGCATTTTGTTTAGCTTGATATTGTGCAGCAGCGAGGAGAGAGGTGGAATCTATTGTGTGCCAGCTGCATGAATCACCGGATTGAAGTCTAACAGCCTCAGATCCTCTTTTATACAGTAAAGGGGAGATTAAAGCAGGGAGCTCATATGTCACGAAATAGAGGTACAATGCAGTTCTGGCTTGCTTGGTGCACTCAGCCGGCATTTGATCCAAATTTAGCCAAAGGGAGCGAACAAACGTGTGCTGCTATCAGCCAGGGAGGTGACAAATGTTGAGCTGTAATATCCAAAATTCCTTTTCTGTTTCCAAAATGTCATCTCTCCTTTGTCAGCTTCATTATGATTGAATCTATGTATAGTCACAGACCAACTGGAAATAAACAAAAACTCCAAACCCTAGTTAAATTATTCTACACCTGCCACTTCCTAAGCTGTGTAATTGATATGGAGCACAGGAAAGGTTTTTTATCAGCTTTTTATTTTTATTTTTCATCTGGGAGTGACAACCTCAGTTATTTAACAGGTATCTGGTGAATGCTATAACATACTCTAGGAGTTGAAAGGGATACACATGGAATCTAACACATGTCTTTCTACTCTAAAAACTTGCAGTGTGGTTATGGAAATAGGATAGGCAGACTGACAGACATGCACACACATGCACTCGTAGGAACAAGGGCAATGGAACATTTTGTTTTACTAAATATCAGAGCATAAACAAATCATACTATAGGAATTCAGAAAAAAATGACTTTTGAGTGGAAATTTCTTTTGAAAACAGAGTTGAGAAAGGGAACAGTGAGTTCTGTTTGGAGTCCTAGTCCTTTTGAATGTCCAGCCTGTGCTACAAATTGTCATGTATCCAGTGTGTGTGTCAATGTATTATTATCATCCCCATTTAATAGACAGAAAAGTGAAGCCCAGAGAGATAAGTCGTTTGCCCAGAGTTGAACAGTTAAGAGGTGAGCAGGAATCGAAGCTATTCACTCTTCACATCCCCAGCCTGCTTGGTGAAAGAATGGAAGGTGGATGCTCTGAAGGAGCATTCAGCCTGGCATCTCACCTCTCCCCTTTTGCTAAGTGAACCTCCATCTGTCCTCACTGAAACTTCCAGGCCTTTATCTGTTTCTGTTTCAACTGAATCATCAGCCCCTTTCTCTGTATTTACATTTCCTTCCTGGACAGACTTTATGATCACATCAGTGATAAAAACTTTTTTTTTTTTTCCTAGAAGGGATTGTACTGGTGGCTTGTCTAAGGTCGAATAGGTCATTAGTTGTAGACGTGAGCTACAATTTGTCTTTCGAAGAGCAGCCCGGTGTTCTTTCTGGCATTGCCCATTGCCTTTCTTACCTGCATGCTAATCTTCAAGATTGACTTCTGTGACCTACCAAACTTCTGCTGTGTTTACATACCTATCGCACCCCTACCATTTGCTTTTCCTCTTGCTTTATAGAGGAAGCCTCAGGAAGATGGAGACCCATGCAGCTTCGGCCATCTGCAATGTCAAGGACTCCAATTACAACGGAGCAGTCACATCTGCTCACTGACAATACTAGTCATCTCTTTTTGAGATGCCCAGAAGCCACTCCAGACACTCTCTCTTTTCAAGTCCTCGATGTAACTGGTAAATGATCTCCTCTTATATCTCAGTGAGAACATGGGCATCATCTGACATCAGATACCTTGTTTTCACCTCAGTACTCATTTCCAGCACCCTGCCCCCATACTCCCAAGGCCCTGTCCCATGCCAGAAGAGCTGCCCATTGCTGGCTTTCCTATCCCACACAGTAGGGTTGCTGGGGGCTAGTTTTAGGGCTTGAGTCCTAAAAAGGACAGGTTTCCCCCATTCCATCTCAGAAGTCCCAGGTCTATATACTATCTCTACCTACTGCAATCCATATCTGAGCTCAGAAAAGCACCTATAAACATGGATTTGTAAATTCTCTTAGGCTAAATATGCTATTTTTTCCATACATGGGATTTTTATTTACAAATTCAGTTCCTTTCAGTCACTCAGTCATGTCCAGCTCTTTGCGACCCATGGACTGCAGCACCCAGGCCTCCCTGTTCATCACCAACTCGTGGAGTTTACTCAAACTCATGTCCATTAGACAGTGATGCCATCCAGCCATCTCATCCTCTGTCTTCCCCTTCTCCTCCCACCTTCAATCTTTCCTAGCATCAGGGTCTTTTCAAATGAGTTAGTTCTTTGCATCAAGGTGGCCAAAGTATTGGAGTTTCAGCTTCAGCATCAGTCTTTCCAATGAATATTCAGGACTTATTTCCTTTAGGATGGACTGATTGGATCTCCTTGCAGTCCAAGGGACTCTCAAGAGTCTTCTCCAACACCACAGTTAAAAGCATCAATTCTTTAATACTCAGCCTGGTGGCTCAGAGGTTAAGGTGTCTGCCTGCAATGTGGGAGACCTGGTTCTATCCCTGGGTCAGGAAGATCCCCTGGAGAAGGAAATGCCAACCCACTCCAGTATTCTTGCCTGGAGAATCCCATGGACAGAAGAGCCTGGTGGGCTACAGTCCACAGGGTCGCAAAGAGTTGGACATGACTGAGGGACTTTACTTCACCATACTCACATCCATACAGGACTACTGGAAAAACCATAGCTTTGACTATATGGACCTTTGTTGGCAAAGTAATGTCTCTGTTTTTGAGTATGCTGTCTAGGTTGGTCATAGCTTTTCTTCCAAGGAGTAAGCATCTTCTAATTTCATGGCTGCAGTCACCATCTGCAGTGATTTTGGAGCCCAAAAAAATAAAGTCAGCTACTGTTTCCACTGTTTCCCCATCTATTTCCCATGAAGTGATGGGACCGGATGCCTTGATCTTCATTTTCTGAATGCTGAGCTTTAAGCCAACTTTTTCACTCTCCTCTTTCACTTTCATCAAGAGGCTCTTTAGTTCTTCTTCGCTTTCTACCATAAGGGTGGTATCATCTGCATATCTGAGGTTATTGATATTTCTTCCTGCAATCTTGATTCCAGCTTGTGCTTCTTCCAGCCCAGCATTTCTCATGATGTACTCTGCACAGAAGTTAAATAAGCAGGGTGACAATATATAGCCTTGATGTACTCCTTTCCCTATTTGGAACCAGCCTGTTGTTCCATGTCCAGTTCTAACTGTTGCTTCCTAACATGCGTACAGGTTTCTCAAGAGGCAGGTCAGGTGGTCTGGTATTCCCATCTCTTGAAGAATTTTCCAGTTTTTGTGATCCACACAATCAAAGGCTTTGGTATAATCAATAAAAGAGAAGTAGATGTTTTTCTGGAACTCTCTTGCTTTTTTGATGATCTATAAGATGTTGGTAATTTGATCTCTGGTTCCACTGTCTTATCTAAATCCACTTAAACATCTGGAAGTTCATGGCTCACATACTGTTGAAGCCTGGCTTGGAGAATTTTAAGCATTACTTTGCTAGCTTGTGAGATGAATGCATTGTGTGGTAGTTTGAGCAATCTTTGGCACTGCTTTTATTTGGGATGGGAATGAAGACTGACCTTTTCCAGTCCTGTGACCACTGCTGAGTTTTCCAAATTTGCTGACTTATTGAGTGCAGCACTTTCACAGCATTATCTTTTAGGATCTGAAATAGCTCAACTGGAATTCCATCACCTCCACTAGCTTTATTCATAGTGATGCTTTCTAAGGGTCACTCGACCTTGCCATCCAGGATGTGTGGTTCTAAGTGAGTGATCAAACCATTGTGATTATCTGGGTCATGAAGATCTTTTTTGTATAATTCTTCTGTGTATTCTTGCCACCTCTTCTTAATATCTTCTGCTTCTTTTAGGTCTACACCATTTCTGTCCTTTATTGTGCCTATCTTTGCATGAAATGTTCCTTTGGTATCTCTAATTTTCTTGAAGAGATCTCTAGTCTTTCCCATTCTACTGTTTTCCTCTATGTCTTTGCACTGATCACTGGGGAAGGCTTTCTTATTTCTCCCTGCTGTTCTCTGGAACTCTGCATTGAAATGGGTATATCTTTCCTTTTCTCCTTTGCCTTTCACTTCTCTTCTTTTCTGAGCTATTTGTAAGGCCTCCTCAGACAGCCATTTTTCCTTTTTTGAATTTCTTTTTCTTGGGGATGGTTTTGATCACTTCTTCCGGTACAGTGTCATGAACCTCCATCCATAGTTCTCCAGGCACTCTGTCTATCAGACCAATTACAAACTAGGAGAAAGAATCAACATGTCAAAGAAAAACATTTATAATTGTGGAATATCGGGCACCATTGTACATGACTAAGGAGTTTTGGAGGCATCAGTCCTCAGATCACATCTTCTCAGGTAGTGGTCCATCTTCTATGTCTAAATGGATAGCTTGCTCTGCTCATCACCTCGGCACTCTATTTTCAACATAAAGAGCATCTCCTGTTCTTGTTAGCTTAGGACAAAGCTTGTTCTCATGCTTTATTAATGTCCATTGAGTTGGTGATGCAATCCAACCATCTCATCCCTGTTGCCCCTTTTTCCTCCTCAAACTTTCCCAGCATCAGGGTCTTTTCCAATTAGTTAGCTCTTTGCATCAGGTGGCCAAAGCTTGGAGGTTCAGCTTCAACATCAGTCCTTTCAATGAATATTCTGGGTTGATTTCCTTTAGGATTTTTGGTAGGTAAGT
Source organism: Aepyceros melampus (assembly GCA_006408695.1). NCBI lineage: Eukaryota > Metazoa > Chordata > Mammalia > Artiodactyla > Bovidae > Aepyceros > Aepyceros melampus. The sequence goes on from SJXQ01003448.1 coordinate 323,303, forward strand.
GGGGTGAAATCTAGAGCAGCCTTTAGTCTAAAACCAATATTCTAATAATCTAAGGCCACTTTTCATTGTTTAGTTGCTAAGTCATGTCAGACTCTTTGCAACCACATGGTCTGTAGCCTGCCAGGCTCCTCTTTTCATGGGATTTCCTAGGCAAGAATACTGGAGTGGGTTGTCATTTCCTTCTCCAGGGCATCTTCCCAACACAGGGATTAAACCTGCATCTCCTGCATTGGCAGGTGATTGTTTACTAGCCAGCCAACAGGAATTATCAATCTAAGACCACTACTAAATTCCATAATCTCTACCCAGTGCTCCGTGCCTCTCTCTATTGGCTGGTGGAAGCATGAACCAGTCCCAGTTTTATCTGATCTCTGGGAGATGTTTAGCCTGCTGATTTCCAGCAGATTTTCCCCCAGCCCTTTGTAGTTTCTGCTCCTTTATTTACAGACCAGGAGTGACACAGTTACTCAGTGGGCTGTCTCTGCAGTCCCTGGAGCAGTCTCTCTGTGTCCTTCCTATCTGATATTCTGCACTAGAGGTTCTAGTCCATTTGGCCTTCCTGAAGACAGAAATGTGGGGGCAATTGTAGGGCTCATCGCTTTTATTTCATTTCAGGGATCATAGTCATGAAATGTGTGCTGCTGAGTTTTTCAAAATTCTTGTTTCATATTTTTTCATTGTTTCTGTTAGGAGTGTAAATCTTGTCCCTATTAGTCCATCATGGTCAAAAGCAAAATTCCCCACTAGTTTTTATGGCAGCCAAATACAGTATTTACCTTTATGAAGCTATCTTGCAAAATTGGAGTTCAGTTGGTTACCTTTTTCTTAGGATGCACAAAAGACAATATTATATTTTTAGCGATATTCACTCTTCATTTTGAAGTTATTTTGAATACTTATAATTTTTCACTGCCAATATGTTATTTAAGTCCTACAGATTCTTTCAAGAATTCTATTCTGTCTTCTTCTCTCTATATCCATTGCCACTGATGTATTTAAGATCTTTGTTATCTCATATCTTTAATGTAAAAGTATTTTGTAACTGACCCCTACAGTCTATTTTCTCCCACACTAATTCAGTTTGCATAAAAATATCATTCATTGCTTTGATATGCTTGCAAAATAGTATAAATGCTTATTTGGCATTAAATAATTCAGCTCTAGCCAGCTTTTCATAGCTTATCTTCCAACACCTATCTTTATCTTCCGCTTCCAACAAAACCCTGAGGATATTCTGGCACATGGCTGCTCTTCAGTGCTTTGTGAACATATCATGCTAATTCAGGCTTCCATGCCTTTGCTCATGATATTCTTTGGGCTTAGAATTCCCATTTTCATTTTCTTTATGTCTCCCATCCTTGTAAGATCTAGTTTAATTATGACTGATGATAACCCAATTCTAACATGGATCTTCCTTTATGCTCTAAACTAACTTTTTTTTTCTAAACCTATCGGCATTTAATCACATTATGTTACAAAGTATTAGTTGATGACTCAGTATGGTCTCCCAGACATTCCTACTCAATATACTCAACCAGTCACAACAGATGCTGTGGTGGTGTATATAGCAGGTGAGAGGCCAAGCTTACCTTTGGGCTTCCTGCCTTGAATTGACCCCACAACTATTTTATGCTGTGTTACCTTTCCCTCTCCTACATTTTTTTAAAAACTGGAATATAGTTGATTTACAATGTTGTGTTAGTTTCAGGTGTACAGCAAAATGAATCAGTTATAATCAGATATGTGTATATATATCGACTCTTTTTTAGAATCTTTTCCCACATAGGCCATTACAGAGTACTGAGTTGAGTTTCCTGTATTATAGAGCAGGTCCCTGTTAGTTATCTATTTTATACATAGTAATTTTTATCTGTCAGTCCCATCTCCCAATTTATCCTGTCCCCCCTTATCCTCTGACCCCCCTACATTTTTTCATCAGACTAATTATTAAGGAGTGAAGTGCCAAATTGAGAAAGGGAAGAAAAAAGCAGAGAAAAAGAGAAAGAGAAATTTCACTTATTTGCAGCCAGAAAATAGTGAGACGGTTTCATAGATAGATGATAGATAGACACATCTGGTAAAGCACTGTGCATATAATTCCAGAGTCCCAGACCTTTCTTAGGCAATTGCATCTCCCAAGATGTATACATCTACCAGGAAGCCTATTGTTGAGCACTCTCTCTTTGGAGGAAGTGTAGATATTGTGACTATGAACGCAAGTGTGCCAAGGAACTTCTCTAGGCTCAAATCTCATCCTTAAGGCTTATGAGATGTATAGCTGTAGGCACTTTGTTCATTGTTCTTTGACTTCTTCGTGTGTAAGATGCGGTTGATATTAATCCTTACTTCACAGAATTGTGGTGAAGTTTAAATGAGATCATCTCTGTGACAAGTGGGCTGATGGGAGGAAAGTTATGTTTTGCTGACATTTTTAATCCATTGTTATTCGAAAAAAAATTATTGAGATGGATAGAGTTATTTTGGTTTGGAATGAGATCTAATTCTGGCCACCATTCAAAAGTTTTTGACTTTTGAAAACAACAATTGGATAAGGCATCAGAAATTCACTGTAAGTAGAGCTGGTTCATATAACTTAGTCAAGTGTTTGACTCAGCTTTGTCCATCTATTCTTTTTCTTTCTCATATATTCTCCTCCAGCTTCTCTTGGACTATCTTATCACTTGTCCAGTCCCACAAACCTCAGAATTTCAGATTTCAGATTTATGTGGGATTTTAGATATATATGGGAGGAAAGAGAGAGAGATTGTTCTGAATCTCATTCAATGAAATACAGACAACTGATTTGAAAAAAGTTTAATCAAACTAGTTATTCAGGCATGTAGCAAAATTCTCCTGTAATCTTTTCTTGATTCTTCTCTTCGTACTTCTAAGTGCACTCAAGTGACAGGTTTGTGTGGATGTAGCAATACATAGTTTACTCTACAATCACCTATGGCATCTTACAACTGGCTTCTGCCATTCTCATATGTACCATTATTTCCTATCATCTAAATGAATATTCAATAAGCATCTGACTACTGATCCATTAGCAGCATCTTGACAATATAATCATGATTCTAAGTGGGAGGAGTTTAGATAGAGGCTGTTTCAATCAAGAATTCAAAATTTTAGAGCAGCACAAAGCTTAGCAGAAAAAATACCTAGGTCAGAATCCATCATTTGATTTTCAGGTTCTTAGTTTTGTTCTCATCTCACATTGTCCTTTGAAACTATCATCAAGGAGTACCGACTAAGTTTTCCTCTTGCCTATAGCTGTGTTAGGATTTTGATAACTTGAATTAATTGGTTATGGTTCCAGTCGTTTGGAAATTTTCTGAAAGGTATTGCTTCTAAGCCTTTTTGTATTTTAATGTTGAACCACATTAAGAGTTACAATAGTGGTGAACTCCCATTTAATGATAGTTTTATTTTTCTTTATTTAGTCTACAAATAAAACTTAAGGTACTGAAGGTACCTTAAGATATTGAAATAAAATTTCAATAATTTCAAAACTATTTCATTAGTCAGGGATGTATAACATCGGGAACCACTGATGGCTCACAGTATATAAAATTAATGTATAAAGATTGATCAAGAGATGTATTGGAAGTATTATTTTAAAGAATGAAGTGCCAGCTTTGGGACTGATCCAATGAGGAGTAAATCAGAGTAGATTTAATGGCATATCAAAAAATTGATAAAAATCCTATTTTTATTGCGGTTCTTTTTGTATATGTGTGAGTAAGACAGAATAGGTGAAATTCTAAGCAGTGTGCTTAGAATTAAGGTAGAAATAAAACATCAGTTGGTTATTATTTTGTGCTAATCTCCATGCTTCATATGTATTATTACACTTATTTCTCACAAAACTTATGAATTTACTAGTATTATTTTCTACATGCTTTAGATAAGAAATAAAACTTCAGGAAACTAAACAAAGGGCAGAGCAAGGATTCTAATGCAGTTCTCCCTCATACTGAAGCCTGAACTTGAGTGCACACCATGTGAACACCATCTGTTGCCAGTGGTACAGCAGAAATAAATTCAACAATGGCTGATACCACTGCATGTCCATGAGATGCTTTACAGTTTACATGGCATGTTCACACTTTTCATTTCCTTCAACCTTCTCAATATTATTGTGAGACAGTATTATTACTTTTACTACATACACTTTAAAAAAGAAGAAATTGCGAACTGGGGGTGCTGAATTGCTGGTGACACGTTTGTGAATTGGGGGTGACTTATGTTTGAAAAGCTGGTAAGACTTAAATCCAAAGTGAAACTCAGGCCTCTGATTCATTCCAGAGCCTCTTACTATTTCTACTACATTTCAATGCTTTCAAATGTAAACATTCAGTTATCAAAATCATGTAAGTATGTGCCCACGTGTGCTAACTATAAATTTAAGTTTCTACTGTTTACTTCTCTTTTGTAAATAAATAAACCAAAAGATCATCCTGGCAGTAAAGTGAAAGTGTTAGTCACTAAGTTATGTTCAACTCTTTGCGACCTCATGGACTGTAGCCTGCCAGGCTCCTCTGTCCATGGAATTCTCCAGGCAAAAACAGAGGAGTGGGTTGCCATTTCCTTTTCCAGGGGATCTTCTCCACCCAGGGGTCAAATCTGACCTCCTGCATTGCAGGCAGATTCTTTACCACTGAGCCACCAAAAGATAATCCTGGCAGACTTTGGGCTATGTGGCACTTAAAAATATTCTACGACAAGCTAAAAAAATCTCTGAATTATTATAAACTAATTTATTTACAACAGACCTGGCATAGAGAAGATTAGCTCTTGGCTCTTGGTCAAGCAAGGATGTCCTCTTAGGAAAATTTAAATGGAGAGAGATATTATTTAAAGAAAAGTGTCACTGCAGAACCCTTGACATAGATTCTACGAAAGAGTTAGGAGGGAAATGAAACTGAAATGGAAACTTGATCAGATTCTCAGACATGGGAATTAGCTGTGACAGTTTTATCCAGAGGTGGACAAGATATTTTTTCTTTATCATGATTTATGATGTGCAAAAAATAACTTTCCTGTCCAGATGATCTTTGCCATTTGCAGTGACTGCTATCCTCATTATTAGGTTTTATTTTCATGGAGTGAAAGTATAATCTCTAGGAAACCTCATAAAAATACCCTCTTTCCAATACAGAACTTTATATTCCCTATTAATCATTATCAAAAGTTTTTAGTAACAGCTTGCAGAGGGGAAGAGCACATGAGACTAATGTGGGGAAAGACAGAGAGAAAGGCTGGAAAGTGATACCTTTTGATTGGAAAGATAAGCATGGTTTTGATGCTGAGAGACCTGCATTTATTCACTTAGTCATTCAACAAATGTCTAATCCAGCCATATGCAGAATGCCATTCCAGGTGCTAAGACACAGTACAACCGCCTCTAAGCTTGTCTTCTCACGGATGTACTCAGTCACTCAGTCATGTCCAACTCTTTGTGACCCTTTGGACTGTAGCCCACCAGGTTCCTCTGTCCATGAGGTTTTTCAGTCAAGAATACTGGACTGGGTTGCCATTTCCTCCTCCAAGGGATCTTCCCGACCCAGGGATCAAACAAAAATCTTTTGCACCCCCTTATTGCAGGTAGATTCTTTACCACTGAGCTATCAGGGAAGCCCCTGTATTCTCGTGGCCAAATGAAAATAGCCAAGTAGCAGCACATGCTGGTTTCTTTTCCACTTTCCTTTGGAGCTTTCTCAAAAAAATATCATTAAAACACGCAAACATCAAGTTTTTTAGATCAAATGTATTTTCCCCAGTTCAGTTCAGTTCAGTTGCTCAGTCATGTCCGACTCTGTGACCCCATGAACCTCAGCATGCCAGGCCTCCCTGTCCATCACCAACTACCGGAATCCACCCAAACCCATGTCCATCAAGTTGGTGATGGCATCCAACCATCTCATCCTCTGTCATTCCCTTCTCCTCATGCCCGCTTTCCCAGCATTGGGTCTTTTCCAATGAGTCAGCTTTTCACATCAGGTGGCCAGAGGATTGGAGTTTCAGCTTCAACATCAGTCTTTCCAATGAACCCCAGGACTGATCTCATTTAGGATTGACTGGTTGGATCTCCTTGCAGTCCAAGGGACTCTCAAGAGTCTTCTCCAACACCACAGTTCAAAAACATCAATTCTTCAGTGCTTAGCTTTCTTTATAGTCAAACTCTCACATCCACACATGACTACTGGAAAAACCATAGCCTTGATGAGATAGACCTTTGTTGGCAAAGTAATGTCTCTGCTTTTGAATATGCTCTCTAGGCTGGACATAACTTTCCTCCCAAGGAGTAAGTGTCTTTTAATTTCATGGCTGCAATCATCATCTGCAGTGACTTTGGACCCCAGAAAAATAAAGTCAGGCACTGTTTCCACTGTTTTCCCATCTATTTCCCATGAAGTGATAGGACCGGATGCCGTGATCTTAATTTTCTGAATGTTGAGCGTTAAGCCAACATTTTCACTCTCCTCTTTCACTTTCATCAAGAGGCTCTTCAATTCTTCTTCACTTTCTGCCATAAGGGTGGTGTGATCTGCATATCTGAGGTTATTGGTATTTCTCCCGGTAATCTTGATTCCAGCTTGTGCTTCTTCCAGCCCAGCGTTTCTCATGATGTACTCTGCATAGAAGTTAAATAAGCAGGGTGACAATATACAGCAGTGATGTATTCCTTTTCGTATTTGGAACCAGTCTGTTGTTCCATGCCCAGTTCTAACTGTTGCTTCCTCACCTGCCTACAGGTTTCTCAAAGGCAGGTCAAGTGGTCTGGTATGCCAAAGTCAAAGGCTTTGGCATAGTATATAAAGCAGAAATAGATGTTTTTCTGGAACTCTCTTGCTTTGTCCATGATCCAGCAGATGTTGGCAATTTGATCTCTGGTTCCTCTGCCTTTTCTAAAAACAGCTTGAACATCAGGAAGTTCATGGTTCACATATTGCTGAAGCCTGGCTTGGAGAATTTCAAGCATTACTTTATAGCGTGTGAAATGAGTGCAACTGTGCAGTAGTTTGAGCATTTTTTGGCATTGCCTTTCTTTGGGATTGGAATAAAAACTGACCTTTTCCAGTCCTGTGGCCACTGTTGAGTTTCCCAAATTTGCTGGCATATTGAGTGCAGCACTTTCGCAGCATCATCTTTTAGGATTTGAAATAGCTCAACTGGAATTCTATCACTTCCACTAGCTTTGTTAGTAGTGGTGCTTCCTAAGGCCCAGTTGACTTCACATTCCAGATGTCTGGCTCTAGGTGAGTGATCAAACCATCATGATTATCTTGGTCATTAAGATCTTTTTTGTACAGTTCTGTCTATTCTAGTCAATCTCTTCTTAATATCTTCTGTTTCTGTTAGCTCCATACCATTTCTGTCCTTTATCAAGCCCATCTTTGCATGAAATGTTCCCTTGGTATCTCTGATTTTCTTGAAGAGATCTCTAGTCTTTCCCATTCTATTGTTTTCCTCTATTTCTTTGCACTGATTGCTGAGGAAGGCTTTCTTTTCTCTTCTTGCTATTCTTTGGAATTCTGCATTCAGATGGGTATATCTTTCCTTTTCTCCTTTGCTTTTCACTTCTCTTCTTTTCACAGCTATTTGTAAGGCCTCCTCAGGCAGCCATTTTGCTTTTTTGCATTTCTTTTTCTTGAGGATGGTCTTGATTACTGTCTCCTGTACAGCGTCATGAACCTGCATCCATATTTCATCAGGCACTCTGTCTATCAGATCTAGCCCCTTAAATCTATTTCTCATTTCTACTGAATAGTCATAAGGGATTTGATTTAGGTCATACCTGAATGGTCTAGTGGTTTTCTCCACTTTCTTCAATTTCAGTCTGAATTTGCAATAAGGAGTTCATGATCCAAGCCACAGTCAGCTCCTGGTTTTATTTTTGCTGACTCTATAAAGCTTCTCCAACCTTGGCTGCAAAGAATATAATCAATCTGATTTCAGTGTCGACCATCTGGTGATGTCCATGTGTAGAGTCTTCTTTTCTGTCGTTGAGAAGAGGTGCAATAAGCAAAATGAGCCTGGAGAGAAGAAATATGTTTGAAAGAAGCTGTTTTGCTTCTTCTTATTCTCCAAATCTCCTGGCAGAGTGAAGACTTCCAGAACAGGGAGCAACAAATAGTGGTGAAGCTGACTCAGAACAGTAGAGCAGAGGATGTGTTTGAGAACGTATCAGAGTCTGGTATATCACCGCCGGAGCTGATGAGGGCTCAAGCTGAGTAATATGGAAGGATATCTCTTCCCCTTGGGAAAGTCTGCAAGATAACTCGGGTTCCTGTTGTGCTAGGATTACTTCCGACATAGGTTTTGTGTAGGTGACAAAATGTCTTCTGCTAGCAGGATTGATTATACAGTGAGAATTTCACTCTTGGGGAGATAATTTTCGTGCTTTTTAATGTATCCAAGGAGATAGGCAGAACAGGATTTGGGGAGTCAGAAGACGGGAGACATAAAGTCACTGAATTTTAAGAATGAAATTTTATAAGCTTGGAAAGAAGTACAGTATAATCAACAGAGTTGAGAATGACAGTTCCTAAGGTCTGGAAATTCCTGGATACTCTCAAGACCATCTGGGGAGTCTATGATGTCAAAGCTATTTTCATAGTAACACTAAGGTATTATTTAGTAGTTTCACTCATTCTCTCCTAAATGGTTGTTGGAATTTTCCGGTAGCTTGATGAGACATTTGATATTGCAACAGATGAAATGCAGAAGTAGATATGAGTCTCTAGCTGTCTTCTATATGCAAGACATTTAAGATATTTGTAGAAATATAAAACAATGCCACTTTCTCACTATTTTTTTCAAAATACAGTTGCTTTTAATAAAAATATTTGCAGTTGTTTTTTACACAAATATATTGGCAGGCAATGTATTAGAGCTATTTTAAACACAATAAATTAGTTTTAAAACTTCTTTTTTAATTTCTGCTATAGCATACTGGACATGGAACAACAGACTAGTTCCAAATAGGAAAAGGAATATGTCAAGGCTGTATATTGTCACCCTGCTTATTTAACTTCTATGCAGAATACATCATGAGAAATGCTGGGCTGGAAGAAAGCACAAGCTGGAATCAAGATTGCCGGGAGAAATATCAATAACCTAAGATATGCAGATGACACCACCATTATGGCAGAAAGTGAGAGGAACTAAAAAGCCTCTTGATGAAAGTGAAAGTGGAGAGTGAAAAAGTTGGCTTAAAGCTCAACATTCAGAAAACTAAGATCATGGCATCTGGTCCCATCACTTCATGGGAAATAGACAGGGAAACAGTGGAATCAGTGTCAGACTTTATTTTTTTGGGCTCCAAAATCACTACAGATGGTGACTGCAGCCATGAAATTAAAAGACGCTTACTCCTTGGAAGAAAAGTTATGACCAACCTAGATAGCATATTCAAAAGCAGAGACATTACTTTGCTGACTAAGGTCCATCTAGTCAAGGCTATGGTTTTTCCAGTGGTCATGTATGGATGTGAGAGTTGGACTGTGAAGAAAGCTGAGCGCTGAAGAATTGATGCTTTTGAACTGTGGTGTTGGAGAAGACTCTTGAGAGTCCCTTGACTGCAAGGAGATCCAACCACTCCATTCTGAAGGAGATCAGCCCTAGGATTTCTTTGGAAGGAATGATGCTAAAGCTGAAACTCCAGTACTTTAGCCACCTCATGTGAAGAGTTGACTCATTGGAAAAGACTCTGATGCTGGGAGGGATTGGGGGCAGGAGGAGAAGGGGATGATGAAGGATGAGATGGCTGGATGTCATCACTGACTCAATGGACTTAAGTCTGAGTGAACTCTGGGAGTTGGTGATGGACAGGGAGGCCTGGCGTGCTGTGATTCATGGGGTTGCAAAGAGTTGGACATGACTGAGCAACTGAACTGAACTGAACTAATAGCATATGTACCATATAACATAAAAAGTTCAAGAGCAGAAAAGAGTCCTGAGACCAAAAAATTTGAGAACTGATACCTTAGAATATTAGGGAAAAAAGACTTCAGACATTTGTTAGATTGTGAGAGAAAAAAATCATATATTATATTCTATTTTTCCTTAAAAATCAATTGGAAGATGACAAAAAGAGTGAGAAGCAAAAATGGAAGCTGTATATTCAATGAAATGAAAAATACCTAAAATTCGGATCTAAAACATTTAAAGAAGGATAGCTAAAAACAATGAGTTGCGGACTAATGGAAGAGAAGAGAAAATGACATCATAGATTGGCTGTTGCTGAATAACTTGGGCAGAGATGACAAAATACATGATTGTTCTAATGGGCAGCACACCCTTACTTTTTTTCCTATTGCTGTCTAATTCATATATTGTAAGATGATCCTTTTAAAGTGTTCAATTCAATGGTTTCTAGTATGTTCACAAAATTATGCTCTCATTATCACCACTATCTAATTGCAAAATATTTTTTTTGCCAAAAAGAAACCTGTACCTGTTAGAAACCACTCCCCATTCTTCTCAGTCTATTTTCTATCTCTATGGATTTGTCTACTCCAGACATTTTGTGTAACAGAAGTCATACAACGTGTGGCTTTGTGTCTTCACTATTTCCTTAGCACAGTGTTTTCAAAATTAGTGTATGTTGTAGCGCATATCAATTCTTTATTCATTTATTTGGCCAAATGATATTCCATTTTGTTACCCATTCATCAGTCTATGCACATTGTTTTTTCCTAATATTTTGCTATTATGAATAATGATGCTATGAGCATTTGAGTACAAGTGTTTACATGGACATGTTTTCAGTTCCTTTGTGAATATATCAAAGTATGAACTTTCTCAGTCTTATGATAACTCTGTTTAACTTTTTGAGTAAATGCCAAACTTTTCCACAGCAACTATGCCATTTAACTTTCCCACCAGCAGTGAATGAGAGTTCCAATTTTTTTGTATCCTTAGTAATACTTGTTTTGGAGAAGGAAATGGCACCTCACTCCAGTGTTATTGCCTGGAGAATCCCAGGGACAGGGGAGCCTGGTGGGCTGCCGTCTATGGGGTTGCACAGAGTCGGACACGATTGAAGCGACTCAGCAGCAGCAGCAGCAGCAGTAATACTTGTTATTATTCATCTTTTTAATTATAGCCATTCTTGTAGTTATAAGCTACAACTTGTGGTTTTGATTTGTGTTTCCTTCTTTTCACATGCTTATTGGTCATTTATGTATCTTCTTTGACAAACATCTATTCAAATCTTTTGCCCATTTTAAAATGATGTTATCCATGTTTTTATTGTGAGTTGTAACAATTCTTCATGTTATTAGATACTATTCATTTATCAAATCTATATCAAAGTAAAGAGACTGACTTGAATTAGTAATCAAAAAATATCTCACACACAAAAAAATCCTAGGACCAAATGGTTTCACTGGTGAATTTACCAAATATTTAAGGAGGAACTAAGATGAATTTTCTACACTTGCAAAAGAAGTTCTTCCAAAAAGTAGAAGAGAGAGGATCAGAAATTTCTGTACCTAAGAATAAATTTGGGAAATGTGAACAGTCTCTGTAGAAAAAAAGCTTTAACACACTCCTCAGTGATACAAGAGACTTAAACAAAGAGAATCTCATAATCTTTGGATAAGAAGAGCCAATATAATATAAATAATAATTTTCTTTAAATAAATATATTAACATAATACCAATAAAATGCCAAGATAACTTCAGGGTATTTAGACAACTAGAAGAGGAGCTAAAAAGCCTCTTAAGTAAAAGAGGAGAGTGAAAAAGTTGGCTTAAAGCTCAACATTCAGAAAACGAAGATCATGGCATCCGGTCCCATCACTCCATGGGAAATAGATGGAGAAACAGTGGAAACAGTTTCAGACTTTATTTTTCTGGGCTCCAAAATCACTACAGATGGTGACTGCAGCCATGAAATTAAAAGATGCTTACTCCTTGGAAGAAAAGTGATGACCAACCTAGGTAGCATATTCAAAAGCAGAGACATTACTTTGCCCACTAAGGTCCGTCTAGTCAAGGCTATGGTTTTTCCTGTGGTCATGTATGGATGTGAGAGTTGGACTGTGAAGAAAGCTGAGTGCCGAAGAATTGATGCTTTTGAACTGTGGTGTTGGAGAAGACTCTTGAGAGTCCCTTGGACTGCAAGGAGATCCAACCAGGCCATTCTGAAGGAGATCAGCCCTGGGATTTCTTTGGAAGGAATGATGCTAAAGCTGAAGCTCCAGTACTTTGGCCACCTCATGTGAAGAGTTGATTCATTGGAAAAGACGCTGATGCTGGGTGGGATTGGGGGCAAGAGGAGAAGGGGACGACAGAGGATGAGATTCCTGGATGATATCACTGACTCGATGGGCGTGAGTCTGAGTGAACTCCGGGAGTTGGTGATGGACAGGGAGGCCTGGTGTGCTGCGATTCATGGGGTTGCAAAGAGTCGGACATGACTGAGCGACTGAACTGAACTGAACTGAGACAACTAGAATATTGAGTTCATATGAGAAAAAAAAATAGAGACAATTCTGAATAAAATAATAATATATCATAAAGTTAGATAAATCAAAACAGTGTAATAATAGCCAAAAAGAAAAAAAAGGTGGATAGATCAATGAAACAGAAATGAAATTCCAGAAAGAATTAGTGCTCATTGGCATCATTTCAAATCAGTGGAGAAAGGATGCATAAATTAAATAAGTTATTGACTTATTATTATTGGATAAATCTGTTTGAAAAAAGAGAACTGTATAGAAATACATTATATAATGGAGTGGCAAAAACGTTTAAGTAAAACACAAATTTCATTAATCATATAAAGATTGGAAGTATGCTTAGGAAAAATCACCATTAATTAAATTAAAAGATAAGCAAACTTGTAAAAATTATTTGCTGTTTATATTTTCTATAATATATACAGAAAGTTAGAGCCAATCAACCCACTAAAATTGGGTTAGATATATAAATAAGAGCTTAAGATAAAGGAAATACAATGGCTCTTAAACAAGTAACTACTCAATTCACAATAAGATAAATGCAAATAAACAAAATAGTAAATACCATATTCTACCTATCAGATTGGCAAAGAGCAAACATTTCATAACACACAGTGTTAGCATGGGTATGAGAAAACTGATATGTTACTGGTGAGAGTGTGATTTAGGACAGCTCTTACTGATCACAACCTGGCAATATTGATACGAATTACTAAAGCAAACACCTTTTAGTTCAGCAAGTACAATTTTGAGAATGTAACCAACAAATATCCATGCACATATGTGAAACAGCATACCTACCAAGTATAGCACTGTTTACAATAGCAAAAGAATAAGAACAAATATTTGCCCATAAGTGCCTGATTAAATATATACAAAAGAATGTTACACAACTTATAGAAGAAAAAAAAAGAACATTCTTTCTCCCTTATAGAAGGAAGAAAGGTAAAGAAGCTCCTTATATATTAATAGGAAAGATCTCTAAGACATATTTAAAATATAAATAAATCAAAAGGCAGAAAGAATGTATAGAGTATGCCAAAAGGGAAAATAATAAATATTTTTATTGCTTGTACATCTAGGAAATTACAGAAGAGCATTTGTTGTCTGCCAGAGTAGAGGACTAGAACTGGGGTACTGGAGTATAGAATTATGCTGCCTAAATTTTGAACCAATTCCTGCATTTTCAATTCAAAATATAAGAATCATAAACAATTCAGCTATCAACAAAACAGGAATGGAAGAGAAAAATAAAGCCATCTTAGAAACAGTACATTTTAGAAGTAGTTAAAATCACAGACACAGGCCAAAAACATGATCAGGGATAGCAGACATTTGAATAAAATGAGCAAAATTAATTTTTTAAAAAGTGTTAAAGAATTAGCAGAAAAATCTGAAAAGCTCTGAAGTGCCAGCCAGTATAAAACTAATATCCAGTAAAAAAGACTAAATTCCCAATGTATTCAAAGAAAGTTTTCCTGGAATGATGGGAGACATTCTAACAATTGAGAGCAGAGCATGTCCCGGGAAAAACTGATGCTGATGATCAACCAGGAGTCTTTCCTGAGAAAAGTTACCGAATGTAACCAGACCAGAACACTCCTGTGAGCCTGTAGCAAAGGAAGAAAAAAGAGTCTGATATTTAAGGAGGAAAAAAAGTTAAGGCTGAATTCAGACTTCTCTAGAATCACATCTAATGCTAACTGTGCTGTGATGTCTACAAAGTTTTAATGGAAAGGAACATCATCATATTTTATGTCCCACTATCCTATAATCAAAACCAAGGAAAAATATTTCAAATATACAAAAAAATCAAGAAATATTGTTTCCATGAACATTCTTGTAAAAACTACCAGAGGACAGGCTTCAACCAACCAAACTATGGATTTGGTGAGCAGTGAATCCATTTAAATGTTCCACTAGTACTAACAACTGTGGGAACTATATGCTTAAGAGAGTGAAAATGAACATCTTACACCTTGAAATGTTAGACTATTGCAGAAATGTTACACTGTTATAGAAATGTTATAACTAATAAAAGTCAAAGGGTGAGAAAATGTAGGAGGTAACATATGTAGTTAACATGGCTTAGAGGAGGTTATACTTTATAATGTTTTAAAGAGTAGACTATGTAAATATGGTGATTTTCGTGGAGGAAAATGAGCCTGGGACAGGGCTTGTTCTAATATTAGCTTGCTCTAATATTAGCATATTGATAAGACTTCTTCCTCTCTTTGGTACACCATTAAAAAATATTATGTGTGGATCTCTAATAGTTTCCACAGTATCTGCTTATAATAAAAGCCAAATAACCAGGGCTTCTGCCTATATCAGACATCTAATGACCAGATCTCATCCTCTAAAGATTTCTATCATGGAAAAAGGTCAGGGTTAGAATTACCACAAGATCCAGCAATTTCACTTCTGGATATATACTAAACAAAATTGGAAGAAGGGGCTAGATAAAATATTTACACCCCTTATGTTCATAACACATTATTCACAATAACTAAAATGTGGGAGCAACTCAAGTGTCTATAGATGAAAGAATGGATGAGGAAAATGTGCTATGTATACACGATGGAATATTATTCAGCCATAAAAAGGAAAGAAATTCTGACATATGCTGCAACATGGATGAACCTTGAGGACATTATGCCAAGTGAAACATGCCAGTTACAAAAGATAGCATGCTATATGATTTCACCTGTATAAGTTACTTCAGTAAGTCAATATCGTAGAGACAGAAAGGAGAATGGTGATGGCCAGGGGCTGAAGGGAAGGGAGGGGAGTTATTGAATAGAACAGAGTTTATGTTTTATAAGATAAAAAGAGTATGGAGATGGATATTAGTGATACTTGCACAATGCTACGAATGTATTTAATACTACTGAACTGTACCCTTAAAAATGCTTAGGATGGTAAAAATTTATGTAATCTGTATCTTCAGTTCAGTTCAGTCCCTCAGTCATGTCCGACTCTTTGCAACCCCATGGACTGTATCTTACCACAATGAAAGAAAATGAGGAAAAAAGTTCAAGGTTAGACTCTTCTGTTTATTAAGATTCCTAATTGGAAATAGCAGAATCCACTCTACCTGCTTATACAAGAAGTGTTGCTTTGGGATCATTGAAAAGACTTGAGTTATAAGATGTGGGGTAAGCCTTCAGGAGAAAAGTCCTAAAACAATATGCCAATACTGGTCCCATCTTCAGACACAATGTGACAATGTCCATAGCCCGTTCAGCCACAGTTCTGTGTGATAAGGATGCACTTCTGACTTGGATCTTGAGTATTGCTTGGTCCATGCACTGGTGCTCAAGGCAATTCCAAATGAACAGGAAATCCATATGCCCTCCAACCCTCAGGGGCTACCCCTTACTTTAATATTCAACAAGATGGATCATGTCTCATTGGTAAATTTCACTTATCTCTTGTGCTTCTGGGCAGACCATTCTGTAGTCTGCTTCATACTTTGCTAATACCTCCCAGCCTGTGCTTTCTTCACTGACCTTTCTCATACTTCTATAACTTTTATGTACCACTAACCCAAGTTTATATGATATAGAAGAGACTTTTCTGAAAGTTTGAAGATATTGGAGGGTAATTATAGCACAGAGCAGGAAATAATTTTGCCACTAATACAAGGCAATTAGTGTAGAGAATACCTTTTACCAAAATTTTGTGGTTAGGGAGGCTAACTGATTAATAAGGCAATATCAACTTCCTATTTGATGGCAAACATGCTGCTGCTGCTGCTAAGTCACTTCAGTCGTGTCCAACTCTGTGGGACCCCATAGATGGCAGCCCACCAGGCTCCTCCATCCCTGGGATTCTCCAGGCAAGAACACTGGAGTGGGTTGTCATTTCCTTCTCCAATGCATGAAAGTGAAAAGTGAAAGGGAAGTCGTTCAGTCGTGTTGGACTCTTCGCGACCCCATGGACTGTAGCCTACCAAGCTCCCCTGTCCATGAGATTTTCCAGGCAAGAGTACTGGAGTGGGTTGCCATGGCAAACATGAGCATAGTAGAAAAGTGTTACACATCTCCCATCTTATGAACTTTCTCATTGGTCCCATCCCTCCATCTGCTGCTGACTCCATCACACTGCTGGGCTCGTCTCTTTCCAGAAGCTCTTTCTCATCTCTTTACTGTTCATGTGCCCCTTCTTCTCTTGCCTGTGCTGCTGATAGAACTTCTCTTACTTGATTACCTTTTTGTTTTACAGTTATCTTCCAGTCATGTCTTGGGTAAGGGGTTTATATTTCACAGCGAATTAGATTTATTGAATTATTTTTCAAAGAAAAATCTTTCTCCCTCTTACAAATGACATGCTCCTATCTCTGTAGGTAAAAAGCCTACCTGCAGAATCTTTCGTACTATAGCTACTTTGCTCTCCCTGAAACTAATAGTAAAAACCTAGTGGTGGAGATTGAAATGGGAAACTCGTAAAACGTAGAAAAGATACAATTACAATTTGATGTTAATGAAAAGAATAAAAGCAGTTTTTGACTTGTGTACTCAGTTTTTGACCTGTACTAAATTCACTGAAGCTCACTGATGAGCTTCAGTGTATGTTTTATTCCTTGAATTCTGGAAATCAAAAGTAAATTCATCCCTTCTGATCTTATTTTTACATAGGTCACCATTTTTTTTCATCCGATGTCATAACATCTTCAAATGAAGTGCTTGTTATTTGTCTTGATATATTGGCAGATCACCAAAATCTATACAATGAAATAAAAAGAATTATCACTATCAGAATTCATGTTTCACTAGTTCTCTAAGACAAGCAATAAGTATGGGACACTTAATATATTGGCAGTGAATTGGGACTCCCCACCCTTTACCTGCTCCCCAAAAGCTCAGTCATGGTCAGTGACAAAAGGAATGAGAGGCTGATCTTTATTTATTGTGGGATTAGAAAACAGACAAGATATAGTTAATATTTCTTAATTCTTTCTTTGTTTCACTTGAACACTGTAGCAGACTAAAAATTATTGCTCAAGTATCAGCAGATTAAAGAGACAGAATTCATTCTTTATTATTCATTTGAATATTCATTAGTGAGAGGAAAATTGGGATGCTCTGGAGGTTCATCTGCTCCCCACTTTGGGTCATTTGGTTGAGGACTGGCTCTGTAGGTTTGAGTTAGATTTGCCAGAAGATAGGATACCAATCACAGATTCAAAAGGCATCACTTTCTAATGTAGCTCCTTTTCCAGCCACTTTTATCTGTTATGTAAATGCGTTATGAGATAGGTACCCTCTCTACTAAAATGGTGGCCATGGGATGGAGATAAAGACCATCTCTTTGCCGACAAAGGTCCGTATAGTCAAAGCTATGATTTTTCTAGTAGTCATGTACAGATGTGAGAGTTAAACCATAAAGAAGGTTGAGCACAGAAGAATTGTTGCTTTTGAATTGTGGTGCTGGAGAAGGCTCTTGAGAGTCCCTTGAACTACAAGGAGATCAAGCCAGTCAATCCTAAAGGAAATCATCCTTGGATATTCACTGGAAGAGAATGATGCTCAATCTGAAGGTACAATACTTTGGCAGCCTGATGTAAAGAGCCAACTCAGTGGAAAAGATCCTGATGCTGGGGACAATTGAAGGCAAAAGGAGAAGGGGGTTACAGAGGACAAGATGGTTGGATGGCATCACTGACTCAATGGAACATGAGTTTGAGCAAACTCTGAGAGAGAGTGAAGGACAAGGGAACTTGGTGAGCTGCAGTCCCTGGGGTCTCAGTCAGACACGACTTGGCAACTGAACAATAGCAACAATAAATGACTGTTTTAAGCTGCAGGGTCATAGAATTCAGACGATGGCTTGTACTCTGCTACTTCTTGGCTTGTAACTCCTCCCCATCCCAGTAAGTCCTATATCTACACCATGTGACAGGAATGGTTTGTATCTGTCATCCCTTTAGGCAGCATTCATTCCACAAATATTTACTGAGTGCCCACCATGTGCCAGGCACTGTTATAATTCCTGAGATACCTCAGTGAACAAAACAAAGAGCTCTGTCTTTCTGGGGGTTATATTTTAGTGGTGATGCTCAAGGTGGAAGAAGATGAAACAAAGATAAGAGGCAAATTACATAATATGTTAAAAGGTAGAAGTCCTATGGAAAACAAAATGTAGAATGGGGTAGACAGGGATCGGGTGTTGCTATCAGAATTGGGAAACTGATTAATGTGTAGCTTGGCTTTGGATAAATTACTATATACTATATACATTCTTTAAGATAGAGTTCGTGGTCTTTTTCTTTTTTAATCCTGTATCCCTAATACAGTAACTAACATATATTGGGTGGCTGACAGTTGTTGAATTAATTTTTCTGATGTGATTTAGCATACAAAAATTGATTTGTCAGGTCTCATTCATAAGCAGCATTACCTCAGCACTCTTCTAACTCAAGGACATTCCTTGGCTTCTGCGAAAAAATACCTGGCACACATTAATTTTTAAGGAAATCTCATTAGGAAATAATGTTCTATGCCATCACCTTCAATTTAGTTAATGTCTCCATTGAAGACTGGTTCACTGTGTTGTTTCCAGCATCTGGCAAAATGTAGCATATAGCCTAGGAAGAGTTGGCCATTATACAACAGAAATGGAGGATGTAACAAACTCTCAGGTATGTTTTGTAACATGGACATAGCTCTTGTGTACAGAAAGGAAAGAAACACAAATTACGCCAAAAATCAAGGTGCCTCTGTGTATACTAGCTTTGAAGACTGAATTTATTTAGAATTCACTTCTTCTAATAGTGCATTAGTGAGAAGTATATCTCAACCCAAAAAGCTCCTCTGTCCATGGGATTCTCCAGGCAAAGATACTGGAGTGGGTTGTCATGCTCTTCTCCAGGGGATCTTCTCAACCCAGGGACTGAGCTAGCATCTCCTGTGGCTCTTGCATTGCAAGAGGATTCTTTACTGCTGTGCCATGGGGAAAGTCCAATGCTGTAGTACTAAGGATGTAAGTTGGCTTGGTAACTGCTGCTGATTCTCAGATGACTCCATGTGGGGATCAAAGAAGGTGCTGCATGTGACACAACAAAATCAGAAAAATCATAATATGCACCCAAACTCTGCTAATTTGACTCCTTTAATCTCTTTTTGAAAAGACACTGAACTCTCAGAAGTCCTTGATATCATGCCTCTTAGTCAATATGCAGGCCAGTGACTCCTCTTTTTTCCTTCGCAAACGAAGAGGTAGAAATTACTGTTGACTTTATCCTACTCATATTGTTACATAACGTTGATTTTTAAAAGAAGTTTTAGAGATAAAAGAAAATCTGAAAAAAAATTGCTAGAAATCATGTGGTTCAACTCAGTGAATCACACTGCCAGCAGGCAAATTATTTCTTGGCAGTAAAAATTGTCTAGCTATCATTTCGCTCCTTAAAGCTGATCTTTACAAGAATTCACTGATCCTTAATGTGGAATACTTCAGAGGATCTAGTCCAATGGTAAAAATCAAAACCGGTAAAGACTGGTTTGGCAGCCTAGAGAGAGTTCACCTTGGAATGAATGGGTCAAGAATCTGAATACAAGGTAACTCTCCAGCTCTTTTCAATTGTTTTGGAGTCGATAAGATTTTTACCTGGAACCACAAATGGAAGTGTTTATCCAGAATAATCAAATGCAGAGAAGCTGTGTCTGACTCTTTGCGACCCCATGGACTGTAGCCTACCAGGCTCCTCTGTCCATGGGATTTTCCAGGCAACAGTACTGAAATGGATTGCTATTTCCTTCTCCAGCGGATCTTCCTGACCCAGGGATGGAACCCAGGTCTCCCACATTGTAGACAGACGCTTTACTGTCTGAGCCACCAGGGAAGTCCTATTAAATGGTATTAAATATTAAAAATGGAGAAAGCACCTAAGTTCTTTGATGAACATATTTTGGCTTTATGTTTACATGCAACTTTATATCAGGCAGACAAAATGATTTGCAAAGGAGCAAATAATGTATTTGTGAAATAAAAAAAAATGTCATGGAAAAGCCTCTGCCACTAGACTATTCCCAATTTTTGAATGTTAGTAAGTCATTCTGGAGAAGGCAATGGCACCCCACTCCAGTACTCTTGCCTGGCAAATCCCATGGACGGAGGAGCCTGGTAGGCTGCAATCCATGGGGTTGCTAGGAGTCGGACACAACCAAGTGACTTCACTTTCACTTTTCACTTTCATGCATTGGAGAAGGAAATGGCAACCCACTCCAGTGTTCTTGCCTGGAGAATCGCAGGGACGGGGGAGCCTGGTGGGCTACTGTCTATGGGGTCGCACAGAGTCAGACACGACTAAAGCGACTTAGCACAGCAGCAGCAGTAAGTCATTTGTGTCTCTAGAGCCCAGCTCTTTTTGGTAAAATGGGGAACAATTTTGCTCATTTTCCACAAATATTATGTCAATCCAGTGAGGGAATACAAGTGAACATGTCCTGTAAAGCATTACGCTGCACACATTTGAAGTTTGATATTATTTATTATTTTTGCAGAGATTCTAGAACAAATGATTTCTTAACCATATAGTTACTTGTCTCAGAATTGCTATTAGTATGAACATGATTTCCAGACATTTCCCTTATTTGAACTATTTCCCCACTTTCCTCTCATCTCACCTGATGTATCTGTTCTGTCTGCATGACCCCTCCAAACTGCTGCCTCCCTATTCTGCAAATGCCAGTGCTGGCATCTCTCTGCCTACCAGATAAGGAACACTATCTATCTGTGTTCCCTTGTTAATCTATTGACCTTTAAGCATAGTTGTGTTTCATTAAGAGGGCATGTACTTTGAGGCAAACATTTTCCACTGGTTTAATTTTAGCTGTGAGAGAGACAAGGGAGGTGTGTTTCCAAAAGATGTCACTTACACCGAAGAGGAGAGGAAGACACTCTAAGGCGCATTCCTCTGGTATCATCTGGTATTTAATTTTCTGCAGCAAAGAGCTATGCTGTCCTGATTTCATGGAAAATACAGAAAGAGGTAAAACAATAGAGCATTTCAGTACTCCTTCCAGGAGGGTACACTGCCAGGGCATTAGGAGCACAAAATAGAAATCAATTTGGATAGATTATGGTTGACTACTTTCACAGGATATCTATTAGGATCTCTATTCCACCAGTTTTTAACTGGTTAACTCTGGGCAGGTTGAAAGCTTTCTGAACCTCATTCTCTGTTAGGAAGGAGTAACAGTAACTTTCTTGTGTAATTATTATTAAGTGTTACTACTATTCAGTACATGTGAAAAGTTCTGGCATGCAATGATTTGCTGTATGTCTCAGGAAATTCAAACAGGGGCTCTGTGTCAACCCAGAGGGGTAGGATGAGAAGGGAGAGGGAAGGAGGTTCAAGATGGGGCGGATATATGTGTACCTATGGCTGATTCATGTTGAGGTTTGACATAAAAGAACAAAATTCTGTAAAGCAGTTATCTTTCAATTAAAAACTAATAAATTTTAAAAGTTCTGGCATAAAGTGGGTACATCATAAATATTACTTATACATTTATAATCAATAAATACTATTGCTCTCAGTGGATAGTGACTGCATGTTTTTATTGAGATACAGAGAGCTCAAAGAGGCACACTACGCATTTGCTGAAGACTTAAGCTGTGGATACATAAAGTCTTAAGAATATTAGAGTCCAGACCCCCAGAAAAGCAAGATTCCCTTCCATGTATCATCTATGACTGGCAAATATCCAGCCTCTGATTAAACTCAACAAGGACAGGATGTCCATTAGCTACAAAGGAATTCATTCCTTTTAAGAACAGTTCTAACTCTTAGAAAGAGCTTGCTTACAATCCTTTGAAATTTAGTCTTTCATAAATTCAGCCCATTAATCCTACATCTTCCTATTACAGTATTAAAGATGAAGCTGAATCATCATTATTTCACGAAACACCTATGGAAAGAATGAAGACAAAATCATGCCAGACTTAAATCTTCTCTTGTTTCAGTTCTTAATATTCTCTTATGATATCATTGGCAGCCCTTTACTGGCCTACGTTACTCTAGTTTTTAAAGTATAGTCTTGTTTTTAATGTATAGGAACCAGGTTTGAACATAGTGCTATGTGTGTGGCCAAATACAATGAGTTTCTCTTTATTAATTGGCATTCTGTGCATTTATAAATGTAATCTAAGTTTGCAGTTTATATTTACCTTCCACTAGGAACAACACATGTATTTATTCAAATCAGGACACTTTTGAGAGTGAAAGGTGTGCTATTAGCAATTACACTTGGAAAACAGACATAAACTGGAATTGTTAAGATGAGCAAATATAGGTCCTCATCTTACATCAAAAGCATGCTCCCATTTTGTTCTATTTTATCTCTCTTTCAGTTCTTGTGTAATGATCTGTTCTCTGGTTTATTCTAATAGTTCATGGAAGTTTATGGAATTCAACTGCATAAGTCTTGAATTATATATGCTCTAATTGCTTCTAACAGATAGACTTTTGGTAAACACAACAACTTTTGCTTCTTTATTTTAAATCTCACTAACATACCAGGTTTGTGTACTCTCTTTTATAAAAATTTCAAGCTTTCTTTTCCTGTACATTCTCTGTACATTAGAATGCTATAATCATGAGACTGTTAAAATGACCCTGGTGTTTATACTTTTCTATTGAATTAATGCTTCTCATATATATCTGTGGCTTTTGAGTATTTCCAGCTTTATCAATTTATCTGAGTAATTATCTCTTTCTGAAATTTCAGGTTGACACTTTTTGGATCACGTCATCAAGTCTACAAATAATTATATCAAATTGCATTTATTTAATACTTTGCACATTGCAAAACTGCTTTCATATTCACATTTGAATGTTCCAACAACTCAAGAAAGGCTGAAAAAGTATAATTATCTTGTCTTTATAGAGAAATGAATGGCTTAAACTCAAATTTTTAATATCTATTCCAGTGTTCCTTCAACTATGCTGTAAGGTTTTCTTCTTTCTTATCATTCAAGAAATACCTCCACCCTTTTGCCTATTTTCATGCACTGAATGATACATTTTTAAGAAAATAAGTAGTTATTCAACAGCATCTAAACACTTTCTTTTCCTAAGCCATGAGACTCAATTTGAAGAAAATTTGTAAATAGTACACATCCCTATGTTTTTATCCTTCTCCTAATGGAATAAAAATCACTAGATATAGATTCTGTCTCTGCCCATGTAATTTTGCCTTATGTTTGGGCTCATGTGATAAGCAAAGTTGGTAAAGCTGAAGGGTTCTGGAGATATAGGCAAGTTCTCCATCAGATGCTACACATTGCTGTACTTCTATCTTATTGTTCTATCAGATGGACACATGGACAATTTTAAACTCCTTTTCTAATAATTACCAATTACTGCCAGACAGTGGATACACCTATCTCATTTCAAGGACACCCTGCACTTGGAAAGTCAGCTACTTAGTTCTTGAGAAGATACTGATTCACCTTATTTGAAAAGATCTTCATGTCTGAATTATAGATTCTAGGATATAGGTTTTCTTCTCCTCCTCCTTGTCACATTTTTTTGTTCTCCAAAGTATTGAGATTAGGTTCACGCCCTTTAGTTCACTCTTTCATCTTTATTTCTGTCTTCTCAGTAGCAACCCTTCCTATTTCCCAATACATCAAAAATAGAAACTTAGCCCTTATGTGTTTTTAATCTTTTTGCTAGCAGATATTTTATCTGTGGTACAAGTTATAATGTAACTCCTCCCTTTCCTTCCTGCTGGCCTTTAAGACTAGATGTTTGTATGAGGATGAGTAGTGCAAGCAACTCAAGCCCCCTCAAAGGAAAACTTTAATCTGAATGTTCCAAGTCTTTTTCTTTTTCAGACTTGGCTGCTGCTGTTAAATTTTGGTCTTCTGGCAAGATTGGAACCCCAGGAAGAGAAATAATATAGTATCTAAGGCATAATACATCCTGACTACTCTTTATATGGCACCAAGACTAATTTTAATCTGCAAAAACTGAACAGTGTGTCCTTGGACCAAAAATCCAAATCCTAACTCTTACAAATTTATGATGTGACCTTGGGCTTGCCACTTGATTATTCTAAGCATTAGATTCTTCACCTGTTTAAAGTGAAGGAGTTGAGCTAGCTGCTCCTTAATATTTTTTTTCATATTTTCATAGTAACTTATTCTGACCATGAATAAGCTATTTCATATATGGTTTTGAGTATCACACAATAGTCCTCTCCCTGGTTGGGAGTGGTGTGTTTGATGACCAGGAGATGGTAACTGATACTCAGTGGTGTTGCTTTTTTTTTTTTCTCCAGCTTTCTTTCTTTCTTTTTTTTTTTTAATTAATTTTTATTTTTTGGTTTGTTTTGCTTTACAATACTGTATTCGTTTAGCTATACATTGACGTGAATCAGCCACGAGTGTACATGAACTCCCAGCCCGACCCCCACCTCCCTCCTCCCACCCCACACCTTCTCTCTGGATTATCCCTCTGCATCAGTCCCAAGCATCCTGCATCCTGCATCAAACCTAGACCGGCGATTCATTTCACTTATGATATCATACATATTACACTGCCACTCTGCCAAATCATCCCACCCTCTCCCTCTCCCACAGGGTCCAAAAGGCTGTTCTATACATCTGTGTCTCTTTTGCTGTCTTGTGTACAGGTTTAAGTTACCATCTTTCTAAATTCCATATATATGTGTAAGTATACTGTATTGGTGTTTTTCTTTCTGGCTTACTTCACTCTGTATAATTGGCTCCAGCTTCATCCACCTCATTAGAACTGATTCAAATGTATTCTTTTTAATGGCTGAGTAATACTCCATTGTGTATATGTACCACAGCTTTCTTATCCATTCATCTGCTGATGGACATCTAGGTTGCTTCCATGTCCTGGCTATTATAAACAGTGCTGCGATGAACATTGGGGTACACGTGTCTCTTTCAATTCTGGTTTCCTCAGTGGTGGTGTTGCTTTTAAGAGAATGATTTACTTCTTTTAACCTTCTATTAACTGCTCATGAATATCTTTCATTTTGTCTTTACATTCATTTCACATATATCTTTCTAGAGTATTAAATGCATAGAAAAATCATTTTACTTGAAGGGATTATTTTTTTAAGCTTTCACATTCATAACTCATCATTGAGATTCTGGAACTTTAGATTTGTGGATTTTAATATTCTGTGCTCTTCAGAGTTTGTGTCTGTGAATATACTGTCTGTGATGGAGTTTAGGTACCTGCAGGGTAAAAAATATGTAGCTCTCAAAGGTAAAAGTCTCTGTCTAATTTTAGGTGGTTTCTGTCTCCTATTTATCACAATTTTTTTTTTTTTTTTCCCCCTCAAGTGTCCAATATTTCCTAGGGTCCAATATTTCATAAGCCCTGCAGCATTGCTGTGAGATGGGTAACAAACCAATTTATATTTTATAGATACTAAAACTGAGGCACAAGAAAGTATGTGATCTGTTCCAGCACTCAAGCAGCTCAGCAAGGAATGGCAGAATAAAGATCAAGAAAAGAAATAACCTAATTCCTCTGTGATTCTCTTTTGCTGAGGATCAGAGCACCATAGAGCTGACAGAATCTTTGAGAAACTAGCAGCCTACTATCCTCTTTGTAGGGAAGCCTGTCTATGAGTTTATTCAGCAGAGATGGTAAGCTCCTGACTATCATCCATACCAGTGTTTAACATTCTTCATTACTAGAAAGTTCTTCCTCAGACTTTGCCATCATCCACAACCATACATCGGCTCTTCTCGTGTCATGCCTCGAACTCTGTAACAGCCTTCAGACGAGGCTGTTACAGTAATTCCTCTCCTCCACTCCCTGCTTCTGCCTGCCTCACCCAATTTGTTCCACATTCTGTGTCCAGTGATCTTCCTTAAGGCACTATTTCATAGCACCGCTTGAGTGTGCAAATTGTGTAAGGCTTTGTGGTTCCCAACATATCAGGCCTAGATTCTCTGCCTGGCATTTAAGACCATCAGAGTTGGATTCTGCTCCATTCATTATTCAACCATCATTTTCCTATCATATCCCTAGTTCAGATATGCAGATCTCTTGTTTTCTTTCCTCAGGATCTCACTTTGCCTTTAAATCTTAGTCTTCCTCTGTCCTTCTTGAAGCCTTTGTTGACTGCTCTAGCTGTAGCAATCTCGTTGCTGTGTTAACACTAATTGTCCTATGGTTACTGTTACCCACAGTCATTCTCTCACTGCATTTGTGTCTCTTTAGCCTTTGTTGACTGCTCTAGCTGTAGCAATCTCGTTGCTGTGTTAACACTAATTGTCCTATGGTTACTGTTACCCACAGTCATTCTCTCACTGCATTTGTGTCTCTTTAGTCTATCTGGACCATTAAGCTTCCAGGACTGTGTCTTCTTTTTGTCTTATAACAGTGTGAAGTACAGTAAATGAAGATTATAAACAAAATGACAGTGTTCTCAATAAGTACTAGTCAACTCTGAAATTCGTGTATTGGATTTGTCAGTTATATCGTATACATGTATGTATGTATGCACACGAGTATGTGTGTGTGTATTTATGAATAAAACTTTTTACTTTTGAAACAGAAAATAGAGTTACAGATGTATTATATAAAATAAACTATGATTACCAGGGAGTAGGTGGGAAGAGGGATAATTTGGAAAATTGGGATTGACATATACATACTACAATATATAAAATAGATAACTAATAAAGACCTACTATATATGGGCTTCCTAGGTGGCTCAGTAGTAAGGAGTCCACCTACCAAATGGAAGAGATGCAAGAGACTCGAGTTCAATCCCTGGGTCAGAAAGAGCTCCTGCAGAAGGAAATGGTGACCCACTCCAGTACTCTTGCCTGGAAAATCCCATGGATGGAGGAGCCTGGTGGGCTACAGTCCATGGAATTGCAAAAAGTCAGACATGACTGAGGGACTGAGCATGCATGTACAGCTACTATATAGCACAGGGAACCCCACTCAATGCTCTGTAATGACTTATATAGAAAAAAAAAATCTTTTTAAAAAAAGAGCAGATATATACATATATCTGATTATAATTGATTAACTTTGTTATACATCTGAAACTAACACAACATTGTACATCAACTATATTTCAATTTAAAAAAAAAGTGGAGGAGGGGGAAAGCTAACACAGCATAAAAGAATTTGTGGGGTCATCTCAAGGCAGGAAACTGGAAACTTAGTGCTTGTCTTCTCACCTGCTACAACTTGAGGAACTGAATTTTAAATTTAATTTTACTTAAATTTAAACTTGCATAATCACATGTGGCTAATGGCTATTGCACTGAACAACTCTAACATTTTTTTAGGATAAACCAGCAATCATTTCACATACCAATCTCCAAAAATTTTGTGAGGATTCGACCTGTATATTTTCTTATTAGAACGTTCTTTGTTTCCTCATTAATAGGTTTGCACTTGAGAATGTGTTATAACCCTCTGAAGGTTATAACCCTCTCTTTTTTCGAAAGTCTCTTCTAACTATAGATTCTGTGATTGTTTCTAGATGTTCCTTGGAGTTGTTTAGTTATTACAATCTTGATATACATAAAATACTCTGAACTCACTGAAAGAAATAGATTGACATATAAATTGATGAAATTGGAGGCATTTGAAGATGAGACCTAAATGTTCTCAATCAGGGACAAATTTTCCCCACAGGAAACATGTAGCCATGTTTGGAGATGTGTTTTGATTTTCATGACTAGGGGCAGGGGCTTCTGGTATCCAGTGGATAAAGGGCAGAAGTGTGGCTAAATTTGTACAGGACAAAGTCCCCAAATGTCCATAGTGCTAAGGCTGAGAAAGTCTGATTTACACAACCATTTAAGGAAAAGGTATCACTTATATAGATACATAAAGACTTTATTCATTTGAAAAGAAGGAAAGATTATTACATGAAATTGTTTGCCTGGATGTACTAAATCTGTAAAGTTTTATAACTTTATAAATGCATGTTTGCCTTTGAATTCCCTCTTCTATGTCAAGGACTTGTGAAGTCAGTGAGAACAATGACAGTTTTGTTAACCCAAGAATATTTGACCAAATTCTTTACTTCTTCTTTCGTTCCCTCTGAAGTTCTCACTGTGCATCTTATTATTACCATTATTAGACAGTCCTAATTTTAGTCCTCATCTGTGTTTTCATTTTCACAGAGCACTATCTGTATTAGAACAACCACCGGTCAAACCATGAGTCCAAGGGTGAAAAATGACATGATATTATGAAATCACCTTCTTCAGGTGGTATTTGTTGGGACTCCTTTTTCCTTGGAAATATTTCATTTGGTAGTGTGAGGCTAGTTAATCTTTCTTCCTCACTTGAGGCAGGAAATAATTAATACAACCTGGGGGGAAAGGCTGGCAAGCTGGTCAGAATGAAATCTGACACCTAGTGAAATGTGCTTCGTTTTCCGGTTTCAGCCTTAGCATGAAATTTCCCGAGGTTCAGAGAAAGGTTCGTCAAATCTTGGCAAATCTCTCCATAAACTAGGCAGTGTCAGATTCAAAAGAAATGTGAAAGTTTTACCTGGCTTCAAATTTCTAGTGTTAAAAGTTTCAGTTGTCCAATCAAGAAGGCTCCTTGCAGTATCAAGAAAAATCTCAGTTTCTTATTTTGGATAACTTATTGGAAGGGACAATTGACTGAGAAATCTCCAGGGAGACATATTTCATAGCAACTTATCCAATATGGTTCAGATCGTGCAGGAATTTTAAATAGACCTGGATGCTATCATGGCAGCAATAATTTCACATTGCTCATTATCAGATCATATCATAAGTTTCCCTCATTCAAAGCCAAGCTAAGGAGAAAATACTGTCCCAGAAGGTTTTTCAAAGTTCACTGGAGAGAAGAATGCATGGAATATGTTTTTACTAAGTTCCAGAGTGGAAAGGAAAGTATAAGAATCAAGAGAAAATCTGTAAAACATTGTTCATGAAATGAATTCTAATAGGCTATGAAGGTGAACAGGGAGGTCACATGTCCAAATTATAATAGTATCAATAGTTCTGGATTTTGAAATAAAAATGGTAGAAAACCTTGTCCTGATTTAAGTAGATTCGAGATCTGATATACTGCATGCATTATTTATTTAATTGAAGTACAGTTAATTTACAATGTTGTGTTAGTTCCTGTACACATTAAAAAAAAAAATCTCCTTGCAAAACCTTCATACATCCACTTAGTACCAAAGGACTGCCCTGCCCAGTTCCCAGGGGGCTCTAGGCAGGTGGATTGCAGCCCTGCTAAGTCAGCTAAGGGAAGCTGCCTTTCCAGCGTGTTGCTCCTTTTAAAGGAGCTGTATCCTGCCAGGACCTTGCAATCATTACAGCCTCATGATAAAATTTCTGGCAATTTAATTAACACAAAGACATTTGAATAGTTTCTAGTGTTTTGTAATCTCCTTCTGTCTGAGTACCATATAATCAAGGACATTCAACTGGAACAGAATTAGCCTACTTTAAGGACACCCCAAACAAATTCATACATGCTGAAGTTATTTAATCATTGGGGCTGAGAAATGGAGTGGTTAAGATGATGAACAGACTTTCCCCATTGTGTTTTTGATTGAAGGGAGTGCTCCTATAGAGATATTGATCTCTGGGATAAATAAAAACACTGGGGATTAAAATCACATTGATTATCACTAACTACTCCTCCTTTTTCATCGAAAGCAATACAGGGTCCATCAAATAAGGTCTATAGTCACAAATCAAAGGCCATTTTTCCATGTCCAAACATGGGAAAAAATGTTGTTACCAAATCTATCTTTTCAATCACTCCTACATCATAGGTAGCGATTGCTGTCAGCAGTGACACAGGCTAACATGAAGAGTGATGACAGGTTATTCTTTCTTGGTCTTTTTGGTAATCAAGCACTCTGAAATTGTGATTGATTGCTGGCTCATAGTGGATTTTTTGTTTTTGAGAGTGATGTTCCAAAAGATTTCCTAAGTCTGAATCTAAAATAGCACAGTAAAAAATATTTATAAATTTATCCCAATTGGGTATATTATTACTGAGGCTAAAAACTAATTTTCAAAATATTCCTGAAAAAATCATATCTTTTGAATCAGTTTACCAGGAAATTGTTCAATTGTTCCAATGAAAGTACTGATTTTAAAAATACCCGAGTGTTCTGTTTTGATTAGTGATGAATGGAGTTTAATACCTGGCAAAATTCAAAATCCATTCGACAATGCCCTGACCTCAATATCTTTCTTTGAAGTGAAAACAAGCTGTGAGTCATGGCTTGAATTGATCTGTAACACAAATACTAGGACTAGCTCCCAGTAAATGATGGTTTCCTTTGGCTGCGAGCAGACAATTGGTGGCCCAGTTAGGTGAACCAGTTCTTTGACCTGAGAGAAGAGAGTCCACTTGCAGGGGCCCAGAAAGAGCTGAGTCATGGCAGCACAGGAATGAGTGAGGGGACCAAGTTTGAATCACAACAGGATTTTCTCTAACTCCAGACTCCTGATGCCCTTTTCTCCAGAAAGTCAGAGAGCAGCAAAACTCGGTATTTTCCTAAAGGGGACAATTTAGTACCTGCTAAGCTGAGAGTAAAATAAACCTGCCAATCCTTCCTGCTTAAACCATCCACTGACATGGGAGTAAAGAATTGCTCAAGGAAATTAATGGCAGGCACTCAAAAAAACTAAGTGGAAAGAAAATGCTACACCTTAGGGGCGACTGTCTGAAATTTATGGCTGTAGAAAGTACTTTAATCAACTCCTGTAGCTGTATTTTTAAAAAAAGATTGGATAATTTTATGATCAATAACAGTATTTGTAAGCCTGTATGCTAAAATGGGAAAAGCAAATCGCATGCTTCAAAGCCTAGGCTAGTTGCTGCAGGTGTTTAGAAGGAATGTTTCCATTACACACATCATTATAAACCAGCCCAGGCAAATTATCGTCTATTTCTGCTTTTATGTGAAGCATGAGGAATTGGTCACTGCAAGTGGCCTAAGACTAAGTTAAATGTCTGACATAGAGATTGTCTGGGCTCTTTTCCCATTAACTATTAAAGAACAGAAATGTTGGGGCTATACAGGGCTGGGTGGCGCTCGAATGGGAAAGGCAGAATGTAATGAGGAGTTGGTTTCCCCACATCTAATTTGATGCTGACAATTGTATTTCCATTACTCCTTGGTAAAAGAGTGAGAGGAGAAAGGCAAATGCCAAAGAATGATGTCAGCTAAATGCCTGAGGTTTAACCAAGTGACAGAGAGCTCAGGGGCGCCTTCTTTGTCCAATACATATTGGTGTGAGCAGACAACTCAGTAAAATTCCCATCATCTCTCTATGTAATGCCAGGGTCTTTTTTGCAGTGGAATTTTGGAGTTTACTTTAAAATTCACTTATAAAAATGTTGTAGGAAATTTAATAAAAGGAGTAAAAGGGTTCAGCATGACAAATAACAGGAATAGTAGTTGTACCCTTGAAGATGTCAGTCTAAGCAGGTCCATTTGGAGCCACTTCCAAGAGACTTCATTGTTTCCAGTAGTCATGCATGAATGTGAGAGTTGGACCATAAAGAAGGCTGAGGGTGGGAGAACTGATGCTTTAAGTTGTGGTGCTGGAGAAGACTCTTGAGAGTCCCATGGACTGCAAGGAGATCAAACCAGTCAATCCTAAAGGAAATCAACTCTAAATATTTATTGGAAGAACTGATGTTGAAGCTGAAGCTCCAATACTTTGAAGAGTCTGAAGAGCATTATTATAAGGGAGTTCAGCTTGTCAGGGTATATCATACTGGCCATCAAAGACAGCACAATACTGAGGTTGAATGTCATACCATTATTGCTTCCCACTTTAGACCAATTGTAGGAAAGGGCTGCTAGGTTTGTAGAATAGTTTTACAAAGTGCAGTTGAATTACTTTTAATCAGACCTGTACTATCATCTTATAACCCAAGGCCTCGGCTTCTTCATCCTTCAAGTGATGAAGTTATAAGCAACTACACTCTGATTCACAGCCAATGATTTCTTATCTATTAAACGTCTCTTGTAATTTGGAAGATGTTGACTAATGAATGGTATATTCTCTAAGCCCCTATATGTCAGCCATTTAAAATTCATCAATAACCACTGGAAGGACAAATAAAGGCTTCAAATATATTCAGTTGAGATTACTATAGGAATAGAAAGAAATTGGATGCTTTCCTTAGCTAACCAACCATAACTAAATAAAAATATTAAATCACTATCATGCTTCTTAACATACAACTCTCTTGTCTCTATCTTAAGACAGTTAAACAACACTAACCTTGAACCCACTCTTCCCAGCAGCATTACCCAGTGCCATGCCTTGGTGGAAAGAGAAGGAAGTGGGCTTCTTCTCTGGCATGAAAAATGTTGGTAAGTGCTTATATTACAGGTGAGCTGTGTGTCAGTGAGAAAGTGTTGCTTTAATGTCTCCCACCTGGAAACCGGAAATCCTCAATAGTCCTTCCCTTCCATCTCGTGCTGAGTTTTACATTAATAAGGTAATGCCTTTACATTCTCTGAGGTTTCAGGGAGAAAGGCATGCAGGAGAAGAGCTCTTATTATTTCTGAGACCTCCCGTCTCGAGCTAGCTTAAAGGCTGAGGTCCCAAGGTGGTGTTGTAATAGCAGTTCTAATAATGTGCATAACGGCACACCTCGAGTGAGGCACTCAGAGGGCATTATACACATTTATTCATTAAACCTGAACACACCCCAGAGATAGGTTAACTGCTATGATACCTCTTTATGCCAAAGTAAACGAAAACAAAGACGGGGGAAGCAGGTTAGTCATGACTGTATAATGAAGCTCTGGTAAAACTGGGGTGAAGCTGCTGTCCTGCTTCCTAAGGATTCAGTGAAAGGCCTGGCTCCGTTTGGCATGATCATATGCCTGTATGGATATGTTTATTTAATTTTATACCATCTTGTTCTAGAAATAAGTGGGGAACACATTCTTAAAACAGCTAGATAATAGAGTTTGAAAATAAGTGCTTAGAGAAAAAGATCCAAGGAAAATAAGGATATGAAAATGAGATGAAGCTAGGATGAAGTACGGTTTGTATTTTATGTGAACAATGATTGCCACATGATTTTGTTACAAATAAATGGAAAATCATAGTCTCAGTTTCCCCTGTTCATGTGCCTTGGAAAGGAAAATTTTTGTGCCCTGGGAAAGAAAAGTATACAGAAAGCAGTAAAGATTTGTAAACTAAACTTCAAGCTATATGCTGAGTGGTAAATCAGAATAGTATCACTAGGGACCAGTAGACTCTCAAATCTAGTGGTACCTCTTCTAAAGGGCAAATGTAAGAAATGGATGACATTTCCCCAGTATCTGGAACCATGAACATCAGAGACAGTGAGATAAACTGAGGAACCTCAGGCAGTGGCAGCAGAGACTTAACGTTCTATTCCCCACAGAGAGGTTGGAAGGTGGGGTTGAATTGGTACCGCAGATAGGGCAGTGACTCATGGTCTTGGCAGAGTCTGTAGACACAGAGATCCTCTCAACAGCATGAACAGCAGCCATGAGCAAATGTGGTATCAGCAGCACAGTGCTACCTCCACCTGAGGACAGCATCAGCACAATTGAGCAAAGTGTCAACATGGTGAAATGACTCTCTCCAACCCCATCCATCAATCCCACCCTGAAGGTGTCACCTCCACCGTGGGAACCTCAGAGACAGGGGAAAGGAAAGGACTGATGAGGGTCTTGGTGTTTGAGAAACATAGCTATTCTTCTGTCGGAAGCAATGGAATTGACTTGTGCTATCTGAAAGCAATGGGACATCCAGTTAGAAAGAAAACTTTTTCCTAAGACTTTATAGAGACAAAGTATATTTTCATTAGATTCAGTTCAGTTCAGTTTAGAAGCTCAGTCATGTCCGACTCTTTGTGACCCCATGAATCGCAGCACGCCAGGCCTCCCTGTCCATCACCAACTCCCGGAGTTCACTCAGACTCACATCCATCGAGTCAGTGATGCCATCCACCCATCTCATCCTCTGTCGTCCCCTTCTCCTCCTGCCCCCAATCCTTCCCAGCATCAGAGTCTTTTCCAATGAGTCAACTCTTCACATGAGGTGGCCAAATTACTGGAGTTTCAGCTTTAGCATCATTCCTTCCAAAGAAATCCCAGGGCATATCTCCTTCAGAATGGACTGGTTGGATCTCCTTGCAGTCCAAGGGACTCTCAAGAGTCTTCTCCAACACCACAGTTCAAAAGCATCAATTCTTCTGCGCTCAGCCTTCTTCACAGTCCAACTCTCACATCCATACATGACCACAGGAAAAACCATAGCCTTGACTAGATGGACCTTAGTCGGCAAAGTAATGTCTCTGCTTTTGAATATACTATCTAGGTTGGTCATAACTTTTCTTCCAAGGAGTAAGCGTCTTTTAATTTCATGGCTTAAATGTAATGATTTCTTCAGATAGTCAGCTTCTAAACCATTCCTTAGATTTCCCAGGTGATGCTGTGGTACAGAATCCACATGCCAATGCAGGAGATGCAAGAGATGTGGGTTTGATCCCTGGGTTGGGAAGATCCCCTGGAGAAGGAAATGGCAATCACTCCAGCATTCTTGCCTGGAAAATTCCATAGACCAAGGAGCCTGGTGGGCTACAGTCCATGGGGTCGCAAAGATCGGACATGACTGAGCAATTGAACACGCACACACACAAATGTTTCCTTTAGTCACAGCACTATCATAGTTTTTGCTTATGTGTGTGTTTGTATGTGTGTGTATGTGTTTCTGATTTTCTTTCTTGAAGTCCTTGTCCAGTACATGAAGGCAAAGTTTTGCATGTGGTGGGACATTCACAGATGGAACTTAGATATCAGATGGGGACTCCATGACTCTTAGTTTCTAGAGAAGATCACCTTAAAGCCCCATTCTATGCCCTATGGAAGTCCTAAATGACCCTCACTTTTCTTGTACAGGCATTAGAGTTTTATTTCTCACAGTCACTGAGCAAGTTTGGTTAAGAGATCATCCTATACTCCCACATATACTGTCTCTACTCTGTACTATTTCACACAATGTGAAATTCAACCTCAATAGCCACAGAAAATTCCCTAAATCATTAAGAACTTTGGAATGTAGTAAATTTGACCTCTTCTCCTTCTTCTTTTTGGATTGACTTGATTGCAATATTACAATCTATTTCAAGCTGAACACTGAAAAATCTTACTAATCACTCATTCATTCATTTCTGCAATAAGCTTTTATTAAGTGACTACATTTTGCTAAGCACAGTTCAACGTACTTGGGGTTTTATCAGTGAATGAAACTGACATAGATCCCTGCCCTCATGGAAATTGAATTACAGCAGATAGTTGAACCCAGCCATTGTATATTCCCAGAGGATTTTTCCTGGTTGCCTGTGTGATAGGCTCCAATCTTTCACAATTTTTCTGACTCTTCTCTTCCACACCTCCCAGAACAAAATAAAGTCCTTCAGTCTTCTCATGCAGATCATTAACTATTAATGGTGCCTTGACTCTTTGAATTCAGGTTCTAAGGTTTCCTAAGTGATAGCTTGAAAGTAAAAGTGGCTCAGTTTTGTCATACTCTCTGAGACCCCATGGACTATTCAGTTCATGGAATTCTCCAGGCCAGAATACTGGAGTGGGTAGTCGTTCTCTTCTCCAAGGGATCTTCTCAACCAGGGATCAAACCCAGGTCTTCCACATTGCAGGCGGATTCTTTACCAGCTGAGCCACAAGGGAAGCTCAAGAATACTGGAGTGGGTAGCATATTCCTTCTCCAGCAGATCTTCCTGACCCAGGAATCGAACTGGGGTCTCCTGCATTGCAGGCAGATTCTTTACCAACTGAGCTATCAGGAAAGTCCAAGTGATAGCTTAAATGATATAATATATTTTCTTAATCAGAGGTAGTTACTTCCTTAGTAGCAATTCTGCTAGAGGGAGAAAGAGATTATTTTTTTCAGCTCTGTTATTTGGATATAAACAGTTTAAATTACCAGACATTCATTAATAGAATAAATAGTTTCTTTATAATGCCAATGCATAGTTTTAAATGTTGCTTAGAGAGCAATTGCTCATCTGTAAAGTTTTCAATCTCCCTACTTCCCCTAGTCCAACCAGGATGGCAGACACATTGCATAAGAGTCACTCCAGGGGCTAAAATGTGGGGGGAAAAAAAAACACTCTGGTTTTATTCCATGTGTTACCACTCAGCACTACTAGTATTCTGTTCATAAATAATTTTAGTGATTTAAAAAATATTTCCATAAATATATTGGTCTTTAATAGGTGGTCCAGGGAGAAGCAATCCATCTACTTTCCAATGGTCTTGGTAGTTCACCATATGAACCACCAACAATCTCGGAGTTCATAGATATGTAGGATAAATGAATGTTTAACACCAACTCTATGTCCACACAGAATGAGGCTTGGCTGGAGAACGTGTGTATGAAAATAAACATAAGCATTAAGACAAATCTACCAGAAAAATAAATGATCCAGAAACTGTGGATATGGGTTGATGGATGTTTTAAAATTCAGTCCTCTTTCAAATAAATAGTCTTACCACAATACAGGAGTATATAAGCTCCCAGGCTTTGAGTCCCAGGAGAGAATGAGAGAGAGACTGAGAGAGACACACAGAGAGACAAAGAGAAAAAAAAAAATCACTTTGTTTTTGAGATAAAATCAAGGGAAATTACTAAATCTAAAACATGAAACTGTCAATATTCCATGGTAAATTATCACCATTTAAAATGACTCTCCTAAATGGAAAAGAATCACCTAGACTTTATAATCCATAAATACAAGATCCTTCATCAGCCATTCCCTTCTGCTTGCTGTTGCCTAAAGACTGCCAAAACCAACACTATGCAAGTTCTCAAGAAGAGAAAATATCCCAACAATTGAGTTGCTGTTTCTATGTAGACAAAATAGTGATCTTAGGGGTATTGATTAAGGATTTTTCCTCCTAAACATGATTGTTTTGGAATGGAGGAGATTACCTTGAAAAGAAGTTAAGGATTAACTTGATAGAGGAGGTTGTGGCCCAAGAGTCATATAGAGAAAGTAGGACTTCAGTTTCTCTCCTTTGCTATTATCAATTGCATTTTCATCATCACTATAGCCACTTTGACACTAATGTTGTCAGCCATTATAAAAATTTAACTTTAAAGAGAAATAGAGAAGACAGAAGAAAAAAGTTAAAAAAAAGTTACAGTAATAGAGGTTTACAGAAGAAAATTAAACATAAAGATTGAGAATAAGAGAAAAGAGAAAAAGTTGGTGTAAGAGAAATAAAATTCCAGTAGAATAAAATATTGTTTAAAAAGTTAAATAAATGAGATTTAAAATAAAGATAAAAGGGTTCATCATTAAAATTATAAAGCTATAGATGACTAAAGCATAGGGTAAAGTAGTTGTCCAGTAAGATAAAAAGTTTAAACATAAAAATAGGTAATACTATCAGTAGGAGTTAATCACTAAGTAGGAAAAAATTAAGCCATTGAGACTTAAGCCATTGAGAAAACATGTTAAGAAGAAATTAAGAGACCTACCAAAAAAGAAAAAAAAAAATGTCTCTGAGTGGTTAAAAAATGAGTCCTAAGATTTCATAAATTTTGTCCTTCTAATACTGACAAAAGGGACAACATCCTTTGTGAGTTAAGAGCTGAAGGGAGAAGGCAGTGTAAGGGATGAGCTGCATCTTGGCTGTCAGATCAGCCCACAGAGATTCTTGTAAGCTGCGCCTGAGAGAAAAGTGAGTGTCCTTTACACAAACAGAGAGCTAAGCATGAGCACTTCTTTCTCTGCCTGATCCTGAGATATCTTATTTTTTTTGTCATCCATTAATGTGGTCTCCTCCTTATTTAAGACAGGGTTCCTTAATTCTCATGAGCAGAGCTCAAAGACTGTTAAGAGGATCTGTTGATGAACAGCAGGACATCTGAATCATGAGTAGAAACCATAACAACAAATTGCTTTTCTATTAAATCTCCTTTCTATAATTTGTATATTTATCTTACTGAAAAATATGTTTTTAATGTTTATCTGATTAGGTTTTTTCCCACCTCAAACAAGATTAGGAAGCATAGATAACTACTGTTCACAGTAGGTATTTTATGCTTACATTCACCATGATATCATCTGTGAAGTTTTTTCCGTCATAAATTTTAAATATATCCTGTCAGTGTGCACATGGACATTGGTCTTCCTTTATGTCAGATGATATCTGTGGTTCCTTCACTTTCAAGGAGCAATGTTCCTTCTTTCTCAGCTGTTCCCCAATTTTCTATGTATGAGATCCAGATAGGAGTTTCATCACCCTGCTTGTCTAGCAACACTTACTGGTTCAAGAGCATGTGACCTCGGCCAGGTCAGTCTGAGAGCCTCACCTTCTAACCTGATGGTTGGTTCAGAATGTGGCCTATACTTGTAATTTGCACTCTTCTCCAAATTTGGGTCCATTGCAGAAAAGAGCTTCTTATGCCAGATTTCTTTCATAAGAAATATATTTTTTTCCTCAGAGGCCCCACTATTACCATTTAGATGCTAGAAAAATCTAAGATCTTTGTCTGTGTATGTTTGAACCCCACTAACTAACTCAGAGATTGTACTCACTAACCCAGCTCCCTAGAGAGGCCAGCATTTCAAAGAGCTGTCAGGGAAAGCAAGTTGTTGCCTACCTTCACTCTCCACGAGTCTAGCTTTGAGTCTGTCTACAGACTGTTGAATACACACATGGCTCTGTAGTAACTGACTTCTGCCAAGGTAGCAAGAAAGTAGCCATAGAAAATATGTGAACAAATGGGCATGGCTGTGTTTCTACAAAGTTTTATATATAGATGCTGAAATTTGAATTTCATAAAACTTTCATGTGCTGTGAAATATTTCTCTGTTGAATTTTTCTCAGCCATTTAAAACTGAAATAAAATTTATTACTAGAGCCATACAAAAGCAGGTAGGAGACTAGATGTTTGCTCTGTAGGATGTTGTGATTTCTTATCTCATTAATACAACATGCATCTGGATTTCAGAGATGTTAGAATGCAGAAATATATGCATATTAGATTGAAATGTGATACTTAGCCCAATTCTGAGAGGACTAGGTCTTTGGGATTTAGTTGAGTTTTAACATTAAGAATGTATTTCTATAATGCTTTGCAATTAGCCTTTGGAAATCAATGATGATCACTGTGCTGAATATAGGATTTGTTCATTTTGGGAAACAGTGAGAGCCAGGTGTGAAATGAGGAGGTTGAGAAGAAAGTTGGAAAGAGTCAAAGAATATGGGGCAGTTTCTTGGAATTGACATGTTCAAGAGAGTAATTATATTATTTGTGTATCACTGTGTAATCTACAATGTATTTATACAAGTATTGTTTTATTAAATTGTCACCATTCATCTATGAAGTAACCGTGGAGGAAATTATCTAAAGATCATAAAAATATAGATTTAAATGAATTAGAATTATATATATCTGGTGGGAAGTAGACCTGACCTTATCTTTTGACTATGGAATTGTTCTTTCTTATGCAAAAAGCACTTATTCAGTGAGGGTTTCTGGGCTTCTCTTTTGTCTCAGCTGGTAAAGAATCTGCCTGCAATGTGGGAGATGTGGGTTTGATCTCTGGGTTGGGAAGATCCCCTGTAGAAGGGAAAGGCTACCCATTTCAGTATTCTGGCCATGGACTATATCACAAAGAACTGGACATGACTGAGCGACTTACATTTCACTTTCTTATAATGAAAACCAAGCAAACATTTTCAATGAACTGGGAAAAAGAAATGAGAAAAAAGAGATAAGATTCAGTATTGTAGTGCTTTGAATGCTCCCCATCATGGAGACAAATTGAAGGAGGAAGTTTTCTCACTCAAGATCATGGTTTAGGGCCGTAACGAGTCTCCTTTTTTCTTGCAATAGTGACTTCAGTAAAGGCCACTATTATTTAGCCAGTTTGAGTCAAAGCTATTTTTAAGACACTGTATATATATATTCAAACCAAAGTGTAACTGATTCATTAATTAAATTTAAACATTTGACAGTTATCTCTGATTTCACTTCCTAGTTCCATTTTGCCTCTCTTCCTCATTTAAGCCAAGTAAACTGATGTATGAACAGCTGCCAAGTAAACAACATTGACTTTGGACTTAGGGAGATGAATTCCAGATGTGCTGTTTATTAGTTTGTAATTCTCAGCAAATTATTAACCCTACTGAACTCTTTTATTATTCTCATTTTTTAAAAGGAGCAA
Organism: Aepyceros melampus; assembly: GCA_006408695.1. Classification (NCBI taxonomy): domain Eukaryota; kingdom Metazoa; phylum Chordata; class Mammalia; order Artiodactyla; family Bovidae; genus Aepyceros; species Aepyceros melampus. The sequence continues at coordinate 364,010 of SJXQ01003448.1, forward strand.
TATTATCTACATAGCAGGAAAGTTATCAACATACTAAGACATAAATCCAATAGAAACATGCCCAGTGCATCAGTTCAGTTCAGTTCAGTTGCTCAGTTGTGTCTGACTCGTTGTGACCCCAAGGACTGCAACACACCGGGCTTCCCGGTCCATTACCAACTCCCAGAGCTTGCTCAAACTCATGTCCAATAAGTCGGTGATGCCACCCAATCATCTCATCCTCTGTCATCCCCTTCTCCTCCCACCTTCAATCTTTCCCAGCATCGGAGTCTTTTCCAATGAGTCAGTTCTTCACATCAGGTGACCAAAGTATTGGAGTTTTAGCTTCAGCATCAGTCCTTCCAATGAATATTCAGGACTGGTTTCCTTTTGGATTGACTGGTTGGATCTCCTTGCAGTCCAAGGGACTCTCAAGAGTCTTCTCCAACACCACAGTTCAAAAGCATCAATTCTCTGGCACTCAGCTTTCTTTATAGTCCAACTCTCATATCCATACATGACTACTGGAAAAACCATAGCTTTGACTAGATGGCCCTTGTTGGCAAAGTAATGTCTCTGCGTTTTAATATGATGTCTAGGTCAAAGCTTTTCTTCCAAGGAGCCAATGTCTTTTAATTTCATGGTTGCAGTCACCATCTGCAGTGATTTTGGAGCCCAAGAAAATAAAGTCTGTTACTGTTTTCATTGTTTCCTCATCTATTTGCCATGAAGTGATGGGACCGGATGCCATGATCTTAGCTTTCTGAATATATATATATGACTTTGCCCAGTGCATAGTCATATATATTAGATATAATTGTAAGCAGTAAATGAGTCTTGTGTAAAAGATCATAAAACTCACCTAATCCTTGAGAGATAGTCCATAAACCACTGAGAAAGCAAGATGTTTTCTATGTGGACTTTCCAGATTCATTTTTTATCCCATTCAAAATGTTGTACCAGGAATATCCTGGTGGTCCAGTGATTAGTGCTCTGCTTCAATCCTTGGTTGGGGAACTAAGAGCCCCCAAGTTATGCAGTATGGCCAAAAAAAAAAAAATTGCACTTCCCTATCCCAACTCAGAGCACATGACTGAGTGACACAGTGCTGGCCACTCTAGTCTTTCTTTGTTCAGGTTCTTTACCCTCATTTTCCGTATTTCCAGTAAGGGCTGTGCAGTAGAGAAATCACCTTGCTCATACCAACTCTTTGTAAAATGAATAAATGCTTTACTCCCCTCCAATCCATTAAGACTTTTTGTTGTTTGCTATACATTTCTACTTTTACTAGCTTCTCTCTTGAAGATTGAATATTTGATTAATTACTTACCCCTCACACACACTTTGATGTCTATAAACCCAGTGTTGCTTTCTCTACTTCTCATTTACTGGATTTCTCATTTACTGGATCACTGGATGCTGTTGACGTCATCCCACTTTTTGAAATATTCTTCCTCCTTGCCTTTCACATCTCCTCTGTTTCATCCTATCTCTTTGGCTCTTCTATCTATTTCTCCTGCTGGCTCCTCTTTCTTTGTCTAACTATTAAATATTAGATTACCTCAAGGTTCCCCCGTTCTTCTCATTTTCTCCTTAGTTCTTCATGAAGGTAATTTGTTTTACTTTTTTCACTTTTAATATTTCTGTTATCATTTTCTGAATCCTAGTAATCCAAGCTAATAAAATCAATTAAATCTGTCTCCTCCTTTCTCCTCATGCTAGTCCTTTGCCAATGTGCCTTTATTCCATAATTGTGAAATGAGTAAATGATCTAATGTCTTACAAAACAGATTCAATTGCACGCTTAACACAATGTGTATAATTTAGTTCCTACCGATCTCTTCCTCTTCCAAGAACACTGCCTTGAAAAGAGATTGTTCTACTTGTTGTTCTCAGAAAAGCCTTTAACTATGAGACTAGAGCTTCTTCTGAAATGAAGACTGAAATGAATTCTTGATGAAAAATTTCAAAGAGCTATTACTAGAATGGACATTTTACCGACTTTTATGTCAATATGAAAACATCAATTAAGTGATAAAGTAGTTCCATCCTTGATCTTTGATCCAAGAAGCAAAAAAGAAAAAGATGAAAAAAAAAAAAAAGCCAAAATCCTTCTTCTCTAACATTTAGCTGTTGCTGCATTAACAACCAACCACCAAATTCCAGTGGCATATCACAATAGCTTTTCTTTTTCCTGCACCTGTAGGTTGAGAGGGAGATTGGCTGAGTCCAGCAAGCTCTGCTTCTGGCTAGGCTTGGCTCCTTGCTATGGGCCTCTGATTGGCTGCACACGTGTTTATCCTGGGACCCAGACTGAATGGGCACAAGCTACTGAGGAAAAGCTCCCCTTCACATTGATGTTGGTGTAGGGAGCCTGCCAAAACACATGAAGTCTCTTATCATCAAACTGAAGCTTGAAACTGGCTCACTGCTGCTTATGCCTATGTCCTACATGCCAAAGCAAGTCACACAGTCAAAGGAACCCACAGTCAAAGCTCCTCTTTTGTGGAAGGAGCTGCAAAGTTACATGGCTACAGGCAAGAACACCAGAAAAAGTGAAGAAGGTGAATTGCAAATCCAATCAACCACACCCACTCCTAGTAATGAAATACTGAAATCACTGCCAACTGAGCCTAGTGTTTCATCTTTAATGTGAAATTCATTGTGCTGTTCCATTTTCTCCTCTTTTTCTCCATGTTTATCCTTCAGAGAGGACATTCATGTATCAGGAGACAAACAAGAAACAGACAGGCTTGTCTTCAGCATTTGTTACTGTTGTTCAGTTGCTGTCATGTCCGACTCTTTGAGACTCCATGGACTGCAGCATGCCAGGCCTTCCTGTTCTTTACTATCTTCTGGAGCTTGCTCAAGTTAATGCCTTCAGCAAACATTCCTGGAAATACAACTCAACCAATCAAAATCTTGAAGAGGTAATTGTGTGATCCCAGACACTCAACATCCATTATCCTGCTGCAGACCTGGGATTGGATTCAAATGAAATGACAGACTCAGATGGGGAGAAAAACAAATTAGGGAAAGGGGTTGGAGTCTTGCGATGGATAGGGGTGGGGCTTCCTGAGAAGCAGGTAGAGTTTGCCCAGAAGTTTTGAAGAGATGTCTAGAGGAGATTGAGTCTCACTTCACTGATTAGGAGCTATGCGTGTCTGTATGGGTGTGTGTCTTCAGTCCCTGGCTTTTTGGTACTCCATGAATACTAGGCAGGAATCCCTTAGAAGAAATGGAGTAGCCATCACGGTCAACAAAAGAGTTCAAAATGCAGTACTTGGATGCAATCTCAAAAATGGCAGAATGATCTCTGTTCGTCTCCAAGGCAAACCATTCAATATCACGGTAATCAAGTCTATGCCTCAACCAGTAACACTGAAGAAGCTGAAGTTGAACAGTTCTATGAAGACCTAAAAGACCTTGTAGAACTAACGCCCAAAAAAGATATCCTTTTCATTATAGGGGACTGGAATGCAAAAGTAGAAAGTCAAGAAACACCTGGAGTAACAGGCAAATTTGGCCTTGGGATAGAGAATGAAGTAGGGCAAAGGTTAATAGAGTTTTGCCAAGAGAATGCACCGGTCATAGCAAACACCCTCTTCCAACAACACAATGCTGAGCGACTGAACTGAACTGAACTGAGTTAATTTTGGGAGATTACCCCAGGAATCACAGGGATGGAAATAATGAAGTGAGACAGGGCAGAGAAGACACCCAGTAAAAGGTTGCATTGCTCAGCATGACACCACCAAAGGCCATTATGACTGAACTGTGCTGGGAACCTATGAAGCCGGCGTGAAACACGGATCAGTATCAGAGAGCTGGGTAACATGGTCACCACTTCCGTCTGTCGCTGGTTGAGGGCTGCTCCTCTGGGCAGTCATTCGTCAGCCCTTGAAGCAGGCTACCCTCGATCAGAGAGGACATTCTGGCAAAAAGTCACAAGGGCTGGGAGCTGGAAGTCAGAACAACCCATATAGGAAAAGTAAGTGCTAAACAGACTCGGGCAAGGCACCCTTGGCATCTGTTAAAGTAGCTACAGTAACACGTGAGAGCCTGGTCCATGAAGGCAGGTTCTTTCCAATCACAGTGCTGATTGCCTGGGCCTTTTTAAAGCAAGAAAGCAAATTTTTATGGGCAGAAGAAAAAGAAACACAACCATTGCCAAGAAACCAGCAGCATTTCTCTAGGCAAATCCTTGAGACCCATCTGTATCTTTCCAAGGAGAGCAGATTGCCTTGTGAGTTCTAGGGTTTTGGCTGGTAACAAACCCGGCTCCTCGCCTCTGATTTCCCAGCTGTGTGTACAGCACAGGCGAATGCCTTTAGCAGCCTGGCAACGCTTGTAGCAATTAGGATCGCCAAGAAATAGCAACACGTTCACTCCTGCTCTCTGAATCCATGATTTTCCATTAAAATTAGCATATTGTTATGCAAGGGGTCGTCCCCAGGGAGCCCCAAACAAGCCTCCTAAAACTTGAAGGTTTCAGTGGACTTGAGCCTTGAATGCTGTTCTCTGTCTGCTTTGACATCAGTGGAGCCGCTGTTCTCAGAAAAGAGAGTAAGTGATAAAACTCCAGAGCCTTGGATCTGGAAAAATCCCAAGACATCTTTCACCTCTGCTATCTCTATCCCCAAGGGCTATCTCCTCCCCAATATCCCATTCTGAGATCAATATTTTTGTTCCAAGAATTGCTGATTGTGGAAAAGGGGTGGAGATGCCAGTCTCCTCATCCCCAAGCCCTCGCCTCACACAGCTAAGGTTTATCCCATTGAGGGTTTACATCCTTCTAAGAAGTGGTTCTTGGCCAACTTGGGTGGTTGTGCAAATGTAGGGTCATGAGACTGAAGTGGCTTGCTCTGCATGATACAACAGTGGGTGTGAGACGTGAAACTGAGATCTAATATTATTTTCACTACAAAGTTCCCAGGGTCAGAGAAGAAAGGAAAAAGTCCCTACCATGACAAAGAGGACAGGTTGCTTGAACATTTCTCCAGGTTAAAGTATTTGTACCTATAGGTGCCTATGTTCCCCAAAGAACAAGAACAAAATAGGGAGATTTGTGTGTCTTTACAGTTTGAAAAGGTAACGGGGTCTTTCTTGAGATTTGCATTTACGGGCTGCAAGAGCTGCAGTTAATGCTTCACCTGATATAGCTCCATCCCCCCTGAATTCACCTGCAGCTACGAGGGGCACTTCCTGTATCCACTGATGGCTTCCCAGGCCGAATACCTGCATCTCTCTTCTCTGCCTGTTAGGGTCTCCTCTTTTCCACCTGCCAGAGTAACCCTCAAACAACAGGATATGGGAGTCATGGATAAATGGTCCAGTGGAAAATTCTGAAGTGTTTCTTGTACAGTTCTCTGAACCCTACTGGCCCCCAGCAGTAGCCTGTTTTTTAACCCACGTTGTAATCAGCTACTCTCTCTTTCCTGTCTTCTCAGTTCGGTTGCCTGGAATCGTCCAGCCCAAACACACCACCTGCATCTGGATTTGGTCCCAGGGTCTGTTTTGAGGGAGACCCAAACTAAAGGACTCCAAATATAAGGCAACATTCTTGACTGAAGATTGAGCTTCATTTTCCTCCCCACTCTAAGCTCTGGAAACTTACATAAGAAACCCAACCTGGCAGCTACCGTCATACTCTCACTCCTCTGTACATTCTCAGTGCCCCTGGGCCCAGCACCCTGATGCTCCCCACTCAGCTGGAGGCCTGTCTGTTGCCAGCATCTCTGGGGAAGTCTCAGAATCTGGTAAACAAACTCCTTCCTTCACTCAACACCATGAATGCTAGGAAAATCTAGGCACGAATCCTTCATTTCCGGGCTGCCAATTCTGCATATGCTGCAGCTTTGTGCCATTCCTTAAGGACTGGATGTTGTGAAAAATCTAAGAGAACTTTTACTTTCATGGAGAAAAAAACCCTGCTGCTTTTTAGCACACAATGATTTTCTCTCTTCTTTTTGGCTCCCTTTCTTATCAACATGTCCTTCACACATTGCTCAGCATCATCCCTAGGCAAAGCAGCCCCACACTTGCTGTTCCCAAAACCCTGAACCTCAAGAGCACCTCAGCTGGCTCTGCCCACCTCTGTACGGAAACTTGGCAGCTCCCTTTCCACCCTCAGGTCTCAGGCTTGTCAGAGAGAAGCTAGTGCAGATGCAACAGTGTTGTCAGGCCCAAGGGTCAGCAGATGGAAGAAGATGGTGAGATGGAAGAAGAACTGTGTATTCAGTGCTCTTTGTGCGTCATCTCTGTTTTTCTTTGGCAACCATATCCTCACTCTCTGCCCTCTACACAGTCCACCCCATCTTTCTGGAGTCCCTGCCTTCAATCCCTGCTCCCAGTGTTTCCCTAGATTCAGTTAGGAGAGCAAGAAACAAGTGGAGCAGGATTAAGCCTGAAACATCCATTTTCTGAAGACTTGGATTCCCAGCCCCATCTGACCTGCTCTGAAATCATAGCTATTTCACATTCTCCCTTTATTGGCCTAGTATACCATGTATAGGGCTTCCCTGTGGCTCATATGATACAGTGTCTACCTGCAATGCAGGAGACTCAGGTTCGATTCCTGGGTCAGGAAGATCCCCTGGAGAAGGAAATGGCAACCCACTCCAGTACTCTTACCTGAAGAACTCCATGGACTGTCGCCTGAGGAGCCTGGTAGGCGACAGTCCATGGAGTTGCAAAGAGTCGGATATGACTGAGCGACTTCACTTCACCATGTATAACTCTTATAATATACCTCTATGTGTATGCATGCATGCTCAGCTGCTTAGTCAGCTCTTTGGGACCCCACAGACTGTAGCCCATCATGTTCTTCTGTCCATGGAATTCCCCCAGCAAGAATATTGGAATGTGTTGCTGTGTCCTCCTCTAGGGGATCTTCCCAACCCAGGGATCGAATCTGCTTTGAAGGTGAATTCTTTACCACTGAGCCACCTGGGAATTCCATAATGCACTTCTACACACAATATTTTTAAATCAATATAATGTTCTCTATATAAGATAAATAAAGTATATTCTCTAATATAAAAAGAAAGCCATTTAGAATACAGTGAAATGTATCTCAATATGTAAATGGTTAGGCACAGCTAACTAGAAGACAGTTGTCAGATGTTTATGTTTACTTAGAATGAATAAGTTTGGATTTAAAATAAGCAACCCAGGATGCAACTAAATTTTACAGACATTTTCCCTTTACATTCGATAACTTGAAATAAAAGTTAAATAATATAAACACAGGATTTTGTGAGCGGGCCAATACATGGGCCAATAGAGGTGTGAACTCAAACATCACAAGCAACACTGGGGCTGGCATCATGAGTTTTCAGAATAGTGGCCATTTACTCTTAAAATCACAAACAAAGTATGATCCTTAGTGGATTTAACATTCTTGGAAAGTTAAGTTATGTTAAAACTGTGCCCAAATGCTTTTTACTTAAGTTACATGAATTAGCTTCTAGTCTTGAATAACTAGAGACAAGCTTTTCACACATGTGAATCCCCGGGGGGTCCTCCAACATTATGTACTTGCCCATCTAGCAGGGGGCCAGACACTCTGCCTGCTGGCGCCCTCCCGCCAGATGCCAGCAGGCACCACTTGTTATTTTGCTCACCCCAAAATTCGTCTTAAATGTCCAAAATGTCACCTAGAGAGCAGTGTCAGTCACACTGAGAAGTATCACCCATGCTTTGCCCTCTACACACACAGGCCACAGATTCTCAAACAGAACGGTGACCCAAAGATTAAACTCAGTGGTTTAGTAGGGTCAGCTCTCTACCAGCTCAGAACTAACATTCTCTGGTAGTGAGCTTAGCTGGGGAGCTGGCCACGCATCTAGAGCTGAAGCATTAATTTCCCCGGGGGGTCCTCCAACATTATGTACTTGCCCATCTAGCAGGGGGCCAGACACTCTGCCTGCTGGCGCCCTCCCGCCAGATGCCAGCAGGCACCACTTGTTATTTTGCTCACCCCAAAATTCGTCTTAAATGTCCAAAATGTCACCTAGAGAGCAGTGTCAGTCACACTGAGAAGTATCACCCATGCTTTGCCCTCTACACACACAGGCCACAGATTCTCAAACAGAACGGTGACCCAAAGATTAAACTCAGTGGTTTAGTAGGGTCAGCTCTCTACCAGCTCAGAACTAACATTCTCTGGTAGTGAGCTTAGCTGGGGAGCTGGCCACGCATCTAGAGCTGAAGCATTAATAAACAAGCAAAGATATATATGCTGTCTTTGACAGCTGGGAACAATTGCCTGAAGGGTAACTTGGCAATATTTACCAAAATGTTCTTGCCTGGAGAATCCCAGGGAGGGGGGAGCCTGGTGGGCTGCCGTCTATGGGGTCGCACAGAGTTGGACACGACTGAAGTGACTTAGCAGTAGCACTCTTTCAGCAACTCCACTTCTAGGAACCTATGCGTGAGCAGTATGATATATATTCAAGGAGCCTCTTAATTAGAACATGTTGGAAACTATTTAACTTTTTATCAGTAGGGCATTGGCTAGATGAATTAAGGCACATCCATCCATTGGCGTGTTCTATAGACACTGAGGTAGAATTATGCCAATAGTACAAAGTGACCTTTAATACATATCTTAAATGAAAAAAGCAAAGCAGAGAACATTGTATATTATGTGCTTCCAAGTGGAAATTATTTGTGTGTGTGTTTGACACATTTGATTTGCTTGTATATTCATGGATTCTCTGTGGAAGAATTCGTTAGAAACTAGAAGCACTCCTTGCCTCTGGGAAAGAACAGGGGTGCACAGGAGACTTCATTTTAACTACATACCCTTTTCTACCTTTAAATTAATAAATTTAATTTAAATTAATAAATTTTTGAATTATGTGCACTTAGGCCTATTTTTGAATTTAATAACCACTTGAATTGGTAAAACTAAGAACCTCCCTGATAAGGCTGTCCAGCAACAGCTGTGTCCTCTGGCATTAATTTAGAGGAGGGGAAATGCAGCAACCAGGGTGGTAGGTAGGACATGTCTCTGCTGGAGGCTGGGATGTTGCAGGGACATGTGCTTGTCCTTTGCTGTGAGAGGCTCCTCTTCAGAGGGAATCTGTATCAGCAGGACCACAAATACTTCAGACTTCTCCTGAAAGAAGTTAAGTCTCCCTGTTTGTTAACTTTTCCCAGTTATGGACGATAGAGGCTGCTCTTAATACTCCTACAAAGGAACGTGACACTAAAGACAAACCTGCAGACATTGGTGGATGGTCTCCCTGACAACTGCCATTCCTGCTGGCTTTTCAGGATTGGTTTGAAAAGCAAAGGCTCATTCTGCATGTGAGGATCAATGGGCTGGCCGCCGACATCTCCTCTTTCCTGTCACTTATTCAGGAGATGACCTTTCATTTCTGGTGGCTCTTACATCCCTGGCTAAAAGAGATTGTGTTAAAAACGACTCCTACGGTTATTTGGGAGTCCAAGACCCAGGCAGAGGCCAGCAAATGGTTTTTCTCTTACTACTATACACCTAGTCAATCCAGTCAACTGAACTAAGAGTTGTTTCCTTGGTGGACATGTATTGATCACTTAGCATGTGTCCAGGATAATCCTTGTCTTGGGTGAGTAAATCATGGTTCCTATCCTCTGGCATGTTGGCAGATGAGATGTTGAAAGAGATAAAGAGTTCAGTCAACAAATATTTATTCAGGAGCTGTTGTCCTTCTAGGCTTGGGGGTGCTGGTTATGAGATGTGTCCCTTGGGTTATCTCACAAAGACCTCAGTGAGAGTCCACAACAGTATCCCTCTCATTAACATACACTTGATTTCCTTCTCTCTCTTCCCTGCTCCCTTACTCCTACTTCCTTGAGATCACTCCCAAGTAATCTCCCTGCACCCAGGTTGTCTCAGCCTTGCTTTTGTGAGCACCTCATCTTAAAAGATTCTGAGGGAACTCATCATTAGTAAGGGAAATGGTTCACCACCACAGCTCCTTCTTTCTTTTCTGCTAAATTGCTCCATATAATGGCAGATGACATTGGCTATGTGGGCCTTTGGAAAATTCCAGGACAAATAATGGCATTTCCAATACAAGTTCAAGAGAAAAAAAAAAAATTCAAGAACCCAAATACAAGACTTCAAGCACATTTCTAATCACAGCAAACAATCTCCTAACCTCCTATAAATGGAGATCACTGTAACAAGTTTAAATTCCGTGAAAAATAAAGTAGGAGGCTCTCGTGTATCCCTGGAAATCCCACTCAGTTTTCTACAAAAGAAAAATGGACATATGTCTTTGAGATACTTCCCGTGGCTTTAAAAAAATCCTGCATGGAAACTATCACATCCCTGTTTCAAGGGCTGCTTTGGGGGGATGCCTCTCCAACTCTGAATGGGATCTCAGTTGAATTATTTTCAGCATGGTTAGATGGAAATTTCTAGATTCCAAATCAGAAAACAGTTACAGGTTTTCACTCACCTCTGCTGTCCACAGTGACTCATCTGGATGTGGTTCCTACCCTTTCCATTTCCTGGATCAAAGTAGAGACCTTATACATCATGGGGCATTTATTTTCTGTCTCCCTGACTAGAATGGAAGCACCACGAACACAGGCATTTTGCCTGTTTTGCTCCCTATTGTGTCCCAACAGTATCTGATAGCCAGCTGGTGTCCTTGGGAGGATTATGCTGAAGTTAGACAAAATATTGGGGGCACGTGATTTATTAGGGAGATGATCCCAGATACCAGACGTGAGAAAATGAGAATACAAGAGGAAAAGTGTTCAGTAAATATTAACTAAATGGATGGAGGGGAGGGAGTTCAGTAAAAGTGTGGTCAGGGACCATCACCACCAGCAGTAGCCTTAGGCAAATCGTTAGAAATGCAGGTTTCTGGGCCCCACCTCACACCTACTGAATCAGAAGGTATTTGAGCAACCCCCTTAGGTGATTATGCTCCATAACAACTTCATGTTCTCAGACATGCTTTGACACAGTCACAAATAAAACTAGTTTCACCAAGTGAACTTACACAGTAGCCTCCTGGGAAAACCACTGGGAAGCATCTAACCTGCAACTCTCTTTCAAAAATGCCTTTAGATTGCAGAAATGCAGCAGCCTCTAGAGTTTAGAAAGGGGGACAGCAACCAGAGGCATATCCCCACCAAGCATCCCGGGCTCCCCACTCACTTCAACACCACAGTCCCACCATCCCAGGAGCTGAGTACAGATTCTGATTTGAAAGAATCAGGTCCAAATCTTTCTCCAGGAAGGGAAAAGGGGAGAGCGGCTGGTGGCTACCCTCAAGTCTCAGTCTGCTGAGACTCCAGGGAACTCTGGAGAAGCCTTGGCCAGTTGCTGCTTCTGTTGGCTCCCCGGTTGCTGAAACGGGGTTGTCAGTAATTTTGCAGTACCGGGAGAACTGGAGCACTAACTAGATGACTCTAACCCAAACGGCTTCAGGGCGGAGGTGGGTGTAGACCCCTATGGCGCACTGGCCAGGGGCGCGACCCCGCAGGGAAGGGCGCACAGCTGCCGCGGCACCTCCCTTGTCCCCATTAGGGGAGTGAGTGACAAGAGCGAGGTCTTTATTTCAAAGACGGCGGAGACCGGCCCAAGTGTGAAAGCTGGGAAAGATGGGACTGGCGGACGCCGAAGCCAGAGGGGAACGGCGATTGGGGGGGTTTTGGGGACACTCGCTGGTGCCACTTGGCGACAGGAGCTGCGGGCGCCGCGGGCAGGACGTAGCTCCGCTTGGAAGAAAACACAGCCCTTGCCTAAACTCCGGGCAAAGCTCAATAGCCTCATCCTCGTTTTACAGCTACGTAAAGCAGGGTCCGCGACGCCCGCAGCCAGCCGTGGGGGAGCCCTTTCGCTGACCCAAGGACCCTTGCCCTCGGGATCCTGGGATCAAGGGGCTGAGAATAAAGTTAAAAGACCAGAGCAGCTTGGGATGCTCCAAGAGGGGCCGACACTTCCACCATCTCAGAATTACACTTTGCTGACACCCAGCGTGTCTAGTGCCTCCCCATCCTATCCCGGGTTTCCTTTCCGGCGCCTCTGGTCCCCAAAGCGAACTACAGGCGCGCGGGCAGCTTCTCCATCCCGCAGGAGAGTCTCATTCCTAGGTCTCCCACCCTGAGGACGGGGAGCTTCGTGCAGGAATGGGCAAGGCAGAGGGGGTGCACGGAGCTGGGGGAGGAAGTCCCCCGGCCGAGACGCGGCTGATGCCACCCACCCCGCCACCCACTCGGCTCCACATGGCCATTGCCCCCTCTCTCCCAGCAGCCACCTCAATCTATTGTCGCCCCGGCGGCCGCCCTCGGAGCACGTGCCGCTACCCTCTGCGTCAGTACTGGGTAAACAGATGACTGGCCAACGACTCAGGCGGGGCTATTTAAGAGGCAGCCTCCTGCCCGCCTACCTTGAACTTGGCTCAGCTCCTCCGCTGCTCTGGCTGGACCGCGAAACCCGCTGCGTCCTATTCCGAAGGTAGGTTCCCGGCTCTCGGGGATCCAGGTGTCCTCGAAGAATGGTTCTTCACTTCTGTTCCCCTTCCATTTCATTCTACTGTTTACTGTGTCTTCTTTCCGACAGCTCGAAAGACATTTCTCCAAGTCACAAAGGACAGTGCGGGCTGGGTGGATAGGGCTGGTTTACAGACTTCTACTCGCTTGCTTTGTTCTCCAGCGCAGGCAACGCGGGAGCATCTATTTGCTAGGGTTAGCCGGTAAATTGCGATTCGCTAGATGTTACACAGCGGTCCAGCGTACTTTGCAATCTTTTCAAATACACTACCGAGAGGTTTTAAATTTAAATTTATTTTCTGAATACTGCGGGAAAACTCAAGGTTTGGGGGATAGAACTATCCCAGTGTTTTATCTGCGCGGATCTAAAACGCAGCGGTGCTTGGCTGACGCCGGCGGACTGAGCGCAGATTTCTGATTTTTTTTTTTTAAAGCCCTGCCTGTGTTTTACATAGCTGTTCATTGCCAATTCCCATTTGCACCTTGAGGAAACTTGGAAAATACGGCTTTATGTATTGGTCTCATAGTTTAAACCGTGCTTCTCAGTTTTTCATCATTTATTTCCCTGTTCGAAGGGTCCTGGCTCTCTGGTAAGGTGTCTTTCTTCAAGGCTCTTATTTTTCCTACAGAGTCGTCCGTTTCGGATAATTTTCACCTGTCTTTAATCTCTTGTTTTTCCAGTTAGGAAAAGAGAGACGACGCTGTAACACTTTCTCAAACTAAAGGAAAACAGAAGACATTCCTTCTGCTAAACAGGGCAGAGGACAGGGTCTCTCTCCGTCCCCCACACCACTCCCGGGCCCCGACTGCGGTTCACCCCAAAGAGGAACGCAGTGCGCCCGGAAGCGCATGCTGGGATCACCGGCTCCCTAGTGCTGGCACCTGCCTGGCGGGTCCGGAGCCCCGCGCCTTTGGGCTGAGCCCCCTTCTCTGTACCTTGGGTGTCCGACCCTCCTCAAGAGCCCACGGATGCCCCACCTTCTCGTTCACGTCCCCTTCCGTCTGCTCCCCGCAGCCATGAACCGCGGCGTGTGCCTGTGCTTGCTGATGGCGGTCCTGGCGGCGGGCGCCCTGGCGCAGCCGATGCCTCACGCGGACCCCACCGGCCCTCGGGTGCAGCAGGAGGAGGAGGCGCCCCGGAGGCAGCTGAGGGCGGTGCCGAGGGTGGACGACGAGTCCAGAGCACACCTGGGCGCGCTGCTGGCCAGGTACATCCAGCAGGCTCGGAAAGGTACGCAGGCCGCCTCTCTGTCCCTCCCTTCTGCCTCCAGGCCTGACCCTCTTTACCATCGGTCTGGTGAAGGTGGGTGACTCCTGGGGAGCGAGGGGGTACCTGGGCAACACGGTAAGCTGAAAGGTTTTTCTTTTCTCTGATTCTGCTTGCCCCAGACAGTGTCGTTTTCTGTACCTCCTTTGTAGCAAACTGAGAGGGAAGGGGCAGGACTTAATGTATTAAGAGAAAACTTTATTTAAACTAATTATGGCACTCTGTTGCTGTTTAGGTTCAACATATTTTAAATATATTAAAAGAGATTACTGAGCAAATTACTAACTCAGGAAGAGTTTGCAGATCCACTAAACACCCTCTACTGTAAATATAAAGGACCCAGGAGCTGCCCAGCTACTGCATTTGGAAACCCTCTAGCAGGCAATGGTCAGTTGCAAGAATACTTGAGAGCTTACAGCCACAGTCTAAGAAGTGACTATGTGTCAACTTTCATGGAAGTATGTAGCAGGAAGAAAGAATCAGGAGCAGTTTTGAGTCCTCTTTTAGCAGTGGTTTAAAATGATGACCCAGCAAGAGATGTGTTTATTTTTACTTTGTTGTTGGAGACACAGACCCAACTGTGGCAGGAGCTAAACAAGTCACACTTTACTCAGCATCAAAATCTTTCTCTAGGAATAAAGTAATTCAGCAGCTCACTAGCTGAGTGGCATACGGACAGCCCTGTCCCTTTCCGGGGACTGACTGTCTCATCTGTAAAGAGGGCATGAGGTGAGGTTCCCCTCGGCTCCTTCTAGGTCTTCATGAAACTCAGAGGGAGGCTCATTCATCTCCAGGGTCCTTGGAAATCATGATTTGAACTGGGACAGATTTTTTTTTTCCTATCAACTTTATCTAAAGTGACACTAATGGTGAAGCCATGTTTTAAATTGGACCAATATGGCTGGATGATAAACCAGCAAATGCTGCTGGGAGAGGTGGGAGGTGGGCTCCTTTCCCACAAGGCTCTCTTAACGTTAACTGCTGGGGTTCCGGGGCCTGGATTTGAACTTTAACTTGTGGCTTGATGAAATGGAGAGAAAATAAAGGGTCTGGCTCTCCAGAGTCTCCTACAATTCCATAGGAAGGTGAGAAGGGACCTTTTTGACCAGGGCAATTCAGAAGGAAAAAAAAAATAGAAGATGATGCATTACATTTCATCCTCTTTGGGGGGAATTGTCCCAACTACCATCTTCTGTTTTGCTTTCCTCCTAATTATATTGAAAGATGTGGAAATATTAGACAGATGACAGAGAATATCTGAAAATTTGGAGGTTCCTGCAGAATGTTGAAAGTAGTTTAAAATCTGTCCTTGGATGTGGGTTGAATATCCTAGGTTTTTCATTGACCATAATCTGGAAGCCCCTTCCTACCTTCAGGAAAGATCCACCAGAAACAGTTCTGGGAAAGAAGCCAGTTACCAAATGATTTCCCCAGAACTGACACTTCACAGTGACTTTATACCACAACTCTTAGCTGGAAGGGCCTTCCTGCTGTCTTTTCTCAGCCCTTTGCCTTTAGCCTGCAGTGACAAACAAACCCATATGGGAAGAATCGTCACTTGAAACTTTAGCTGCCAACACCAAGGATCAGTGCTAGCCGGAAAAAAAAAGTCATTCTCTTCTGTTTGACAAATATGAACTAGAAATAAGTGTCTCCATCTATACAGTTTCTTTGTTTTATACATTTTGAGATCACAGTGAATATTTACTCAACTGTAGTATATGCCATGCTTAAAGATTCTAAACAAGATAATGCACCCTTTGGGGAGAGCTCAAGAGTTTATCATTAAGAACTGTCTATTGGAAAATCCCATGGACAGAGGAGCCTGGTAGGCTGGGGGTCCATGGGGTTGCAAAGAGTCAGACACTACTGAGTGACTTCCCTTTGACTTTTCACTTTTCACTTTCATGCGTTGGAGAAGGAAATGGCAACCCACTCCAGTATTCTTGCCTGGAGAATCCCAGGGACGGGGGAACCTGGTGGGCTGCCGTCTATGGGGTCACACAGAGTCGGACACGACTGAAGTGACTTAGCAGCAGCAGCAGCAGCATGGAGATGTCAGTGATCTGAAGAGAAGGAATTCTATTAGTGTACACCTGCCCAAGCCCAGCACAGTCCGGTGCTCTATCTGTATTGTCTCTCTTTGTCCTCACAGCAACCCTGTGCAGTAGGGTCTGTTAGCCTTGTTGTGTCATTGTGGAAGCTGGGATTCTGGAAGATTGAGTGCCTAGATGGGCAGCACATCTCGGCAGCATAAGGGCTGGGAATTTGCTCAAGTCCTGCCCTCCCCAGAGGGTCTGGAAGCCATCAGCTTGCCAGCTGTACTGCTCATTAGAAGTTTTAAAGTTTCAAGGAGCCAGGCCCTTCAATTGTGTGAGTTGGTTGAACGTGCCTGCTCTGTGTACGCAATGAGGAAGTGAGTGGGAACTCTGGTAAATACACAGAACCATGTGTGGAATGGGGAAATTCTGGGTGATACAGGCACAGCTTCCATACTGTACATGATGCCCCTGACCATAACCATGGAGGTTGCTGCTCACACTGAAGCTGCCATGTTGCTTCCATTAGGTGGCATTTCCAGTGGTGCTCATCCTTTGAAGGGAGCATTCAGCAGCAATAGGCAGGAGGATGAGGCATATTTTGGTGTGACTGTGTACAGATAACTGGGTCTGAGAGTTTTGCTGAATGCAAGGACTAATAGTTCATCTGAAAGGTGTTGAACAAATAAACAGCAAAGGCTGATTTCCTCTGCATAGACTGGCAACCCCTGCAAAAGAGCTGGAATGTGCTGGGGTGATGCTTAGTTCCAAAGCTGAGAAGTAATGGGGAGGGGAAAGAGAGGGGACAGGAAGAAAGGATGGGGACATTTCTCCACAGGGTTGTTTCTGATTTTTACTTTAGCTAGCTTTATTCGATTATCAGGATACCTTCTTCTGCAGTGTCATCAATAAATAAGCTGTGGTCTGACTTGATGCAGCTTGGGCAGCAGTTGGCAAGGTCAGCCTTGTACAGAAGGGCTCAATGCCAGCATTGCGAGCAGTGGGGACACAGTGGCCCCCAATATAATAGGAACCATCGAGTGAGCCTCTACCCCTCTGCTCTTGAAACCCTCTTGGGCTTTGCCCAGTTAGATCCCTGAGGGACTATTCTTGCCCCTTGGTTTGTACAACAGAAGGTATGATACTGATTTTATCCCCAGGATGCCAGTGTCTATGATTTGTGGGCCAGAACTGTCACATGCCTCATCATGGCCCTGCCCACTCAACATGAATCATACCTGGACTTATCTTGTTCCGAAGGATTGAACTCCCATCCCCATGGGCCCATTTCGGTTCAATGACTGCATGTTGGTCAAAATGGCTGAACTAAACTACCTCTGTTCTGCCCACCCTTCTTTGAGTGTTGCTGCTGCTAAGTCGCTTCAGTCATGTCCGACTCTGTGCGACCC
The DNA here is from genome assembly GCA_006408695.1 of Aepyceros melampus. Classification (NCBI taxonomy): domain Eukaryota; kingdom Metazoa; phylum Chordata; class Mammalia; order Artiodactyla; family Bovidae; genus Aepyceros; species Aepyceros melampus. The sequence continues at coordinate 381,205 of SJXQ01003448.1, forward strand.
CATAGACGGCAGCCTACTAGGCTCCTCTGTCTCTGGGATTCTCCAGGCAAGAATACTGGAGTGGGTTGCCATTTCCTTTTCCAATGCATGAAAGTGAAAAATGAAAGTGAAGTCGCTCAGTCGTGCCCGACTCTTAGCGACCCCATGGACTGCAGTCTACCAGGCTCCTCTGTCCATGGGATTTTCCAGGCAAGAGTACTGGAGTGGGGTGCCATTGCCTTCTCCTCTTTGAATGTTACTGAGATGCTAAGATTTTAATCTGCCAGTGTGCCTTTTTCTCAATATCATTTTTCCTTTTTTTTTTTTTAGAAAAATAAAGTCGCTTTCAAATTAATTTTAAAACCGCATTTATCTAGCAGTGAGATTGGATTCCATTTTAGAAAAGCCATTCTAACATCAAAATATTGTCATCACATTACCTTGACAAGAGTCAGGTAGGCTCAGGGATATTAAGGGGTAAATTTTATTTTTTTGCCCTGTAGGATCTTAGTTCCCCAGTCAGAGAATGAACCATGCCCTCTTACCTTGAGAGCATAGAGCCTGAACCACTTGACCACCAGGAAAGGCCCTTAAAGGGTAAACTTTAGAGATGGGTACTACTGGGGAAATCCTGCTACATAAGGGAAAACACCCTGAGCAGTAGGAAAACCTAGGCAGGTCTCAGCTATGAAAGGCGAGAATAAATTAATTCACCTAAATTCTTACAGATTGCAAACTACACCCACGGCTAGAAAATACTACCCTCTCTCCAGTTACACAGACATGGGTCTTTCTTTTCTCTTAGGTTTTGGCCCAGCAATCTCACTCTTTTGATACCTCTTTGATACCTTTAAGAGGGTGTATGTTACATATTGCCTGGTCTTTTCTATCATTTGCCTTTATAAAAGGAACTAGTGATGCTCTTGATATAATTATCCTGTTTCCTTCCTCTCTGCCCCTAGCTCCTTCTGGCCGAATGTCTATGATCAAGAACCTGCAGAGCCTGGACCCCAGCCACAGGATAAGTGACCGGGACTACATGGGCTGGATGGATTTTGGCCGGCGCAGTGCTGAGGAGTTTGAATACACCTCCTAGAAGACCTGGCCTTCAGCAGTGTGATAGGAAGCAACCTCCTGACTCAAAGGAGGCAGAATAAGAAACCAATCACACTCATAACTTGCCTCTGATGTCTGACATTTAAAGTATCTATTTATTAAGTTTTCAATGTGAAAAATGTGTCTGTATCATTGTCCAACACAGCCTCACACCTTGGCAGAAATGTACAAAAGGATGACAAAATGTTTTCCTTATCTGTGATCCCCAGTCCTAATGTGTTACAATGCTATTAAAGTGATTTTCCTCTGTTCCTCGTTCTCTGTGTCTACAAATGGCAAAAGGTCCTTTAGTCTTCAGAAAGTTCAAGGAGGGATTCCTGATGTATGGGACTGAAGGATGAATCCCTGCAGTTGATGATCAGAGAGCAGGGACCTGGGTTTTATCCAGCAAAGGCCCCAGGTGGCCTGATGCAATAGGACATGAAGCCCCAAAGGAGATAGACAGTGGAAAGAAAGGTGGTTAATTCACTTTACAAGGAACACTGCATTTTGGTTCCATATTAGTTGGACACTGCCCAGTGATGGTCTGGGAAGTAGATGGTAGTCTATGTGTTACTTTAGTTCTCAGTCTTTGTTATGCCAATTAGGACCAGATCCAAGTATGCATGGCTTGGGGTTGAGGCCTGGAGTTCATGAACGACTGACTACATGGGGTTGCCTTCCTGAGCTTCTCTCTCTCTCTCTCTACAATCTTCCCAGAACTTTCCAGTTTCCTGGGACTCTCCTTTTTGGTCCTCCACCCAAAAACTTGGCTCTGGTTATCCTGTTCTGCCACACACTCTCATATTTGGGCCCATGTTTGAATCTGAGTAATGGAAGAACAGTGAGTGAAAAAAGCAATAGGGGTTGATGAGACCCTCTTGAGATCATAACTTCTCCTATCCAAGAGCCAGTTGCCTCTTCCTCAGTTTTGGCCTTGGCCAGGCTCATGACTGACTGTTACCACTGTGGCTATGTGTTTGCCAGGGGGTGTGGCATAAAAGAGAAGAAAAGAAAAACAGGAAATATTTATACTCTCTGGCCATTAGGAATTCCCTTTTTTATTCCTTGAGCCAGAACTAAGGGATATCTCCTGGAGATGGGTTTGCTGTGCCCCAGACTGCACCTTTAGTCCTAGGTTATGTTAAGTTTAAGAAAAGTCCCCCACACAGTCTTCCAGGCCTGCTCCTGCATCCTCTTTGACCACCAGGATCTGGTAGTTTCTAATGGAACTCTAGGAGCTTGATGAAATATTGTCTCAAGATGTGATGAAATTAAAAAACCCAGTCACTCATGCCATCAGGGTATTCTCTAAGATTGGGTGGCTTATTTTATTCTCTTAGTTCTTAATACTTTACTATAACTCCCAAGAGCCTTCTGGTTTGGAAAAATCTCAAGACAGCATAAGAAGTTTCTGACAAGTGGAATATTACATCTAATCAAGCTCCAAGACTAGCAACTTTTCTACCTTTTCATTCCCATGGCTCACATGCTGGTCTGGGCACATAGAAGCAGGCAGAACTGGCAAGAGGTCAAGCCTTTCCTGCCCTAGCACTTCTGGACTGTAGCCAGAGTGATTCACATTGTTTGATCTTTTTCCAAGTTCCATTCCGAAAAGGATTCAACTGCTCTCTTTATCACCTTGTGTATACTGTTATAAGCCCTTCGCTGGCCCAACAATATGTATGGAAGCACACTTGTATGTCAGGCACTATGCTGATGTGGCAGGTACAGCAACCAAGAGCTCCAGTGGGAGATTCACAAAATCACAGTACGGTGCTTCAGGAATTATGGCAGATACTGCTGCTGCTGCTAAGTCACTTCAGTCGTGTCCGACTGTGCGACCCCATAGATGGCAGCCTACCAGGCTCCCCGTCCCTGGGATTCTCCAGGCAAGAATACTGGAGTGGGTTGCCATTTCCTTCTCCAGTGCATGAAAGTGAAAAGTGAAAGTGAAGTTGCTCAGTCATGTCCGACTTTTAGCATGGACTGCAGCCTACCAGGCTCCTCCGTTCATGGGATTTTCGAGGCAAGAGTACTGGAGTAGGGTGCCATTGCCTTCTCTGATGGCAGATACTAATAATATTCAAAGGATGGGACAGAACACAGCAGCAGAACTGGCTGAATTAAGGGGCAGGACAGCTGGGCAGCTGCCCTTGGAGCCAGTCTCAAAGGGACATCTAATCACCACGGTAGCAAATCAGGTGTCAATGAATTTCTTTATACTTAGTAACTTAGTGAACTGAAGAAATGGGCATCCACTCCTCCCCTACAGAAGATTACAATGCCCTCAAGTGGACAGTTTTTTAAAAAACCACTCCTGTGGTTGCCAGCTCCTCTCTGTAGAAAGTCACACTGAAATCTGCAGAATTCAGGCTCACTTCTTTGCCAACCTGCTGGTTAACCCTCCCAGTCAGCTGAAGTTTCAAAACTAGATAATTCAGGGCCCTGGACTGTTTATTCTAAGAATGGGTGATTTTTTAAAATCTTAATATTGGAACTTTTAATATGACTGCCAAAAGGCTCCAGGGTTTGGAAACTCACTCAGTGAAACTGAAAAGGGAACAAGAGCCACTGACAAATTCTTTTTGTAGAATTAAACTCAAGGAAAAAAAGGAACTCTTAAATGTATTTTGAAGATAAGCTGGTAACTATGGTTACCTCTAATTAGTGAGCAGCTCATGCTTTCCAGATTTGAGTGGAGGAAAACTGAAATGAAAAACAATTCCAAATTAGTAAAAATGCTAAGTCCCATTGAGTGCATGTAATGTACTTTAGAAATGTAATTTAATGTTTATTGAGTCTAGTAATTAAGAAGTTGGTCTCGCATTTTTGGGTTATTTAATTTTATTTTTTTCTGTAACTTATCATTATTGCATGTTACAAAAATATTGGCCATGACAGATCAGTATTACTCAGCCATTAAAAAGAATACATTTGAATCAGTTCTAATGAGGTGGATGAAACTGGAGCCTATTATACAGAGTGAAATAAGCCAGAAAGAAAAACACCAATATAGTATACTAACACATATATATGGAATTTAGAAAGATGGTAATGATAACCCTCTATGCGAGACAGCAAAAGAGACACAGATGTATAGAATGGACTTTCAGACTCTGTGGGAGAGGGAAAGGGTGGGATGATTTGGGAGAATGGCACTGAAACATGTATACTATCAGGTAAGAAATGAATTGCCAGTCTATGTTCGATATAGGATACAGGATGCTTGGGGCCGGTGCACGGGGATGATCCAGAGAGATGATACGGGGTAGGAGGTGGGAGGTGGGAGGGGGGTTCAGGATTGGGAACTCATGTACACTTGTGGCTGATTCATGTCAATGTATGGCAAAAGCAATACAGTATTGTAAAGCAAAATAAAGTAAAAATAAAAATTAAAAAAAAAGAAAGAAAAATAAAACCAACCAACTGATCCTTCACCATTAAGGGTTAAGAAGTACCACAGTACATATTCTTAAAGTCCCAGGGATTTGACACCTGGCTAAGCTCCTTGTCTTCACCCCTGTGTAACCTGCTGGTCAGAACTCTGGCCTTGACAGCAGCCTCAGAGGGGGCCAGAGATTGGGCATCAGCTGATGCAAATGAAGGGATCTTCCTACCCAGTTCCCAAGCCAAACAACCATTTCTGTGGTGGGTCAGCCACTCATACAGCTGAGCACACAAGGCAATAGCTTCTCACAGACTAGTGACCCAAGAGTGATGAACACCACCGGTGGCTGAAGTTAGGTAACCCGGAGAGTGAGGAGTCACGTGCATGCTGTTACGATTATTCTGCTAGTCTACTTAGCGTCACAAGTGACAAACAGAAGTCTCTGGGAAGACCAAGGATTTATGTACTGGGGGGCTTGGAAGAAAACACCTCTCTGGACACCTCTTCTTCTGAATAAGGTCACTAAAGTTGGCCTGCACTTGTGGGTCTCTGCTACCAATGGCCCCCAGTGCTGCAGTTGCCTGCCCCTAGAAAACCCTGTTGAATTCTGCCTTGCCCTGGGCCTTCCCTCAGACTGGGGCTCCCTAAGGGAGGGCTGTGTCTCCCCTTATTTTCTGGTTTCGTGAAGGAAGGCTGTTATCTCCTGCCCACTGTGGTTCTCAAGGACAGGGTTGTGTTTCTTCAGAGTGAGCTCTCTGAGGCAGGGCTGTATCTTGCTCTCAGACTGTGGCTCTTCAAGAACAGGGCTATGTTTCTGTTCTCCTCATAGGAAGCACCCTGAAACAAGGCTGTGTCTCTCCTCAGACAGCTGTTTTTTCTTTTTTTTTTAAATAACTAATCTATTTATTATTATTATGTTGGCTGCACTGGGTCTTTGTTGCCGAGGCTTTCTCTAGTTGCAGAGAGCGGGGATGCTACTCACTGTTGCAGACATGAGGCTTCCCGTAGCAGCGCCGTGATTCTGGGGTAGGGAGGGGGCTGATGCTCACCTGACAGTGAGATCTTCCTATGTCTCCTGAATTGGCAGGTGGATTCTTAACCATTGGACCATCAGGAAGTCCAAGAGCTGTGTGACTGAGAGTGGTTTCCAGAGGCAGGGCTGTTTCTGTTATCACACTGGAGTCCCAGCAGTCTTGGCGAGTTTTATTTTTTTGACCATGCCCCTCACATCTTGCGAGATCTTAGTTCCCGCACTACCGGTTGAACCCCTGTGAGGGCACTGAAAGAGTGAAAGCAGCGAGCGACCCTGAGGGAATGCTGTATCTCCCCCCTTCCTGTGTCTTCTCAAGGGCAGAGCTGTGTTTCCTCAGACTGAAGCTTTCTAAGGCAGGGTGGTATCTTCCCTCAGACTGGGGCTTCCTGACAAACAGCTACTCCCCTCAGACTTGGAGTTTCTGAGGCAGGGCTGTATCTCCTCAGACTGGCTCTTCAAAAGCGGGGCTGTTTTTCCTCCTAGTGAGGCACCCTGAAACAGGGTTATGTCTCTCCCCAGACTGTCCTGTGTTCTTGTTTTCATTAACTAATTTATTTATTATTACTATTTTGGCTGTGTTAGGTCTTTGTTGCTGGGCTCAGGCTTTCTCTAGCTGCAGAGAGCTGGCCTGCTACTCTCCCTTGAGGAGCACCTGGATTCTCATCGCCGAGCAGCGGCTCTAGCAGGAGGGACCCGGGCCAGGGCACTCAGTACCTGTGGCACTCTGGCACAGGAGATCTTCCCATGTTCCCTGCATTGGCAGGTGGATTCTTAACCACTGGACCACCAGGGAAGTCCAAGTGCTGTGTGACTGAGAGTGGTTTCCTGAGGCAGAGCTCTTTCTGTGATCACACTGGACTGAAAGAAGTCTTAGTGGTATTTTCCCTTGGCCAAGTGCCTCGTGACTGGTGTGATCTGAGTTCCCGTACCAACGGTTGAACCCCTGTGAAGGCAGGGAGAGAATGAAAGCAGCAAGTGACCCCTGTGGGGGAATGCTGTATCTCACCCCTCCCTGTGTCTCCTCAAGGGCAGAGCTGTGTTTCCTCAGACTGAAGCTCCCCAAGGCACTATTGCATCTTCCTTCAGACTAGGGCTTCCTGAAGAAGAGCTGCTCCCCTCAGACTTAGGATTTTGGAAGCAGGGCTGTATCTCGCCCTAAGACTGTGGCTCTTTGAGAGCAGGGCTGTGTTTTCTCAGCTTGGGGATCCCTGAGGGTAGGTGTGTGTTTCCCTCAATTTTGGGCTCTCTGAGGAAGAGCTGTATCTCCACTCAGAATGGGGCGCCCTGAAGGCAAGGCTCTTTTAACCCTCAGATTTACCCTCCCTGAGGCAGAGCTATATATTCCACTAGACTGTGACTCTTGGAAAGCAGGGCTGAGTTTACCTCACAGTGATGCTCCCTGAGGTAAAGCGGTCTCTCCTCTCAGCTTGGGGCTCCCTGAAGGAAGAGCTGTATTTCCCTCAGATTTGGGCTCTTTGAGGAAGAGTTTTATCTCCCTTCAGAATGGGACTTTCTGAAGGCAAGACTGGATCTCCTCTAGATTCGAGTTCCCTCGTGCAGGGCTGTGTCTCTGTCTCCCCTCAGGCTGCGTGTCCCTGAAGGCAGCGCTGTGTCTCGCCTCAGATTTGGTTTTCCTAAAGGCGCACTCACTCTTCTCACTCCTCAAGCTCAGGGCTGTGTTTGGTTAGAGTGGGCTCCCTGAGGCAGGGCTGTTTCTGATCTAAGTATTGGGGTGTGTGGCAGGTCTGTGTCTCCCTCCCAGATTTGGGTCTCTTTGAAAGCAGGACTATCTTTCACAACGGTTGGGCTCCTTGAGGTATGGCAGTGTCTCCCCTTCCAGTTTCCTGAAGGATCATTATATCTTCCCTCATTGTAGCTTCTCAAGGGCAGGGCTGAGTTTCCTGAGTGAGCTCCCTGAAGCAGGGCTGTATCTCACTCAGACTCTGTCTCTTGGAGAGCAGGGTGGAGATTTCCTCACGGTGAAACTCCCTGAGGTAAAGCAGTCTCTCCTCTCAGCGCTTGGAACTCCGTGAAGGAAGAACTGTGTTTCTCTCAGATTTGGGCTCTCTGAGGAAGGGCTTTAACTCCCTTCAGAATGGGGCTCCCTGAAGACAGGATGTATCTCCCCTCAGATTCGAGTTCCCTCAGGCAGGTCTGTTTCTCCCCTCAGAATGGGGCTCCCTGAAGTCAAGGCTGTGTTTCCCCTAGATTAATCTTCCCTGAGGTACAGCTGTATTTCCCCTCAGATTCCAGGTCCCTGAGGGAATTTTATGTCTCCCCATCACTGTGGCTCCTCAAGCTCAGGGCTCAGAGTGGGCTACCTGGGGCAGGGCTGTTTCTGATCTCAGTATCAGGCTCTGTGTGGCCTATCTGTGTCTCTCTCCCAGACTGGGTCTCTTTGAGAGCAGGACTATCTTTTCTGCACATCAGTGGGGCTCCCTGAGGTAGGGCATGTATTCCCTTCCAGTTTCCTGAAGGATTGCTATATCTCCCCTCACTGTGGCTTCTCAAGGATAGAGTTCTCTCCCCTCGGATGAGGACTCCCTGAGGGTAGGGCTGTTCACTTAGATTCCAATTGTGGAAGGGCTATATCCCCCCTCTTAATGGGGCTCCCTGAAAGCAAGGCTATGTCTCCCCTCATTCTGGGGCTCCTTGAAGACAAGGTTGTGTCTCCCCTCATATTTGGTTTCCCTGATGGAGCTCAGTATCTCCCCCTCACTGTGATCCTTAAGGGCAGAGCTGTATCTCTCCAGAGATTGGAGCTCCTTGAAATCAGTGCTGTTTCCGCTTAGAGTCAGGCACCCTGAGGGAGGGCCGTATCTTCCTCTCAGGCTGTGATTCTTCAAGAGCAGTGCTGTTTCCCCATAGTGAGGATCTCTGGGTGGGGAGATGTCTCCCTTCAGACTGGGGCTCCTATAAGACAGAAATGTCTCCCTTCTCAGACTCGGGTTCTCTAAAGGAGCTCTGTGTCTCCCCTTCTTTGTGGATTCTCAAGGGCAGGGTCTCCATCTCTCTTGAGGCTTGTGCTCCCTGAAGTTAGGGCTGTATTTTCCTTCAGACTGGGGCTCCCTGAGGCAGAGCTGTATCTCACTCAGGCTGTGGCTTTTGGAGAGCAAGGGTGAGTTTTCCTCACAGTGAAGCTCCCTGAGGTAAAACTGTCTCTCCTCTCAGCTTGGGGCTCCCTGAGAAAGGGCTGTATCTCCCTTCAGAATTGAGGTCCTTGAAGGAAAAGCTGTATCTCCCCTTAGATTCAAGTTCACTCAGGTAGGGCTGTGTCTCCCCTCAGATGAGGGGTCCCTGAAGGCAGAGCTGTGTCTATACTCTAACTGCAGCTCCTTTAAGACAGGGTGATGTCTCACCTCAGAATCCTATTCACGGAGGGAGGGCTGTGTCTACCCCTCACTATGGATCCTTAAGGGCAGGGCTGTGTTTCCTCAGAGTGGTCTCCCTGAAGCAGAACTGTTTCTAATCTCAGTATTAGGCTCTGTGTGTCTCTCTCAGACTGGGTTTCTTTGAGGTCAAGACTGTGCTTTTTCAGGGCGGGGCTCCTGAGGGCTGTATCTCCTCCCTCAGACTATGGCCTTTGAGAGCAGGACTGTATTTCACAACAGTGGGGTTCCCTGAGGTAGGGCATGCATTCCCTTCCAGTTTTCTGAAGGACTGCTAGATTTCCCCTCACCATGGCTTCTCAAGGACAGAGTTGTCTCCCCTCAGATGTGGACTCCCTGAGGGTAGGGCTGTTTCACTCAGATTCTGACTGTGGAAGGGCTATATCTCCTTCTCTTAATGGGGCTCCCTGAAGGCAAGGCTGTGTCTCCCCTCAGTCCGGGGTTGCTTGAAGAGAGGGTTGTGTCTCCTGTCAGATCTGAGTTACGTGATGGAGATCTATCTCTTCCCCTCACTGTGATCCTCAAGGGCAGGGCTGTATCTCTCCACAGACTGGGTCTCCCTGAAGCTGGTGTTGTGTTTTCCCTCAGAGTGGGGCTCCCTGAGCCAGACTCTCCTCAGACTATGGTTCTTTGAGAGCAGGGCTGTGTTTTCTTATAGTAGGGCTCCCTGCAGGCAGGACTGTGTCTGCCCTCAGATTTAGGCTCCCTGAAATCAGGATTGCATTTCCCCTTAGTATGGAGCTACCTGAGCAAGACTATATCTCCTCCTCGGACTGTGGTTCTTAGAGAGCAGGACTGGGTTTCCCCTCACATTCTGGGTCCCCGAGGGAGTGCCGTGTCTCCCACTCACTATAGATTCTCAAGGGCAGGGTGTATTTCCTCATGGTGGGGCTCCCTGAGGAACGACTTCCTCTTAGAATGGGGTTCCATTCTTAGAATGGGACTTCCTGAAGGCAAGACTATTTTCCCCCTGTTTCACACTCCTTGCTGCAGGGCTGTCTCCCCTCAGATTTGGGTTCCCTGAAGGAGCTCTGTATTTCCCCCTCTCTGTGGGTCCTCAAGGGCAAGGCTGGGTTTCCTCAAAGTGGTCTCCTTGAGGCAGATCTGTGTCTCCCCTCAAACTTAGGCTCTTCGAGTCAGGGTTGTGTCTCCCTTCATTTCCGGCATTTCTGGTCTCCTCGAAGGAGTACTGTACTCCCCCTCACTGAGGTTCCTAAGGGCAGGGCTCTGTTTCCTCAGTTTGGGGTTCCTAGGTGCGGGTTCAGTTGCTCAGTTGTGTCCGACTCTTTGTGACACCATGGACTGTAGCCAGCCAGGTTCATCTGTTCATGGAATTTTCCAGGCAAGAATGGTGTGGGTTACCATCATCTACTCCACAAGATCTTCCCGACCCAGAGATTAATCCTGCGTCTCTCTCATTAGCCGGTGGATTCTTTACCACTGTGCCACCCGGGAAGTCCCTGATGAAGGTCTATCCTCCTATCAGACTTGACCTCCTAAAGTCAGGGCTGCCTTTTCCCTCAGAGTGGGTCTCCCTGAGGTGGGGTTGTGTCTCATCTCAAATTCAGGCTCCTTAAGGTAGTGCAGTGTGTCCTCTCAGACTAGGCTTTCTCAGGTATCCATCTTGCTTTCTTTCCTGGGATCTTTCAAGTCTGCTCAAGGCATAGCCGAATCTCCATGCTGCTGGTTTAAGCTGAAGGCCCTGCTTTCCCTCTCTGGTTTTCAGTTCTTTGGAACTTCAGAGTTTGCTCAGCCTGAACCTTGGGATTTCATGTGGTAAGATCCTAAGTACCACTGAACAAGTACTTACCCCAACCCTGGATTCAATCACAAAGAATAAAAAATTATTTTAAAAGAAAGATATATTAAAAGGGAGTGGATTCATTTCAAAAGATGGAAATACCCTAATATAGACTAGTTTTTTGTAAACTGTTTTTTTTAAAAAATGCGTTCCTGTGTCTCCTGGGAGTGACAAGAGGCTATTTGGGGTGGTTTATTCCCCATCCTGTGCTCAATTTTTTCACTAATACCCTAAACCTGTGTGTATACCATCCCCTGGTTTATGAATTCCTCCCTTCAGTTCACCTGGCCTCATGACTTTTGTCAATATTTCTACTAGGACAGTTGCCTCCCTTGAATTATTGATACTTTTCAGGGAAACGCATACCCATCTGATTTTAGGATTGGACCATCAGGGCAGATTCCTTCAGGTTCTGCTGTCTCCAAGTGCCCTCTACGGCCAAAGAAAATAAATTCTCCCAGGATATACTGTTTTCCAGCCAGGAGCCCAAATGTGCAAAAGTTTAATAAAAAAAAATTTTTTTCTTTTTACTTAATCCCTATTATGACCTCCCAGTCAGTTCAGGTAATTCATAACTTTCTACCTCCACCAACTTCTCCTCAGAAAGCATCTAAGTTCTGTGACCAGCTTTCATTCTAGCTGTGGGAGGCATATGTCCACTTTATTTATCCCGTCTTACCCAATGGTTTTAACATCCGCTGTTGTCTAAATGAGTTAGTTTTGCAAAATAGTGGTTTCTCTAACTCTATTGTCTTTCTATTCACCTTTCTACTTAGAAGTATGCATTCTAGGTTCCTTTTCCCATTCCTTCTCCATACCTTTACTCTCTGTTTGGAATGCCTTCCCCACTTGGCAAATCCTACTCATCCTGGAAACCCAAATGCAGGGTCACCTTGTCTCAGAGGCTTCCTGCACCAGTCGGTAGATTAACTCATTCGCTCTCTCGCCCCTTCGAGCGTGGTGGCTATAGCTACAGCTGCCTGGCCTCCCTGAGCCTCTGAGACAGAGGCCCCTCCCATGGCAGGGCACCCAGTCAAACTCTGCCTGATCTGGCAGTGGTTCTCAGAGCTTAGTGAGCCCCAGGAGGGCTTAGTGAAACATACCTGGGCCCACCTCCAGGGATTCTGATGAAGCAACCTAAAACCTCACTGGCTTAACGATGAAAGTTGGTGTCTCCTTCAGAGCATATGTCAAATGTGGGAGGGCATCTCATGGGTCCTTGGAGACCCAGGATGATGATGGCTCCACCAACTTGTGACACTACCATTTCAATGCTTGAATTTAGAGCACGAGAGGAAAAATCATGAGTAGGCATTTCTTTGCTCACAGCCCACTGGCCAGAAATAATCCTGTGCCCTGACCACTGCAAAGTGGCTGGGAAACATTGGCATCACATGGGACAATTTGATGAACACTGGTTTCTCTATCATAACCACTCACCCCTTATTTACTGGCACAAGACACACAGACCTGCTCTCTAGTCCTCAAACACAATAAGTGTGTTCCTGCCTTTGAGCCTTTGTAGCAGCTGCTCTCTCTGCACTAATGCTCCTGTGCCATATGGTCGATTCAAATACCACCTCCTTGGACAGGCCTTAACCGACTGCCCAAAGCAGCCACCTAGTCCCTCAGATCAGCCTATTTCAATTCTCTGTACAGCCCTTATTATGCCATGTTTGGTCATCTCTTCGCTGTTAAAAGATTGTATGTATGCTCCATGAGAGAAATCGACCACTTATCACCATGTCCCCACTACCTTGAACAGTGCCTGGTCCATCATAGATGTTCAAAATATATTTCCTCAGCTCAGTAACCTAAGGGATTTCCTATTTACAGGTTAAAAAAATGGAGGACCCAAAGAGAAGTGGCTTACCCAAGGTCACAGCACTACTAAATGGTAGCACTTGATTGAAATCCATGTCACTGAAACCACCAACACTACGCTTGCTTGGGTTACTTCACTGCTTCCACACATTAAAGTGGCAGTAAGTTTTTTGTCATTTTCTTCTCCGTCTAGTGATCCTCCACTGTCCTTGGTTTTTAAATCTCAACCAAGTCCTATGAAAGGCAATTTGACAACATCTATTTGGGAATTTATCCTATAGTTAAGTTCATGTATGTGGAAAATTACATATATGCAACATTTTTTCATTTCAGTGTTGTGATAGTGAAAGTTTAGAATTAACTTAAAGGTTCATGGGGGTGTGTATGTATTCACAGTGGGCACGTACCCATGGTAGAGTAGTATACAGCCCTGAAAAGTGAGCGAGTGTTTCCAGCTCTGACTAGAAGTTTATCTAAGGGAAAGTACTACATTAAAAGAAAGGTGGGATACAACAGAAGTATATGTCTTTCATTTAAGTTCCCCCATGAGCTGAATCCCTGTCTTTCAGAGATCAACTCCTCAATGAAAAGAACAAAATACAAATCAGTAACAGTGTGGTTTCCATCATTTGAACTTATTTTATTGGTATTCATCACAAATAAAATTTTATTGTTGATTTTGGATGCATTACAATACACTTTTTGGTAGTGGTTGCACAATGTTGATCATTTACTAACTATACTAAATACTGCAACCTCTGAATTGCTGAATTTTACACGGGTATTTCCTTTGTGATGATGAGTGGCTCCTCTCTCTGAATACATAAAATGGTCCATTCCGTCCATGGTTTTCATGTTCCTTTGTTATTCTACCTACTGCTTTAAAATACATTCAAATAAAAAGATATAAGTTCCGTGCAGTGAGTGCACACATACCACAGAGAGGAGAGTTTAAAACATAATTAACCAACACCCTCGTGGTCAGAGAATAAATAGTCTGAAATCATGGGACTGAAGCTTGCTCCTGGAAACTTTCTCAAAGTATCTTCTGTGGACAAAAGTTCACACTCACTCAATTGAAGGATACATCTTTTGCCAAGGGAGTGGAAGAAAAAGGGAATGGGGGCTGCAAAATGATCATTTTACTTGCATATGATGTTATCCTTCCATAAACATCTGGAACAAATGGCCACAGAGCACCGTGATGTACAGTCCCCAGCTCACAATAAATAAATGATCTGCTTGGACTGGAAAGCCACAGACACACTGTGACCAAGCTGGATAGGACAGAGAACGTTTGTTTAAAATATAGCACACACAAATAATAAATAAAAGTTTGAGACTTAGTGGATGACAGGGATGGGACCAGGCTCCCTGTTTGTTCATGGTTCTTCTCACAACAACTCTACCTTTTCCTAAGGATAGAAAGCGGCACAAGGACATGAGCGGCTTTTCTGGGACCACTCTTTTCTGAAACAAGAGGGCAAAACATGTGGGTATCAAATGGCTGCAGCAGAAGACCACAGATGGGAGAATATGCTCAAGGGTGTCGGGTCTAGAGCAAAGACTAGAACCAATGGACCACCAAAGCCTTGTTTCTCTGTGAACTGGTTTCGTGTAACCTTTAGCCGTGTTTCTACTCTTTCACTGTTAACAAGTTTCATTCACCACCTTTCCCTGACCCCTTTTCCTTAAGGTCCTATTGTTAAAGTCACATTGGGTCTGGTCTTAATCAACTGGTTGTGACACTGGGTCCCAGAAATAAGCTGCTATCTCACTAGCTGCTTGGTGTGTCTGAAACTTGTATTTTGGTGTCACAGAACCATAGAGAGAACATTTTACTGCGACTTCCCATCTAGTACCATTACTCCCCTGCATATATTAAAAAAAAAAAAAAAAGGAAAAAGTAAATCACACAGAACACACAGGGGCTGCCAAATGGTGCAGCAGGAGTGTAAATACATTCTCTTTCAGGTCAGACATCTGGCCTGACAGTGGATTACAAAACATGGAAGGATGACTTCGCATTGAAGGCATGAGAAGAAAAAGTCACAGGTCAAAAAAAAGAAGCGACCGTCCGTTGGGGCCGAGCAGGGAAGGTCTTAAAGAAGCTGGGACCCCAGAAAGAAGGAACAACTAACTCTTCCATCTTGAAAGCTACGGCAACTGCACGTGGCTGCGGACGGAGGCCCCTTACGCTCTTACGGGGCGGGAGAGGTGAGGTGCCCAGTGACGCCAGCGTGGCAGAACCACTGTGCCACCGGACAGCTCAGTATGTGTGGCTCTGGCAGGCAGCCACAGATTCACTGGTTTCCTATCCATGGGATAAGAAAGAACACACTTGGGGGTTTCAGTGCTTCTCAAAGGAAAGAAGAAGGAAAGACACCCGGCTGCTCCTGCCCTCGCCTGCCAGCATAGGCTAGGTCCTCAAGAGAGTGATGTCGCTGCTGGGGCGCTTCCTGAAGGATCTGAAGGAAGGGCAGGGCGGATACAGGTCTCCAAGTCCTATGTACACATTTTACAGAGTCTCCACTCTGCCCCCATTAGGCACGAGGTTGATTTGTCTAGCTCAGGAGGGGATGGACAAAGGAGGGCAGAGGGAGTGTGCACAGGGCAGGGGGAGGAGAGGGAGGCGGGAGCCAGCCTGGTCTCCTCTAGGGGAAGGGCCTCTTCCCAGCCTCACCGTAAGCTAGTTTGTTTGGGAGCTTAGCACCCATCAAGATGCCCGAGGTGAGTGTCACAGGGGCTTTCATCTGCATGCTGGACCCCACCATGGTGGGGAAGCTGCGGTTCCGTCGGATGCCACTGTTGAGCTGAAGCCCACCGATGGCACTGGTGACGGTGGGGCATCCGAGGGGCAGGCCTTCGGGTACCAGGCCTCTGGGGACAAGGGCCTGTGCAGGGCCTGGGGGCCCACAGAGGAGAGGTCCTTGGTCCTCAGTCAAGGTGGGGACGTGGGCTCGCCCTGAGTTCACGACTTTGGCCACGCCAAACCTCCTGACTTTGTCCACGAGGTTGAGGTTGGAGACAGACACGTCGGTCTGGCTTTCACTGCTCCGGACCGCCTTCTTCTCTCTCACCTCCCTCAGGATGGAGCTGGCTGGCTTGGAAGCCAAGAAGTTGTCGTAGGGAGGGCTTGTGCACTTGAACTCGAAGGAAGGTGGAGAAGATGTGGGCGTCTGCATAGGTGAGTTGGGTGGTGTGGAGGGGATCACAGCCATCCTGGGGGTATAGGAGTGCAGGAGGGTGCCCCGACCGGCCCTGTCCCAGCTCTGGGGGTCATACACAGCTGCAGAAATGCCTCGCTCCTTCAGCAGCCACACCAGCCCCAGGGACGTGCTCATGGTGGTCGTGGACTCACGGACGTTAGTGAAGGATTCGGCCAGGCTCAATCTCCGGGGAGTGCATGGCGTGGCCACTGGTGTGGATTTCAAGTGGCTGGCGCTGCCACAAGCCGGAGTCGGGGCTGAGTTAAGGCTGATAAGAAAACACAACAGGTCATTGATCAGAAAATGCCCAGGAGAACTAAGGAAAGGGTCTGGGCCAGCCTCCTGCAGGGGCGCAGGGCAGGCCTGGGACATACTGAGGGGACTCCTCCAACCTAGGCTCCCTGGATGCCTCTTTTCATGTCTGATCCTCCCTCTCATCTGTAGAGGCCATGGAGTCTCTGAATCAGGGGGGCTGGTTTATATCAACAGGAAGCTGCACGTGATTCCCTTCTCCAGCCCTAGAGGGTAAGTACAACTGTTGCCTTTGCAAGTGAGGAAATTAGGCTCAGATTAGGTGACTTACTCAATGTCACACTCAGCTACTCAGTGGAAGATCCTGGATTCGAACCCAAGTCTGAGTGACCCCAAAGATAAGAGAGAAAGCTCTGCAGCAGAGAGGTGCTCTGTCTCTACCAATTTCCTCAAATTCCTGCACTCCTTCCCAGTACCCATTTCCTTGAGGTAAGATGTTAACCAGGGCTCTGGGGTATGAGAGTTGATTCTGGGTGTGGCTGAAGCAGGTGGGACACCTTGGTGGAGGGCCCCCGGGTAATGGGGAGACTGAGGCTGGAAGGTGCACATCAAGTCAGCAGCAGATCCCAGGCTCCTCACTCCCACTACAGTGCTATTTCCTCTGCACCCTGCTGCCCTTCAGAACTCTTCTCGTGGGTGCTAAGTCCACCTTGATGAGTGGAGATAGGGGAACAGATGGAGCCATGTCATGTATCATCAGACCTTCATCTAAAGAGCCACCTAGAAAAAAGCCCACTGGGTGGTGAAACCTGGTTGCTATAGGAAAGTGGAGAGATTCCTCTGTGCACTTATATATGACTGAGGGCCCACTATATTTTAGAAGCTGGGATTCAGCAGTCAGGAGAGTCAGGGCAGAAAGTATAATGAAAGGGAAGCTGTGGGAAATGCATTGCTGTCTGCCTAGAAACCAGAAAAGTCCCTCTTCTCACAACTGCTACAGGGATGGAGCGAGGCAGCCCCCGACCCCAGGCATGGAGGCCCTAAGCTGTTGCTGGATGAGCAACTGAGGGGCACAGAAACATCCCTCTTGATGGTCTCGTAAGACCTGCCCTGGCTCCTACCTAAGGATGCAGCAGGGGCTTCAAGTACCCCTGGGAACAGGCAGCTGGGCGGTCCCCAAGAACTGAGGGATAGAGCCCTCTCTCTTCAGTCTGGCAAGGGTCGGGCCACATACCTTGGACAAAGCACCAACTTAGGGAAAGGGGAGGAAGGGGACAGGCTCTGGCAGATCCCCAGAATGAGTGGAGCAGGGACCCCTCCTGTGGGAGGACAGGTCAAAAGCCAAGTACAAGCTGTGGCATCATTTGGCTCCACACTCAGATGACCTCACCGCTGGTTGGTCTATACATGGTGAGGAACCCAGAATAGGCCCGTCTCACACAAGCTCGGGAGTAGGGATGCTGGTGGATAGGGAGCACTCAGGGGAATGCAGGATTAGAAACCACGGCAGATCCTGAAGCTTAAAAGGTGGGTCTTCAAAAGGCACAGGTGGAGTTCTACAAAACTGATCTACAAGCAATCAAGGGTGAAAAAAATCTGTACTTGGTCACAGAACCACTTCTAGAGAGATTTTCCATTTTTGTTTCAGGCTGCCATTTTTTCAAACTCAGGCAAAACGCCTTCTCCTGCTACTTACTTCTCAGGCTTTTTCATCCCTGATGAGGCCATAAGGACTTAGAGGGGGCCGGGGTGAGTCCTACAGCTACCATCAGAAGAGTGCCAGGGCACCAGCCTCTCCCAAGGGGAAGCTCTGTCCATTGCTTTTCAACACAAGCTCTTCAAACATAAAGCTGGGGGATGGGGAAGCCAGGTTCTCCAGAGGCAGGAAGGGAGATGGAGACAAGCTAAAATTTAGGGATCCCCTTCCGGTAAGAACTTTGGTTAGACCTGTATTAGTGTTGGCACTTGGCTTGACTGGGGTGTTTAGACAGGTTAGGGGTATCTGCTGTCAAGGCCGAATTAGCCAGGCACAACCACAGAGACACATCCACGCCCACGTTGCGGGTTAGTGGCGGCCACACGTGCACACACAGCTCCTTCACAGGGCCCTGCCAGGCAGGCCCTGCTGGCGGTGTGCTCACCCCCTGCCTTGCCCGTGGGCTCACTCTCTGCCCTACATCTGCTCTCAGCTCAACAGGGCCTGGGGCTGCTTCGTCGTCCTCCTCACATGACCTGTGGAGAATTATTCATAGTTGAAGGTGCTCCTTGGGGTGGCTGCTCCCTCTGAGCTGGCCCAATTCGCCTCCTCCTGTGAGATACTTTCCACTCACCCTGGCACCTCGCACCACAGAGAAAATGGCTGAGGGGGGTCACACCACCATGTTGCGGGAGACCGTTCTCCCTTTCACCAGAAGCTCTGGGAAGCCTGAAATCCAGTCAAGCAGACCCTTCCCTGACCCTACCAAGGCCACACAAGTCCTCTTGTCAGATGGTGCCAACTTCTATCACTTCTTGGAGGCACCCAAGGGAAATGGACCACACCAAGCATGTGGTTCTGTTCAAGTTTTACCATTTCGGTTGTTACAGTGTGGCTATGATAAATGCATGGTTCCTGGGGCCATTTCCAGAGGCATAAGGAGAAGGAAACGGCAACCCACTCCAGTGTTCTTGCCTGGAGAATCCCAGGGATGAGGGAGCCTGGTGGGCTGCCGTCTATGGGGTCGCACAGAGTCGGATACAACTGAAGCGACACAGCGGCAAGGGCTACCACAGGGGTCAGCAACTCCATTCTGTGAAAGAACATATTCTACTGGCAAATTTGGGGGCAAAAAGCCAACAAACTTGGCCTTAGAGCCTGCGGTAGTGCCCTGAACTTCAGCTGGTTGAGGCAGGGCCTAAGAATCTTTCATGGCCAATGAGAAGGCAACTTAAAGCAGGTCCAGGTCTCTCTATTCTGTGCTGGATATGAATCAATAGGGGTCTTGATTCAAAAAAAGAGGTGGGACTTGAACAGGTGAGAGATGCTTCCACTGGCTGGAGTTGGTTTTGAACAACCCTCTTTCTGCTTCAGCTTTCCTTGACATTAAGTCTCGGAGGGAGTGTTCCCACCTCACCCGACCCTATCCACCCCGCAGCTGGGTCCCTTACCTTGGTGTGACCCGCGTGAGCTCGTCTGAAGGATGCAGGATGCGACAGGTGGTGAAGGTGAAGGTGGAGTTGGTCTGTGACATGCACTTCCCAGGGTGGTGGGCTAAATTGGGGGGAGGGGAGGAACAAAATATAGTCCTTGCATCCAAGTACACCCACGATAAAAGTCAGAGTCCCGCAGGCCCTCGACAGATGCAAGAAGCGATGAGCTACCTTGTAAACTGGATCTGGGCGAGGAAGGTGAAACGCGAATGTTCTGGGTCGAAGGTGGTCCCTCAAAAACAACCACACTTTTGAGCACTGGCATGCAGAGCATCGAATTCCAGCTTCCAACCCAATCCAGACAGGGTTTCCCATCAGCGTTCTTTGGCGAGTAGTGGATCCAGTTTGAAGGGCCAAAGGGCCTTTGGGGGTAAATTTGGGTTCCCTCCTCAGAGATTTGAACCGGCTTCCTTCTTTTGTTGCTTTACTTTTCATTGGCAGATAGGTGCCAAGCTCTGCCAAGGGGAGGGGAGAGGTGCAGGGCAGGGAGAGGCACTTGCACCTAGAAACAGGGCAAGGCTCATGGGCTCCCTTTTCAGTTTACACAAAAAGGGGCTTGAGGAAGCTGGCTCCACTACTGCCTATCTGTGGTCGGCAGGGAGGGAGATGGGGCCTCAGCTGCCTCAGCAACAACGTTGCTGGCAAGAGTCCCAGGGCCCAGACTCTCTGCCAGAGCTGGGCTGGCACACAGCACTATAAGCAGCACCAGTGCCCCTGAGCTGCTTTCTTGCCATTTCTAAGATGGCTGGTTTCTGATGAAAATGAATAAGTTGTCCTCAACTTATTTCCTTTGAAAGCTCCAAAGAGTTGTTAAGGCAGCTGAAGACTAGGATCTGGAGCAAAGTAAATCACAGAAGCTTTAGGACCATGCATCAGAAAACCACAGGTGAGAAATAGGAAGAGAGTCTACAGGAGACATCATGATTGTAGAGGTCATCCTCATTCATAACTCAAATGTAAAAGGAAAAAAAAAAAAAGGAAAAAAAAGATGTTGCTCCCAATAGCATGCATGGTGAGGTCTAGGATCTTCCCCCCCTTGCCCCACCAACTCCACCCCTGCAGCCTCTCAGCCCCCAGAGACCTCCTGGGAGAAAAATGATTAGGATATTGGAGGCCATGAGCACGCTGAAGATTCAAAAGTCTGGAACTAGAATCTTCTATTCTTTATGGCAAGTTTTCTCTTGGATTTGACAAAAAGGAAATCAAACCAGAAGAGATCGGTGCCCCAAACCTATGGATCCACACACAGGTGACTGTGTCTTTAAAAAAGAAAAAGGAAACACAAGAAACTAGATGGAATAAAAAAAAAAAATATATTGGAAACACGCAAATTGAAGGCAGGCAGGACAAAGCCAAAGCACAAAAATGGTGGCAGTGACTCAGGAGCTGTGCAAGACTGGTTTGCCCTGATGGCTGTGGTCCAAGTCGTCTCTGTGTGTCAAGGAAGGCTCCGGTAGGCCCTGGCATGGCAGCCAGCACCACAGCCACAAGAGCAAACTCTCAGCCTCAAGGAGCTCCAGGCAAAGCAGGAGGGGTGTGGGAACCACATGTAAAAATAGCCTTTATGCATCTTTGCTTCTCAATCAAAAAAGTAATGGTTTAGGAACTCAGATAACTGAGAAATGACTGTGAGCAAAACAAAAACAGAAGAAGCTATGAAGAAAAGGCAACCAACCAATCACGATTCTCTGACTGCAATAAAGTCTAGAAACAAAAGCAACAGAAAACCTGAGAAAAGTATCCCAAATAACAGGCATGATGGGTTATTTGGGAGGGAGGGGAAAAAAATGCAGTAAGTAGAAGTAATTAGGACAGAACAGTTATAAGAGAGAGAACATTTTTTAAAAAATCAAACAAAAGCGAGGCTGGATTTAAACTTAGAAGCATACTCCATTTAAACGCATGGCCAGAATATCAAATCAAAAGGTCACACACATTCACCTCCTCCTCCACCCCATTACGCATTGGATCTTCAATCGTAACAGCTACTGTGAGATGGATAGTTTAGACACTGCTGCATCAGCAGAAGCAAAACCCATCTTATGCAAATGGGTTTTGGGAATAGGAAAAGGCTGCTAAAATTCAGAGGTCCTCATTCCCCCGAAGCGATGGAGAGCTTGAGAAGACTGAGGTAAATCAATAAGAATCAAAAGTGCCAAAGCCAGAGGTTCAGCCCCTCTGCATACCACTGGGATGCCTGGACCCGCCAGCTCTCTGAGTCACCACTGCCCGCCGGGCCGCTGCAGCGTCTCCCTTCCTTGGGACACAACACAGAGAGAGTGAGTTGCCACAGAGCCGTTAGGGGCTGATTCCTACAGTTCTGTGTACATGAGAGAGCATATTCCCAAAGCAGGAGGCACTAACAGAGTCTTCAGGGCAAGGAGCAGAGGCTCAGGGAGAGGGCCCAGGCCCTGCTGCACCCCAAAGCCCTGCCTTAGGTGCTGCGAGTTCACCTTGAGCTGTTCACATGAGGCCTCCAAGGACGGGGTTTCCTGGATTTAATGCTCTGACTTCCTACTTAAATCCTCCTCCTTTTTCTCAGTCTGATTGGAGGACCGCAGTGTTGTGAGCTAGAAGTATAAACACTGACAAATACTTTCATCAAGTATTTTATTTAGGAATGAACTTGCATTTCTCCCCCTCTCCTCCCCCAAGCCCCTAATCCTTTTTTATTTTTATTTGTTCTTCCTCCTCCAGGTTCTGAAACTGGTACAAAATCCTAATCTATCAAAGGGAACTTTTACACTTAGTTAATCCTTGATTATTCAAGATTGTCTCTGCATGAATTTTTCTGGGCGAAAAAAGTTCTGTGATGAGTCCGTGTGGGAAAAACTCCATAAACCTTTGTTTGCCCTGTGTTTCATCATTAACATAAATGCTATTTGGGACTAATGTAGCTTTAACAGGTGTTTTTTTCTGAGGAGTAGGGAAACAAAGGCAGTTTCAGAGCAGAACCGCTTTTTATCTTTTCTCTTTTTATAAAAAATATAAAAGTGATTTTAAACTACACAGTGTTACAAGATGATATTTGAAAGCCCTTAGTACCAGGCTTAACATGGGCCTGTAACTCTTCCTCTCTGCTTCTTATGCATTTCCCCTACACAGCTCCCATCTACAGTTTGAAAGACCCATGAGTCCCCAGTGCAGACATTCAGCCCTTCGGTTCCGGGAAGGTTTCTAGCACAGAGACTGAAAACCACATCAAAGATCTTATTCTGGCTTCTGTACAACTTTTGGTTCCTGCAAAACTTAAAAAAATGAAAAGTTTAGTTGACCCACCGCACCGCACATTGTCTACTCTCTGTTTCATCTAAAGAGTGACTTAACAGAGGCATAATCTCATGACGTGGCAGACAGAACCAGAAATTCTTTCAAGTGGCTTCTGGGGTATCTTCAGGAGATAAAGTGACTTTTTGGAATGCTATTAAAAAGTCAAATGTGCACATGTAAAAATCTCTTTGGAGTCTTAAGATGCCAACAGAGCTGGATCCCGTGCCCTCTTGCTTTCTTGTCTGTCCTGTGGCAACCACTGACATGTGTGGGGAGCTGGCCTGGCTAAGTTGGCCCAAGTTCATCCAGCTGGTGCTCCTGGAGCCAGTTCAAAGGTGCACTTCTCCAGGGCATCGCTAGGTGGTACAACTGGACAGCAAACCTGAAACTCAGTTCCTACCCACGTGCTCCCTCAAGGGCCCTTCACTTTAAAAAAGGCTGAGTGCAAATACCCACTCAGCAGCCCACGTGGGTGTCCCTCCCAGCACTAGAGCACTCTCCTGTGGTTTTCAGAGATGAGGTTCCTAGAGAAAGCACTTCCAGAAAGCAGGCTTATTCTGGAAATTTTAAGGAGGGTTGACTCCATGCTGTTTGAGACAAGTCAATAAAGCAATTCTTCATTGATTTTTCCACTTCAGGTTGCACTGGCCTGTTTTGCTGTGGTGTAGTATACACTTTGATGCAAGAGCACAGGACTTCCTTAACATCTCCTAATACAGGGGTGCGAGCAGATCCTGGCTCTGTCCACCGTGACCAAACTCCTCTAACTGCTACACACAGAGCAAGGTTGAAAAGTCTGGCCATCTGAGTGGGAACTCCCTCAGCTCTCTAGGCAGAGACAAGAAGGAACATTCCCAGACCCAATGGTCTGTGAATTGAACGTACCAGACTTTTCCTTCCAGATTCTTCAGGTCCCCATGGCCAGCGTTCCCTCACAAGCCCCTTTGGGTCCTGCTCCCCAATGGGACTGACAAGTGTGAGAGAGGGCCCACTGGAGGCTTTGTTCACACCAGCCCAGCCCCAGAGGCGGCTGGAGTAACACTCAGTTCCTTAATCGTCTGCTTCTTTCAGCTGTTCCTTCCCTTCAAGGAACTCGCCTGAGCAGAGCCTGTGCCAGTGTCACAAATAGGAAAGCTACAAAGGAAGCTAGTTCTTGGCTTTTGCTTCTGAGGGGCCGAAGACCTGCACCTTCAGGGATTTCCGAATGAGATGTTTACTTTCAACACTAACTTTAGGACCTCAGCCCCAAACATAATACAGCTCTGCTGCAGAACCACTGCCAGGTATGCCGCCATGATGTGCAGGAGTCTGTTTTAGGACATTTCTCCCACTGGAAATGGTCTCCATGTGTATGAGTATTAAATAAGCTGACCTTTACTTTCTTTCATGTTGCTTTAATCCTGCCTCTGTCTTCCCTTTAAGAATCAAGGCATCCAGGTAATTCAACTGGATTGTCCACCCAAACCACCATCTGCTGACCTAACTGTGTGATTTTAAACTCTCATCTTTAACCTTTACCACATGCAGGCTCTTCGCTACACATAAATACCTAAAATTTGAAACACTGACAGTACGAGATTATTTCTGATAAAAGTACACTTTATGAATTAAAACAAAATATATTACTGAAATAAAGTAAAACTAATAATCTAAAAATTGTTTATCATAATCCATTTTAATCATCTAAATTATTTACAAATATAACAAGGATTCATCCTTTTTAAAGACACGGGATTATAAAAATCAAATAATGATACAATAATACATTAAAATATATTAATAAATATTTTTCAGCACTCAAAATGTTTTCTCCATGAGAGAGCAGGCTCTAGACAAAACTGCCTAATATACAAGTTTTCCCAATTTCCTCCCATAATACCAGTTGTTAGAAAAGAAAGGTTAATCACCTTCTGTCTTCAAAGGTTTTCCCTACTAAGTCTTCCCAGGCAGATGGCAGCTCCTGGAATTGTGCTATTTGCAACAGGAAAGAAGAGACCAAGGCAGAGAGCCGGCCAGCCTGAGTATAATTCCCAAGACAGAGGATGCCCCAGGCCTCCCAGTGGAAGCTTATCTGTCTGCCCATGACTCCACAATTATGTGCATAATGTCACTCAGGGCCCCTGGGATGATTTACGTCAAGTGATGTGCTTCTTACGTTCCAAGAATCAAAATGTTCCCATCATTCCCCACAGAGGAAAAAGGGCCAAATCATTAGCCATGCCTTTCCCTCCTGCACAGAACTTTCGACACACCTCACTCAGAAAACAATCTCAGAAGAACCCTTGTCTAGATGATCAGACCTTCTCTAAATTCCCTGCAGCAATCTAATTCATTTTGGCCGCACACTTCCAATGTGATCCCTCTACAGTTTCCACTAGAGGTTTGTGTGCTCTTCTCAAGAGTTGTTGGGTTGGATTCGTTCCAGGTTTGAGGAAGGAGGGAAGAAGCAATAGATATGCCTTTGTGTGTGGTTAGGAAAGTGGTCAGGACTTAGCTCCTCACACCTGGTCCCCTTGCCCTCGCTGTCCTCAGAGGGATATTCTTAGGTGACTTGATAAGCTTTATTCCTTCTCTACAATTTTTCAAAGATGAACCTAATGGTGCTTCTTTAAACTCATAGCATTCACTTCTATTTCACCTGTCAGGCTGCAGGGAAGGGTCACCATATTTGACACAATGCCTGCTGCTTCAGTCACAAAATCAGCAGACAGTGTCTCCTGCACCAGTGTCTGCCTTCCAGAAGGGCACCAATGCTGATGACAAAAGGAGGTAACAATACCTAAGCTGGTTTCCTCTTTGTGAGAAGATCCTAAATAATAAACATTTTCATTCCATTGCAAGCTTAATCTGGTAACTTAATGGCTAAAAAATAAAAATCAACCTAGGTGTTAAACAATCTTTTTTACTTGATGATACCTAAAGTTTATGTCAAAGGAAAAAAATTTTTTAAAAAGAATCCCTTAGCCACAGGTGTGTGAACTTACCCAGGGGATGGGAGACTCACCATGAACCTCAGCTCTCACCTGCTCTGTACTATATGTGGAGTGTTGTACCTTCCATGAATGAAAATTGTCAGTCACAAAGATGAATGTGCTCTTCTCAAACCTGGTGACTTGGAAATGTCATTGGAATATGACATTGGGTTAATTCTTCTTTATCTGGGTCTCTCCCCGTCAGCCCAAGCAACGAGGAGGTCCAGGAAGTCTGGGTAAATAGTAACTCATGTGATCCTGTGATTCCAGGGCCCTGAGGACAAAGCTTTGTATCCCAGTGACCCCTAGGATGTTAATTCTCCAAACTCATGGTCATAACTTTAATACTGGAGGCGGGGAGTGGGCGGGGAGAACACAGAGATCAGGCAGGGCTCTTTTCCAGATTCATCTAGAATTCTCTCTCTAAAAAAGCTTACTAACATCTTCTTAGGGTTTGCTGGAATAAGGAGAATTGCTAAAGCACTTTAAAAAAATCCACTTTGAACACATGTATAAGCTGAAACAAAAACACGCATATCTTCACTACAGTTAGGAAATGAACAGGCTGATCTCTGAAGTGCTATCTGAAATCCTGAACACTTTCTGGGCTTCTTCCAATTTTAATGTATCATGCAGGTAACACATTCTCTCATTAACCTTCTGAATATTCCAGCACTCAAAATTTCCCCTAAAATTGCCCAGCTCAGCTCAGTTTGGAGGTCATCAGGGAACTCGAGAAGCTGCCCCTTAGATGTGGGAAGCAACTCAGAACAGAAATGGGGAGCTGATGCTCAGATTTAGGGGGGGATGACGGGGCAATAATCCACTTCTTTTTAGCAGCCTTTCCTGCTCCCCTTCAAGAGCCTGCTGGGCCATGCACCTCCAAGATGGGTAAGGAGCTGCCCCCATTTGTTACAAAAGGAGGCATCAGACTCTATTAAAAAACGGAACCCCACGATGGGAATGCTTTCATCATCACCCACACAGACGAGCAGAAGCTACAGACAGAGAGCCACTACGGATGGTGCTCGGAACGGAAGTGAGAATGGCTGGAACTCTGCCTCCGGTAGAGGTGCCAGGTTTACAGGACTGATGGCGGTGCCCTCACCAGACCCCTCCTCCTCCTCCTCGGCCGCTGGCGGCTCCTGCATCTCCTCTGGGAAAGCCTGAGGCCGGCTTGGGTAACTTCTGCTGCCTGAGACAGTCACACGTGCTCGGGACCTCTCACCTGAGGTCTCTGGGTGCTGAACTGGCGTGGAGGTAGCTAGGCCTGGGAGGGAAATGTGGTCACCTGTGTCGTCTTCTTCAAAGTCGTTAAGGCAGTACACTTCGTCCAGATCAACATCCAGGGTCCTGAAGCCCTTGGTGACCACACCAGGCCGAGGGTCCAGAATGCCCCCGAGGTGAGGCTGGGCCAACTGCTGCCAGTGGTGAAGGGTGGCAGAACCTTGCAAGGAGAAAGGGTCGGGGGGAAGGGGGTGACAGGGAGAAGAGAGGGTTAGGACGGGAGTCTAAGCTGATGGCTCTTCACCACCCTCCAGCGCGGAGTGCGAGCCCCGCGGGCCCTGGGCGCCGCAGGTGGACTCAGGGAGGGACACCCACGGAATTGCCTTGCCCCCCTCCTGCTATGTGTCAGGTGCCAACCCCCTTCCATGCCCAGAAGGAGCACCAATCTCAGGGCAAAAATCCATTTTTTTAACAAAGTAAAATCAACATCATACTATGTGTCAAGGATGTTGGGTGACAAACTCTTTATTTTAAGCAACTGATGTCAACCCCCAAATTCAACACAGAATCACTTTAGACATAGAAGAGGAAAAAATAAGCACGACAAGCACAGAAAGAGGGATAGGGGGCGGGGGTGCATATGTGGATTCTATGCCAAGCACACAATGCTG
Source organism: Aepyceros melampus (assembly GCA_006408695.1). Classification (NCBI taxonomy): domain Eukaryota; kingdom Metazoa; phylum Chordata; class Mammalia; order Artiodactyla; family Bovidae; genus Aepyceros; species Aepyceros melampus. Next base: position 408,507 of record SJXQ01003448.1, read on the forward strand.
GGAACAGGGAAGACAGCAGAAACAGAATCAGAGGATGTCAAACCAATTCTAGGCACCCACAACAAGAGAAAAGCAAAAAGAAATGATCATAGCACACGGATAAGTGGTGGGCATGGCCGTCACCTCCTTTACCTAAGTTTCCTGTATGCTGCCAGCAACCATGACAGGCTGCAGTTTGGGGAGTGGGAACTGGCTTAAAGAGATGTGATTTAAGAACATGCAAGTCCACCCAGAGGTCTGAAGCAGAGGAGCCGATCTCCTCAATGACACCAGACCCCGGGACTCAGATGACACGGTGTAAGGTCTGTAATAACACCAGAGCATGTCCCTGAGGACCTGGAGGGTGTACCAGGTACTCAGAGAGAGGTATTCCAAGACCAAGCCTTCTTAGGAAGCCTGGGCTAAGAACAACATCTCAGATCCTTTAGCATGTTGCTCTCTGCCAGGATTCTGCCCAACCCATCTGCCAGAGCAATTCCTTCCCCCTTAGGACATTATTACCCCTCACATGGCTCTGGTATTGGGGGTGCCTGGCTCATGAGGCTGGGCATTCTATCCCCAGTCCACAGATGAAGAAGCTGGCCACACTGAAGACATGCCAAACTCAACAGAGAGACTTTGAAAGTGGTTCTCAAGCATGAAAATGCAAGAGCCTTCCTGCACAAATAACTCTCAGACTGTCACTGCTGGCTTGCTGAGGGCATCCTCTGTGAGGAGGGCAGGGATCCCTCCAGGCTGCCCTGGGGAACGTCAGAAAGGGGAACTAGGGAGGCCAGGAGCCAGCAGCTCAGGAGTCCAGATAAAAGAAAAGGGAAAGGCAGGCAGGCAGTGGGCCAGGAAGTGGTCCAGGAACGTAACTGAGCCCCCAGCCCTCTGCTGTGCCCAGCTGAGCACACTGCCTCCAAAACACTGCTGCAAAATAACTTCTCATCGGATAGTCTCAGCCAAGAGTCTTAAAAGGGTTTGTAGATGGACGATTTCAAATCCACTTAAAGCAGAAAAATGTCATACACACTTTGGAGTTTATCCCGGCATTAAGTGTCACAAGTACAACAGCAACCTACTTAACTGGAATCAACTGAATAAAAATAGAAAATAGTCTAAATGCAAAAAGAAAAGAAAAAAGACCAAAGGTGCATATAATGAAACAAACCTGTCCATGGGATCCTAAGTCCTAGGGTCCATGGCACTATTTCTAAAAAGCTACCCTGTACAGAGACATGTCAGCAGGGCAGCTTGTTTTATATGTATCACCTCAACTCATTCCTCAAAACCACCCGTCATGGTTAAGTATTATGACCTGCACTTTCACAGAGAGAGGTTCACTGAAGTTACCTAACTTCCAAAGTCACTGAGTTAGTTGTAGCACAGCCAGTGTTCAGTGCTAAAGGCCTAGTTCTTTCCATAAACTCACCCCACTTCCCTCCCCAAACCACAGGTCTGAAAACAAGCAAGGCGATCAGCATTCCAGCCAGGAACCTGGGCTTAATGAGAATCTGGAGGAATACACAGCAGGCAGGAGAGCTTCCTCATGGGTGTCCAGGGCCTGCCAGGAGATGCAATGGGGTTTCCGGCCACTGGACTTTCACCTACCACTCCTGGGGACCTCCACGCACAGTAATCCAAAATGGGCCCACTGTTTGTGTTCACTATTCACACATCCACATTCCTGGTAACAAAACTGTACTGGGGAGAAATTTTAAACAAGGAATTTTGATACCCAGCTTGGAGCAGCACAACCAGGGCTCAGAAAGAAGATGAGAAATCCCCAGGTGCAATGTGGCCACATTACCTCTACCTTTGGAAGGGGCCTAAAGGCAAAGCAAACACACTGGAAAGTGAAGAACTGTGTCAGGGAAGTGCCAGGTCTCCCCATCCATCTGAAGGGGGTTCTAGACATTTACAATGCACCAGGAGGCTGGAGGTCTAGGCCCAGAAAAGAGTCTGGTGGGCCTCCATCTTCCATCTGTTTAACAGGCTGCCCCATTTTCCCCACCCCATGCATGAGTCCAAGACACAAATGAGGCTACAGAGAGTTGCTATTTGGAGTTAAACAGCCTACAAAGTACACCGAGTTATTTGCATTCCCTGAAAATGCAGAGCAAGGAAATCTAGTGAGACTACAATGGAAAGATTATGCTGAAAGATGCATAATACTTGGCTTTTTACCCCACCTCCCGTCACCATCACCTTCTCCCGCCCACATGTGAATGAAGGAGCTGGGGTCAGGCAGGCAAAGAGAGGAAATGTTGTGTTCCCAGTCAGCACCAAGGTGAAGGCCTAGGGGTCAGGGTGTGGATAGGGCAAAACATAATTACAGTCACTACCTTTTCCTTCTGTTTGCTTTCTTTCCACACCCCACTGTTTTAACTGAAAGGTTTTCATGTCACCAAAGGAGAAGAAGACTCAATCCATTTATGTCAGCAGGGCACCTGAGGCTTAAAAGTTAGAACTCAACTTGCTGGATAATGGACAGCTTGGAATTGTGTGCTTTTCCCTAATTACATATTAACTTGTTTATTTGGAAATACTATCTGGTTATAATTAGAAAGGAAGAACAAAATAGAGGGGAAAAAATACTGTCCGACTCATCTTTTTAGTGCAGATATATCTCTTTCTAGTTTGAATGTTTTGTTTGCTCTTCACCTACTTAAAACGTGTAAGGTAAGGTGAAGAGACAAAACATCTAGCCCATCTGTTTTGGCTGACACCAATGAGCAGACAGCAAGATTAATTAAACAGGTAAGGAAGACAGATGGAAGACATTGATTGGCTATCTGCTATGATCCCAGCCAACATTCTCCAGGGGCCTCACCCCAGGTACCTTTACCTGGGTCACTGGAGAACACGGGAATCCTATCAGCTTCTTGGTGGTCCAGTGAAAAAGGATGTAAGAACATGTCACCAGCACAAGGCTGGTCCAGGTCTCAACACGGGCAAGGCTAGCCTTTTTACCTGAGTTACCGGAACAGGAACAAGTTCGAGGAGCCTACAAGTTATTAAGTACCTAATAGATGCTGAGCATAATACAAAACATATCACGTTTATTCCTCGCCACAATCTTGTGTGGCAGATGTGAGCCCTATTTTACAATATGGGAAACAGGGCTCAAAAAGGTGAAGTAACTTAGCCAGCACCACAGTTAGAGCTATAATGAACCCTCGATTGGCTATCTGCTATGATCCCAGCCAACATTCTCCAGGGGCCTCACCCCAGGTACCTTTACCTGGGTCACTGGAGAACACGGGAATCCTATCAGCTTCTTGGTGGTCCAGTGAAAAAGGATGTAAGAACATGTCACCAGCACAAGGCTGGTCCAGGTCTCAACACGGGCAAGGCTAGCCTTTTTACCTGAGTTACCGGAACAGGAACAAGTTCGAGGAGCCTACAAGTTATTAAGTACCTAATAGATGCTGAGCATAATACAAAACATATCACGTTTATTCCTCGCCACAATCTTGTGTGGCAGATGTGAGCCCTATTTTACAATATGGGAAACAGGGCTCAAAAAGGTGAAGTAACTTAGCCAGCACCACAGTTAGAGCTATAATGAACCCAGCATCAGGCATACTTCTATGTCAGCTCTCCACCATATCAAATTAAACACAGTAACACAAAGAGGTAATTGCAGAGGAAGAAAAAAAGTTGATTGTATTTTAAACAGGTAAGAAGTCAGAGGACTATAAAATGGAGCCAGAAGGATAGACTCTATCATGAGAATACCTTATAGCCCATATTGATAAGATATGACTTTTTAATGGTAGTGATACAGGTTCCTGGTGAACAGAGTTCTATAGAAGAAAGTTATCTTGCAAATCTAATGGGATTTCCTCTTATTCTATTAATTTATCACAGAAACACTGCTATCTATGTCACAAGATTAAAAGAAAAAAAGATGACTTAGTCAAAATAATTTCTTAAAAAAACTCTTCTAAAATATGCTTGGAAAACCAATCAAAAACATATCCTTACATGATCAATGAAACACAAAGTAAAATGTAGAAAGCAGACAAGATAGAGATGATAAATTCCAATGACCTTTGAGAGACAAAGGAGAAAAAGAAAAGAAAGGCAAAAAGTAAAATTGCAGAAATGAAAAATTTTATTGAAAGAAAAACAGACATAATAGTGAATCAGAAAACAATTACAAGCTTACAACTGAATAAATTAAGAAAAGGATGAGCTATCCCTCTTCTGAACTCTAAGAAGGACCTACATTATACAATTTGAAGTAATCACGAAAAAGAATGTTTGCCCACCCTCTTCCTTCCTTTTCAGAATATGGGACCCAGCATTTCTTGGATCTTTAACAAGTACAAGCTCATCTTACAGCATGCATCCTAACAAAGGTGATACTCCAGCCCCACTCTAGGGCTGAAAACCGGTTCTTTTGGGGTGAATAACTGTACTCTTTTAAGGCACAGATATGCATCTAATACATAAACAGTATATCTAACACATTAAATTTTCTGAGGGGATAGATTAGGAATTAATGTCTAAAATGGGTTCTTAAGTTGAGAAATACTGCCTTTACAGAAATTCTGATTTGGCTTTGCATTAGATATATAATGTAGAATTAAAATATCTTCTCAAACTCTCATGGGTTTTCAAACTAAAGGAGGGGAAAAAATGAATATTACAAACACCTGATGGTTCTTAGCAAGGCTGTGATAAGTAAAGGGAACATACTTTATAATGCTGAAAGCAGAAAGAAAGAAAGAAAAGTGTTTCCACGAGTTTAATCATCTAGGGTGTTCCTGATACCTAAACCTGAATGGCCCCTGGAAAAGGAAGGCTTAAGGAGGTTCAGAGCTCACTCTCCTTCACAGCCACCCTCTTCCCGGCCCCCAAACTGTGGAGGTCTAGAAGCCTTGCTCAGAACACACTGCACCTGAAGAAAGCCACACCCTTTTTATTTGAAGATCAAAGCAGAATATGTGAGTCAACAAACAGGAAACTGCTTTCTCATGGTTACTGAATAAACAACTTAAAACAAGGTTTGCTTTGCACCCCCTCCCTGACGCCAAATTTTCTGACAAGTCAAAGCATCAGTTCTCTACACTCCTCAGAGCCCTCTGACCTGACCTAATTGACTCCCGAGGATGTCAGGAGCGCCTCTGCATTCCCTAACCACTTCTATTTCAAAGATTCTGAATGCAAGAGAATTAGGAAACCAGCGCCAAACACGTTTTCTTTTCTTTGGCTTAGCTGATGGAGGTTAGTCTGGGCTGTATTTCCAAACCTGCACCGGAGAGGTGGAGGCTGGGGCACTCAGAGGAACTCGAACCAGCAGCGGGGGTGGCTATCGCGGAAGAAAAAGGAGTAGGCGTTACAGAGGTTGCCCGCTTTCCGGTGGTGGATCAGGGACCACAGGGAGTCGCTGAGGAGGGCAGAGAGGGGCCGAGGCCCCTTGTGATCACCTTCCAGCGGCTTGACGATCTGAAGCTTCTCCGGCAGGTAGGACCGGCTGCTGAACGACATGCCGGAGAAGCCGGTGAACTCGGAGAAGCGCGAGTGCGTGCCCAGGGACATGATGCTCTCAGTGGGCGTCAGGGAGCCGCTGAGCAGCTCGCCCTTCTCCGCCAGCTCCCTGAGCTTCCGCTCCTGCTCCTCCTCGAAGAACCTCCTCTCCGAGAGGTAGTTCTCCCGGCGGAGGGACAGCCGCCGCAGCGCCGTCTCCAGGTCGTGGGAGCCCGGGGTGCCTGGCGTGCCAGGCTTCTTACTCCGCTCCTCGTTTCTGGAAGGAGGGGAAACGGGGGTGAGCGCGGAGCAGCCAGCAGGGGGCGCTGGACAGCACTGTCCTCACTACTAGTTTCCGCGTGGCAGCTGGAACTTCTAAGGAAACCAAGGCAAGCGGCTGCTGCTGCTGCTGCTAAGTCGCTTCAGTCGTGTCTGCCTCTGTGCGACCCCAAAGACGACAGCCCACCAGGCTCCGCCGTCCCTAGGATTCTCCAGGCAAGAACACTGAAGTGGGTTGCCATTTCCTTCTCCAATGCATGAAAGTGAAAAGTGAAAGTGAAGTCGCTCAGTCGTGTCCGACTCCTAGCGACCCCATGGACTGCAGCCTACCAGGCTCCTCCGTCCATGGGATTTTCCAGGCAAGAGTAGTGGAGTGGGTTGCCATTGCCTTCTCCAAGGCAAGTGACTAACTGTAAGCAAAAATGGGGAAATGAATGCCTATCCAGAAGAACAATTCCCTCTGTTGGTTTTTTCTCAGGGAGGTGAGGAGGGGGCTACTAAGGTGCAAGGAAAACTTGCAAACACTGCATAATAACCCAGCCCCTACAAACATCCTCGTGACACCTTGGGAAGAAACCTTCTTCAGGCTGCAATTCCTGGTCTCCAACAGGACAGCTGGCTCCAGGGATGTGCCTTTTTCCTCTTGAATTTAGGGAGCTGAGATCTCTAAGAGAGTTCTGAGCCAAGCTAGTGGTTATCAGCGGGGAGGAGGCGATATAGGGGCAGGGGATTAAGAGGTACAAGTACTTCGTATAAAATGAATAAGCTACAAGGTTATATTATACAATACAGGGAATATAGCCAATATTTTATAATAACTATTAATGGATTATAATCTTTACAATTGTGAATCACTATATCATACACCTATAACTTACATAACACTGTTCTGCAACTATACTTCAGTAAGAAAAATAATAAAGTCCAAAAACCCCTCAGAGTTTTGATCAAGCATTTTCCAACTATCTGACTCATCTGTCAGAAAAACTAATTTTGTTAAGTCATAGGAAAAGGATGGACAATGATGGTGGGGGTGGGGTTCCTGCAGGGCTTCAGGAGGAGAGAGAGAGACCACTGCCAAGGAGGACCCACCCCAGGCATGCAGAGTGTGGTGGGCACTTGCCAGACACGCTGCACCCCAATTTCTGAAGCAAACCAGATTCTGGTCATGAGACAGAGCCTGAGTCCTCCTCAGCCTTTCAGAATCCAAGCTACAAAGGGGTTCATGAAATAAATGCCTAACAGATAGAGATTAACAGAAAAAAATATTCATTTATCCTCCCCTCCAACATTTTACAGAAGAGCTGACTTCTGGTGTGTCCTGTTACACCCCCTTTAAACTGGTTAACATACCAGCATCAAGATAAGCATTAGCTCAGCCGGTTGGCACAACAAATTTGAGAACTGAAAGGTCTATAGTTTTCAGGCCTCCCTCTTCTGATGACTGGACCTGTGTTCACTTACTCCCTACCTATCCCCCAAACAGAAAGAAAAAGTCCCTGGCTGGCTCACCCCAGCTCGGCTGACTCTGTTTCCAGGATGATGCTGTTGGTCTGTTGTCCAGGACCACATTGCTGACGTCGCTGCCGTAGAAGCTGGACCGGGGGGTGCTGACGCAGCTGGACAGGAGGGAGTTCATGGCTGAGGACTGGTTGGAGCCAGGGATGTTCATGGGGGACGGGGTCAGAGACCTCTGCTTGACGACCTGGTTGATGTTTCTCACGGTCTCAAAGACTCGTTTCTGGTGACTAGGGAGAATGCACAACATCATCCAAGACTAAGCAGATGCAGGAATGACCCTGGAGTTCAACCCTCCCAACACTATTCACTGAGGACCCAACAGGCAGCAGGTCCACTGTGACTCCCAAGCAACCCGCCACCCTGTACCTTCCATATGTTTCTTAGGGTGTTGGCTGGAATTCAAGAGATTCAATGCCCACAGAATTCAAGGCTCCACTACGTGGTTGTGTCCTAAAGGTGATGCTAGCAAGAGTGACACTGCTTCCTACTTCCCCTAAGCTTGACCTACAAACATATTTAACACTAACTTTTGTCTCCCACCTACTTTTCTTCTTAATAGTCTCTAGAATGCAAACTTCAGGAGGGCAGTGTTTACTGCTTAGCATATAGCAGGGCTCAAAATATTTTTATAGAATGAGTCTGTCAACCATTCATATTTTTTTAAAAAGTAAGACTTCAAGTTAGTCTTAAACATCTATAATGAGATGATAAACACTAGATGAGTCTCCTTCCGGCCACCACCCGCCCTTCCCCCCCCACCACCGGAAACTGCCATCTCTAAGAGCAGAACTGCACTGGTGTTCATTTGTTCCCTTTTAAGGAGAAAATGGTAGGTGTGTTTCTGTAATGGCTGCTTCTTTCTGGGTTGCAAATGGCTTCACACATGCACTGAGGTTTAGGGACACTGGTCGCTCCCGGGGTTCCAAGTTCTGTCTATGGCAATTGGATACAGAGAAAACTTGATTAAATCAAACTCCAGGTTTCTTACGCCTCTAAGCAGGTCAAGTGAAAGGTCTCAAGTTAGCAAGAGAGATGATAAAGGCTGATACCCCTAAAGTATGCAGAGAGGAAATGGAAGCCTTGCTCACCCCTTCCCAAAGAGCCCTCTGTGCCTCACACATACACGCACGTGTCCTCAGTAGTGTCCGACTTTTTGTGACCCCACGGACTGTAACCCACCAGACTCCTCTGTCCCTGGGATTTTCCAGGCAAGAACACTGGAGTGGGTTGTTGTTCCCTTTTCCAAGGGATCTTCCTGACCCAGGGATCGAATCCGAGTTTCCTGCATCTCCTGCATTGGCAGGTGAATTCTTTACCACTGCCACCTGGGAAGCCCTTTTCTGTATCTCATACTGTATCCTATTTTTCTTTCCTTAACAGATGTTAAAAATACTTTAATGTTTTCCATCAAAAAGAAAGAAAAAAGTGAGTGGGGGTGTCAAGACAGAGCTTGTGTGACAAGAGATGGGAAATACATCTGTCCTTCCCCAGCTTTCCACAAGTTCACAATATGTATTTAAAACCCAACTAGAGGAGCCATTTGCAAGGAGGATGATGCTGTTGGCTTCATTCTTTAATTTCCCTTAATCTGGCTCGTCTGTGGAAGGAGCACAGTGCACTCTGGTGCCCACCCCACAGCCCCTGGGAGCTGAGAGACAAAGCCTTACGCGATGTCTGGCGACTCTGACTCTTCCAGCTGCAGCTCCTTGCGCATGGTTCCCTCGATCTCCGCCGCCAGGGAGTCCTGGGAAAAGCCGGGAGACACACAGCGAGTGAGCAATTCAAGTGCAGTATTTCTGGAAGAGAATATAAGTGTGTGGCCCCTGCAAGGGTGGCCAGAGAAGAGACAGCAGCCAGGTGCTCCAGGGGAAGGGAGACGAGAGCAGGTAAGCACATGGGGAGCTCCGTCCAGTGGGCAGCCCTTCAAAAAGGGACTTCAGAGTAAAGATTCAGGAGATGAAGGAGGAAAAAAAAGACAAGCTAGTGGGAAGTAAGGTCCGAGGGTGGAGACAAGGAGGGGAGTGCTGGACCCTATGGATTAGGTGATGAAGCATCAGAATGATGTTTATAAATGAATGCATAATTAGGATTAAAGAGGAAGCCAGATATATTGAGTTAATTACTAAAATGTTAATAACAGCAAGTGTGATAGAGTAACTGGTAATAACTGTCACTCTGAGCAGGAGATTAGCACAGGTGGTATTTTGGGACATCTGTGGCCACTGACGAGTGCTATTATGATAAGAGCTGTGATTTTGATGGATGACAAAGTCCCAGAGATGACTGTCCTGCTGTGCTTGTTACCACAGCTGCTGTGGTTTGTTACCTACCTTCACAAGGGAAGGAAACACCAAGTGCAATTAGGGATTAATGAACATAAAAGATAAAATCTTCCTCTGAAGTTCCTGGGCCCCCTAAATCGTGTCTGTAGATCCCAGATTAAGAACTATTGCCATAAGATGAGAGAACCGGGAACATACTTGAGAAAAACTGCTACTCACTGTTTTATTCAGCAGTTAGAGGGGGCTGGGAGCAAGGGAAGCGGATCCGAGTGTTCTGCTCCAGAAGCATGGGCATGATGCAAGCTTTAGATTGCCTTAAATACCTTTCATGCATAATGCACTTTATAAATAGCCATCTTCAAAAACTGAGCTCTGCCAACAGCAGAAAAAGGCAAACAAAAGCTCCACCTCAGCAAATAATAAAAGCTGAAACTCAATCTCTCGAAAAGAAATTCATCCAGACCTTCAATTCAGCTTTTCTTATGGCACGGTTTAGTTTTAAAATACGTCTGTCCTTGAGAGTGGGGAACGCAGGAAACAAGATGGCCCCAGGAGACGAGAAGCCAGGAAGGAGGGGAAGTGAGGCAGGGAATATACAAAGCCGCACGGGTTGCCTGTGAGCTGAGCATAGTGAGCTCGAGATCAGTGGATTCGGGGGCCAGAATGTCCTTGGCTGCCTTCACTGGGATCACTGGATCACCCACGTGCTCCTGGGAAAGTTGACTGTTGATGTTGTATCTTTCTTTCTGGTTTTCCTTACATTTCAGTCAGGCTGAGAGAGTTCCAGCCTGACTTTATATGTGGAATCAAAGGAGAAAGGAGACTATGATTTAGGAAAAGTGGGCCAGACAGCAAGGGGTCAGGGTAACAACGTCAGCAATGGGGTGGGGGGTAGGGAGGAATAAGAACCCCGAGTAAAGGCCAGTTCAAAAGGGACCAAGTTTCACAAATATTTATATAGCCCTCCATGCCTATCTCATGTAGGGGGGTTTTCCTAAAAAGTTATTCTCTTCTCAGAAAGAACTGGTATTTCATCAAACCCCTGAAACAGAGCCTGAAAATTCCTTGGCGGTTGGTTTCTCAGTCTGCTGATTCAGCCACCTGGATCTAACGTCTCGTGAGGACCTGGGACTCTACCGCATGCCAAGCACTGCGCCAGGTGCAGGGTATTAGAGAGGGAAGGAGGAAACAGCAAATAAGACATGGGCCCCTCCTTCAAGGGGCCCTAGTTTGACAGAAGAAGATAAAATGAGAAAGTTCCCCAACCAAATATTACTGGGAAATGACCAGCAGAGGGGCTCCACCCTATGCCACCCAACCAGCCCCACCCTGGGAGACGTCGCCTCCTGGAAAGCCCTCTTCTCAACCATATTCCCCTAAGGTATAAACATGACACAGATCAGGCCAGAGCTAAAAAAATAAGATTGTGGGGAAATAATATAAAACATACTGCACACAGCACAAAGGGAAATACTTTTTCATATTACAGATATCAGAACCAGTGGGAGAGTTGTTAATAAGCATAAAAAGAACTAGTAGAACCATAAGGCAACTTAAGAATTCCGGAATGCACTTGTGAAGCCCAAATAGCACATACTCTTCAGAAAAAAATAATGTAGAAGTAGCATCTTCCAAATATCTGAGGTGCCTACAAAATCCAGTTCCTACTAAGTTTATCTTCTAAGGGCAGGGGTAAAAAAGATAGATTCAGAGGGATGGAAAATAAAGAACCAACTTGTCTCGTGTGGTTAAGAAGCTACTGGCTGGGCTCACAAGCCCTCAATTTGGATCCAGATCTAAGCTGTAAAAGGGAGAAGCCAGCCACCTGTAGAGACACAGCCCAGACCTGCCCTCCTCCCAGGAGCGCCTGCTAGCCTGAGGGTGGGAGGCGGGTGGCCAGGCGGCAGGCGGGCACTCACCATGGGAAACAGGCCCAGCGAGTGGTAGCGCCGGGACGTGGTGTTGGGCATGGTCTTGTTCCGGAGGTTCTTGAGCTCCTCCTGTGCCTCGTGGAGCATCTCCATGCACTCCGCGTACTTGTCCTCCAGCTCACGCAGCTGCGGGAGACCAGGAAAGAGCAGAGAGGGCTCAAATGGTGAGACCAGGTACTTCCCATGAGCCTGGAAGACCCAGGATTACTAACAGATGTCCTGGCCCCCCAGCAGGACCAGCTGTCCTGTGGCCTGAGGCCAAACAGTCCTCAAAGCAGTTTTTCTACAACTTGGGGAAAGCTTGTAGACTCAGAAATCTCCTAAAAGACTAACAACTGAGACAAAACAAACAAGAGGGCAAATCATCACTCCCTCATTTCCTGCCATATCTTTGAATGGGGTTCCTTCTGCACACCATGTTCGGTGTCCTCTCCCTTACTGGAATGTTTGTCAGGAGCCCGTGCATGCCAGGCTCCAGGGTGGTGAAGAGCCCAGCCTCCCAAGTGCTCATGACCAGAGTCAGTGGAACTGGGAACTGCCTTAGGAGTAAGAATGACATTCAATTCATAATCAAAACGGTTGCTAAGAAGGATGGGACCCACAGCCTGTCAGAGGGAGGCTGATGCACCCCAGCTGGGATGGGGGCCTTATGAAATGAGGGAGAGCCACTTACCTCGGCCGTGAGCTGCCGCTGAGCATCCTTGGCAGCCCCCAGGTGCTGGACGAGTTCCTCATTTTCCACTGCACACTAGGGCATGGGAAAGGGAAGTGAGCTTCTCTTTTAAGACACTTAGCAAAGTCTAACATTTTCCCTCTCATTAACCGATCCATTATGGTCCTATCACACACCCACAAGGAGATTTTTATCTTATACCGGAGTAAAATTTTGTCTTTTAGTTTTGAAGGCAAAGTCTTTCCTGTGTCTGTATTCTTCCCTATTGCCCACCTCCACATCCGTAGCTGGGCTTCCCTGGTGGCTCTGGGAAGAATTCTGTAAAGAATCAGCCTGCCAATGCAGGAGATGCAGGTTTGATCGCTGGGTCGGGAAGATCCCCTGGAGAAGGAAATGGCAACCCACTCCAGTATTCTTGCCTGGGAAATCCCCTGGATAGAGGAGCCTTGGTGAGCTACAATCCCTGGGGTTGCAAAGAGTCAGAGACGACTAAGCAAGAACTTCCATGATCACAGCTGCTTTCTGGAAGTCTTTCACCTTGGGCTTCTAGCAAAAGCCTGACATGGGAAACAACTGGTTTTTTGCTGCTTCATCTTAAATCGAAAGGGGACATTGTTCTGTGCAGAACATACAGGTGCCCTGTGTAAGGAGAAATGCTAACCTAGATGATTTATACCTTAAATTCCCAAACTCTCTATTTATAGCACCTTTACATGTCTTAATGAATTCCATTCATTTGCAGATTTTTCTTAGGAAAATAGATAGTGATAAATATGATCCCTTTGCCAATTCAGGGTAACCAGTTTTATGCTATTGAATCTGCTAAGCTTTAGCAAAAGTTCTCAACGGACAGCACAATTTCCTAAAATATGAATCCAAAGGGCACTGTCTTTGGGGTAAATGGCCCCCTTCTTGATCTCAGAACTGTCAGAGAAACAGAAGCCTTACAGCTTTCGCCTTCTTCTGCAAATCAACTATTTGGGAGAGGAGGTGTGTGATCTCTTCCTGCTGGCGAGCAGCATCCTCTGTCTTCTTGGCCAGTTCCTCAGAGATGCTGGCAATCTGCACGTTGGCGTCCCCTTTGGCCAAGAAACAACAATCACAAGAACCAGAGACAATGGTTTCTTTGTGGTTTGTACAAGGAAAAAAAAGTCATTATTACAAGACAGGGGGAGAAGTGGAGAGGGCACATGACGATGAGCTTGGAGGGAGAGTCCTCATCTTCCTCTATGGGCTTGGGTCTGTCCTGAGGAGGAACCAACCCCTAGCTGTGGCTCCCAGGTCAGTATGGGAGCCTCACCTCACTGCCTAGAGTCACCTCCCCAGAAATGAGGCAGGCTTTGGCGGTCAGCCCGGAGGCACCACACCAAACAGAAGGCGACTCTGACCAATTGCACATGTTCCATACAAACACATCACCCCTGTCACTCTGTTTTAGAAAGGAACTGTTGCATGCACAACACAATTCCCCTGGGTGTTTTCAGCCCATATTCAGAGCCATAACTCATTTTACTAGATTTAAACATAGGGTATGTTTCACTGATATTTTGCTGACACTCAAAATATTCTGTTTGCCCTTTTGTCCAATCTTTCTGTGTAAATTTCTCATGGAGAGGGTGGGGAAAGGCACATAACACTTGCAAAGCTGAGAACTCTGACCTCAAGGTTCACACATCAAATGACTAGAAAGTCATTTTTCCACACCTTCAGTTCAGGACTCTAAAGCTGGACCTAATTTAGCCATTAAATAACCAATATTCCTGCAGAAAGCCAAAATGAAAATTAAATAGCCATTTTGGTGAGAGACTGAGAATGTATGGCTGACAACCTCCCACCCAGTTTGTCGTAAATGAGGGTGAGGGGTGCCACACAAGATCAGGGGAGGCCTCTAGTGTTCAGGAAAAAAATGCTAATGAACCCAGGAAGACCACATTCTATCAAGTGATGCAAGTCCATCCAGTCTTAATGATGGCCGATAGGAAAAGTAAAAGGTCGGGGGACAGGAGTGGCAGGGGGCGGGCCATACTCAGCTCCTTCACACAGTCGTTGACCAGCTGCTGCTCTTTTTCTTCGTAGGTGATGGTCTCCGTCTTTAGCTGGCAGGCCTGTGGACAGGGCTCAGGTCAGAGGCCCCACAGCCACACCTGGACAGGCCAGGTGATGCAGCAAGGGCTAACCGGGGTCTGGAATGCTGCCCTTCAGCATCTCCCCAGCTGTCACCCATTGCACCCTCAGATACAGAAAGTCAATCCCAACCACTAGAGGGCATCACACAAAGCAGTTGCTGAAACTGTGAGCCCCTTATTAGTCCACCTGTCTATTCATGTGTGTCTGTCTGGGCTCACAGTCACGGATCCCTTTGTGACCCAAAAGAGCCTATGACACATCCCTGCCTACAGTGGGCATTCTAAGGATAAGCCCCACAATAAGAAGGGTTAACAATTACCACACCTGCTATGTGCTAGGTATGGTCCTCTGAGGTTCACAAATGGGAATGTGTCCCGCTGTTTTCAGGTGAGCCAAAACAAGATACAATATGAAAGCACTGAGGTTCAGAGACCTAGGAGCTATGCTTGGACTCTGGATGGCTTTGCTCCTGGGTGTAAAGGTGGGAAGACAGAGATCTGAAGGCTCCAAAAAATGCCCCAGGTAGAGGCGGATCTCTGAGCTCTCAGGTCCTGGCCCCAGACACATTACCGTCCTGAAAGCTAGGTGGAGGAGTCAGAATCTATGGCTGGGATCAGATTCCCTCTGCTTGCTTCACGTGATGACTCCAACAGAGGGACCGATCAGAGCATTTACTTAGGGTGGATGCTGGAACTCAGAATGGGGAAAACTGGGCTAGAGTCTTGGTTTGGCTGCTAGCCAGCAGAGAAAGCTTGGGTAACCCTCTTGATCACTCTGGGTTTATGTCTCTTATGAGGGGCTGAGAGAGGTGAGGGCTAAGAGACATGACCCTTTTCTCAGACAGAAGAGCATCTTGTTAAGCCCAGACATGAGGCTCTTTGCAACAAGTGAGGCAAGTTCAAAGTGACAGGTGGTCTGCCATATTGAAGGACTTTGGGGAGCCCTGGGCCAGCCTAGGTGAGCTTGCAGCTCACACCTGACAAACCAAGGGCCTGATAAACAGAGCTGAACCAAATCTCTGGTTGGAGAGCAAAAGCTCACTGATAATTAAACAAAAAACACTAAATCCCCATGTATCTGTGTTTCTGGATAGGGGCAGTGGGTAAAGGAAAATTATGTGGGTTTGGAGTCACAGAGACTTATAAACCCTGGCTTTGTTGTTCACTAATTTGCAACATCTTGCGCAATCAAAATACCAGCAGCCTGGATCCTGGTTGTCCCAAGGTTTTTCCAGCCTTGTTATGAAGACTTTTTTTTTTTTTTTTAAAGAAAGCAGGCAAAGTACCCACCATGGTGACTAGCCAATCAGAAATACTCAAAAGCATAGTTCCCAAGTTGCTTTGGCTCAACCTTTTAAAGTTAGTTTTCTAAGAAATATGTCTCCAAGTTCCCAAGTACTGTTTCCTTTGAGCACATCTGACCTGCAGTAGCATGAGAACAAGGCTCTCACACCAGGCCTCCGAGCTGTTTCTACATCCGAGCTGGAGACCACCAGAGTAAGGCCCCACCTTCCAGAAGCTTTTGCCCTAACCGTGAAGGAGGAGGGTCTGCCACTCTTACGCATCCTCACACTGCACAATTCACCTGTCTGTCTGCTGCAACCAGGATGGCGTGTGCTGCCTGGCTTATAAATGAGGCACGCCCGCTGGGCACTTGGTGTGGCCGTGACCCAGGGCCCGGCGGCCCTTGCACAGACTGCCACCCTTGAGAACGGCAGGGCTGTAATCACGGCTGTACTCGCCAGATAAGCACGCGGGGCCACCACCCTTGCAGAGAGGGGACAGGGCAGGGACTGCACTTCACCTCGGATCGAAGTACAACGTTCTCCTCTTCAAGGTCCTTCAGCTTCTTTTGCAGAGAATCCAGATGGAAGTAATTCTGGACGGAGGAGGATGACTCGTTCCTCTTCAACCTGGGGGAGAAAGTCCACTTCCTAGGGAGGGAGACACTTCCTCCCACCACTTGGCAAACCAACACCGCAGCACACAGATGGGGCTTTCAAGGAAAGCTTGCGCGGGTGTGGGTGTGACGGTAATCCATCAGGCCTCTCCCTCGCCCCCAGGAAAACAGCACAGGCTCACATCACTCCAGTCCTGCATCCCAACCCTTGGCTGCCACTTTGCTCAGATTTCTGGGGAACCAACTCTATTTCAAGCCTGCACAACTCTGGGATGCCTTCTGTCAGGAACTATTTTAAGTACTCTATATGTATGAACTCATCAGTGCTCACAGCCCTAAGAACTAAGTTACTATTATTATCCCCATTTTACCAATGAGGGAACAAGCACAGAAAGGTTAAGCAACTTGGCCATGAGCACACAGCAGTAAGCCCCAGAGCCAAGATCTGAACTCGGGTCATTGGGCTCTAGAGTTCACGTTCCTTGTAGGAGACTCTGCTGACAGAGAAGAGGACCCCAAGAAGCCCCCACAGCACTGCTGGCCCCTGTATTCCCTCCAACAGCAGAGCCAGCTGTTACTCATTCACAGCCAGGCCTGATCAATATACACTGACAACTAAGCTGTGAAAGACCCAGGAAGAGGAAAACTGAAATCCCATCAGAAAAGCAAAATCAATCTGTCTGAGGCACTCAGATGCTTGGCCTGGAGAAGGCCGAGGGCAGCTGGCTTGTGCGGCCAGTGAAGGTGACCCTGTCTGGGCAACTCCAAGGTCATGGACCACAGCCAGCGGTGATTTGGCCTCGAGACAGGCCCCCGGTGACTTACGGGGTGGAGCACACAGATTCCGGCTCACTCTCCTCCGCGGCGCTGGTGTAGAACTGAAGCAACTCATCCTTCATGGACAGTTCATGCCGGAGCTGTGACACCTGCACAGACCCAGTTGAGGCCCATCACACACTCTCCAAACAAGACATCATCCCCACTCATGCTTAAACACTTCCTGCCCAGTGACAATATTTTAAAAATTCTCATTCAAAGTGAAGGCACATCATTGATTTTGTGCTATTCAAGGAAAACAAAGGGTTGAGTTTGATCCTATCTAAGAAACATACGATCAATTACTTTGTGGCAAAAAACCCCTCCACTTAAATTTGTAGTTTTTACTTTGGTATGGAGAAGAGGTGAGAGGGGACGAAAAGGTGCTAGAATGATGGATGGGGTGGGGGTTGGGGGACAAGACAGCATATGGGCTTTGCAAGTAAACAGATGACAGCTGGGAAGACACTCAGAGAGGTGGACCATATTATCAAACGAAGGAAGTCATTTACTTCTGCCCAAACCAATCCCACCTCAGATCAGGAACCTGGCGAGGCCAGCTCTGAGTGGGCAGCAAGCTGGTTGGCCCTTGTTCTTCCACCTGGAAAATCTCACAGCCCCATGTTGTGACTGCTACATCCTCATAGGAATTCTGGCCAAGCATGGCCAGATCTTGCTTTGCACTCAATGCTTACAAGACAGGAATTCCAGATATAGGAATAAAAGAGGCAACCATCAGGAACTGGCCATACCAACTACTGCAGGCACGGTTCTACAAATCACACTTATTTACACTTCAGGTTTAAAGTAAACAAACCTGAGTCATAAAATTGTTCACCTGCCCTTTCACTATTCAGCACCGATGAACAGGCAACCAGCGGGAGACTTGTAATTGTTTTCATTCTTTCTTGTTTCAAATTTGATTTGAGTTCTCTAGTTTATTCCAACTTTTCCTGCATAACACAGTAAATATATTTTATCTTCTGTGGTAAAGCCAGTTTTAGGTGCTTAAAAGCTTCAGCTTCAACACCTAGACATCAGGGAGCCCCAGGCCTTGCTGGAATAGCCTATGTGTGCTTTCGCCAAAGCTCTGAGTGCCTCTCTCAGCCCACAGGGTGATCTGGACTCTTGGAGGATGGGGACTGTGACTGGTCCATACTGTGGCCCTACTGACCACATGAGGGCGGGTCCAACTTGGGCCATCCCATCCTCATTGTCAAAAGGGGCAAATGATCAGAAGAGGTGGCAGAAAGTCAGCCTCTGTGTCTGGGCTGGGCTTTTCCCAACAGGACCCTGTTCTATCATTACTTTCTTCGGCTGTACCCACGGGACCCAAGCCCCTGCAGACGGCTGTCCTGCAGAGGCCGCCAGGCCTCACCTCCTCCCTGATATGCTCCACCTGCTCCTCCAGCAGCTCGTTCCTCTCGGTTAGTGTCTTGTTCTTCTTCAACAACGACTGGCCAATCCGAGCAGCCAACTCTAGATCCCGCTCTTTCTGTGAGAGACAGAAGCGAGAACAGACGTTGAGAAAACCCATGCATCCAGCAGAGCCCACAGGACTCCCATGTCAGTGAAAGAAAACAAGGGCGTTTAGCAATAACAATGGATTACTGATTCACCATCCATGCATTGGCCTCTGATACATGTTCAAAGAGCAGCTCACTCAGTGACATGGACCCCAAACAGTGAAAAGGAACCTTCCATCTAACGAAAACAAGTCTCTCTCTGCAGGTAAAAAACGTGCTTTCCAAAACCTTTCTATGCAACTGCTTTTGGTCTTTGTGTAATTATTTGATAACCTGTCTTCCTACCTGTGGGCTGGGCTACAGTCTCATGAGTGCCCAGCAGAGGGAAACACTTGGAAACTATTTACAGGATGAAGGAGTAAATCCAGAAATTCCAAGTGTGCTAAAATAGCCAAGGCAGCCTCTTTGGCATACTTCAATTAAGATGGAATTTACTGAGTTCCTTAGATTCACTGCATATACAACAAAAATATTTAAAGTGACTCTAAAATAGAATACAGTTTTTTTTTTTAAACTTACGGTTACTTAGACTTTATTTTTTAAAGAAACAGTTCTAAGAATGGAGAAATAATGCATAAAATCACCCTACTTCAGAAACAAAGACTGTTGCAGACACAGAATTTTCTGTTAGCTCAGCAGCTGACATGTAGGGCACAGCAAGGCACAGAGGAAAATCTTTAGTGGCATATAAAGGTCCAGCTGGGTTTATGGGAGAAAAGCTGGCCCCTGACAGTGGAGACAGTGGGTGGATGCCATCACCAAATGCAGACTTACTGATCCTTGCTGATGAAGCCACTGGGCACCAAGTGTACATTCATGTGCTCACTTAGGTTGGCATGGGGAGGAGAACTCTGGAAAGTGAAATCCTCTTAGAAGTCTGTGCTAATTATTCTGCTCATTTGGTATAAAAAAAGCAGAAGACCAGGGACATGCAGTTTGAGCAGAAACAAATTGCGGAGGAGTCCTAGCTTCTGATAACCAAGTGACCTTATCGTTTACACTTAACAAGGATCCTCTAGATCCATTCTTTCCAAACACAGATTAAAATCATCAGTAGGCTGAGAATCATTCTAGTCATGGCAACTGACATTTTGTTTTAAACGACATTCAGCAGCACAGAACTGACATACCAAGGTGCATTCCGTGAAGGAAGGTTATTATCTCATGTTTAAATGGCACTTGTCACATATTTACCTACAACCTAAGAGGCATTTCTTAGAGTAGTTACCTGTCCAAAGTTTAACTGCTTCATGTGAACTATTCTACCCTATAATTTGAGAGTTTGGATTCTGGTTGAACATCCCTGGGGCCTGGTTCCCTTGTCTGTGAGAAGAGGTCGGGTCAAAGAATCTTCCAGCTTTATGATTCATTGAGTTGTAAGACTTTTCAAAAAGCATCTTTTATTTCCAACTTTTTTCATACCCACCAAATTATTTCATACAATGGAATAGGAACACACCTTCCTTTGCTCATCATGGGAGTTTCAATGAATTATGAGCAAAGCATAGGGTGGGGGGACTGGATCCAATTGTGATTTAACTCTCTGGAGCTCTTACATGAACGATGGTCTCTCTCCCCTAAGTCTTCCATGGTCCTGAAGCCTGTAACTGCTGCTACTACTGTCCCAGAAGACAGCTGGGGGTCATGTCAAGTGAGCCATAAATTCTTCCAACTCCTTCCCCATCTGTGCCTCCCCCTCATGCCCTCCCAGGGAACAAAGGGGACCAGTGAGTTTGCCCAACCAACCGAGACGCCCCTCTCTGTGCATTCATCTGCACTGGCTTCCATGTCAAAGCAGAGTCCTTATCTCAGTGGCCCTTTAATTTTTCAGATGCAACAGTTGTGCATAGTAGGTACGGGGAGGAAATGACCCACAGGGATTGTGTGAGGGAGTGCACTTCTCCAGAGGCTGTCCCCAAATTACCAACCAGTGCAGGTGGTTTCCACTGGCTGCTGTTGTTTAGATGCCAAGTCACATCTGACTCTTTTGCGACCCCATGGACTGTAGCATGACAGGCTCCTCTGTCCCAGGCAAGAATTCTGGAGTGGGTTCCCATTTCCTTCTCAGATAATCTTCCTGATCCAGGGATCAAACCCGTGTCTCTTGCTTGGCAGATGGATTCTTCACTGCTGAGCCACCTGGGAAGCCCTTCAGCCGGCTACGTCTCAGTGAAAACTGTAGCCCCACTGTCCAAAAAAGCATGGTCTCCATAACTCTCACTCCAGTCTATTAAATCTCTCTACTAGAACAAGCCCTCAGACTGAACGCCCAGCAGGTGTTTTATGCTCTTCGGCTCACTGACTGCTGTTCTGTGTTGTTGCCATCACGCATACAAGCTGCTAAGATCTCGTGCACAAAGACGTTTCATACACAGATTTCAGTGCAAACAAATCAAGCCAAAATCATAATGGATAAAGACAAGCTCAGCAAGGCACTGCTGAGCAAATGAAGGATGCTAAAGGCTTCCCACGGCACACAGGAGCCAGAACCCAAGAGGAATGAGGCGCAGTCAGGGGAAGGAAATAAGTGGGGGTGGGCTCAACCACAAAGCCCCCCAGCTCTCCCAACCTATGCTGATACACCCAAAACCTCAGACCCAAGGCCTCCTTGCCCTACTAAAGGGATGACTCTTACTTTGTCTACACCCCAAATCTAACCTTCATAGTCACATCATAAAATGCTCTACTGGGGAGAAAAGGAAGTTACAACAAAAATATTCAGAGATGAAACGAAAACCTTAAACAAAAAGGTTGTGAGAAGGTCTCTGGTTTTTCTCAGGCAAAAGGCTGGCTGGGCTTCTCTTTAAGAATTTCAGGAACGAAAAGAGTCTCATTTCTTACAACCAGCCAACACATGATAAATATTTACTTCTAAAACCAGGAAAACAGGTAGGAAATGACCACTGTCCAAACTACAGTAAGAAAAATGGGACCGTAACACATTGTGACCCTCAGAAAGAAGATATTAAAATAACTGGTTCTTTGATTCCCCAGGAGATGGCAGCCAGGTGGGGCTCAGTCTGGCTCTCCCTACTCCTTATCTACAGCAAAGTTTTCCTGAAAATTTAAAAGACTGTGACTTGCGTCTGGCCCCTTTTGCCAATGAGCACTCGAGCTGCCTGGCATGGTCCTGGAGATGAGAACAGCCTGCCTCCCACACTGAGCAGTTGACTCATCTCATTCACCCATTTAAGGATGAAAAGCATGACTAAGAGGCCCCCAGAATAACCCTCTCCGTAACTGGGGAGGAGGCAGCTTTGCCCAAAGGTAAATTCCTAGCAGCAGCAAGCCAGGGCAAGCCCCAGAATCCTCTTCCCCTTCAATGAGAAGCAAACTCTTCGGGCCAGCTGAGGGCTGTGCGTGGCATCCGTGCAGATCCTGCTGGTACCCCATCTGCACGTGGCAGGCATGCAAAACCAAAAGAAACAGAACCAAAGCCAGGAAGAGTACAGCATGGGACAGCTGTCACGTGACTGGGACAATCAGACTTTAACCAGGAAACCCTGCCTAGTTCCAAAGAAAGGCAGCAACTCAGACATGATTCTTATCAGGAGAAGGAGAGGAATGCCGTATACAGTGTATACAATGCTGGTGTACACAAAACACACAGATGCACCCAGACCATGGCCATGGGGAGCTGCTAAAAATAAAACAAAGAGAGCAGATCAAAGAGTCACCTGAAGAAACTGCCCCACAAATATTCTTTTCAACAACCTGAACAATTTTTTTAAAAAAAACATGACAATATACTTTTTATACAGTGACACTCATTTAGGAAATTAGCTGTGAAATGTTGATGACCAGAATCTAAATACCAGGCTGGAGTCCCAGTCCCCTGTGAACACGATCCTCAAACATCCAAGAAGTGATGGGTCTGGCCCTGTGAAAGCCTCGCCCAGCCCTGCCAGCTCACACTCACCAGCAGCCAGGAACCGTGGGCCCTGGACACTCACTGAAGCAGCATCTCGTTAAAAAAAAAAAGTCACCCAGTTCATGTTTTTAAAGTAAGAATGTCTCATTGACAATCAACTAACCATACTCTCCAGAACTAAATAAGTAGGGCAATAAACAACTACAGTCAAAAGCAACAGGGCCACAGTGGTTAAGGGCCGGGCTAGAAAACAGCTGTACTACGTGGGCATCTTCTGTTCTCTCAAGAGTAGGTCCCTTCACTGTGGGATGGGGCTGCAAGGGCATCTACGTCTGAGAACTAGCGTAGAATTAATGAGATGATGCATGACAACAGCGAATTCTCAAAGTTTACCCTTATGAATCAGCATGACCACAGAGGCAGGCATTTATCTAAGGCCTGTCATTTCCAAGATTAAAATGAAGAAGGAAATCATCCAACAAGGTTCCCGCCTTGGAGAAACTTTTAACCAACCCAGTTGGAAGAACAAAGCAAACAGAACAATAGGATGGCTTACAAACTCAGGGCTGGTGGGGGCACGGGCTGGGGGTGTGTGGCAGCTTCAGAGGTCCCCAGTGAGCCCTGCAGTACGACATTCAGAGGCAGGAAGAGACAGAGGGGCCAAATGGTGCAAAAGGTCCCAGGCAGGAGAGCAGGAGGAAGGTACCAGGAAGAGTAAAGAAGAGGATTCAGGAACGTGGTCAAGTGGATGGCCTTGAATGCCATGCCAAGGAGTGCTGAGTGTCGGGTTTGGCGGTGGGCCAGGTGATTACAGAGGGTTTGGCAGGGTGGCAGTTGCAGAGAAGAAAGGGAGAAAACCCAAAATCTCATGCCAGGGCTCCAGGAGCCGTGACAGTAGTCTTGAGAAAAAAATAATAAAGGCACAGACACAGGACCACCTTCAGAAGACTAACTGGGTGCGGGGTGAGGAGTGAATTCAGAAACAGGGCACTGTTGGGGAAAACGGACACAGCAGAAAGGGGTCTGTAAAAACCATTTTCGAAAGTTGGTGATGTTAGCCGAGCTAGCCTACGAGGTGGCTAATGCCAGCTGCCCAGACGGATGCAACTGGAGAACCAGCAATAGGCCAGTGCTCCTAACATGCCTCAGCAAGGGCCCTGTCACACAGCCAGAAAATCTAATCTCACTGATTTGGGGCTGAGGGATTTGGGACTTTCCTGACATGCAGATGGTCAAGTGGGTCTCAGTTCCTGCCCCATGTCGCTCCAGTGGATCTACCCGGGGGTGGCCTTCAGGAGAATGAGAGGGAAGTGGGTAGCCGGGGGGGGTGAGCCCTCAGGAATGGGTCATGGGGGTGGATCAGAAGGGTCCTGTCCTCAGAACAGGTGTACTGAGGGAAGAGCACAGGGAGAGAGAGAGACATGAAAAATGGGGTGAAAAGACCCTCCCCGACCCGAGAACAAAACCTCAGGACCCACACTTCTGCTTTGTCCTGCCACTGGCTGAAAATGAGGATTTCTGTGTCCCTCGTATCTTTCTACTCCACTCCTCAAGAAGGGCTAATGAACAGTCACATGACTCATATCGTGCTAGATTCTAGAGCACAAACCAGGATCTAAAGGTTAACACCTCTGCATCTGAGGCCTGATTTTGTGGGGAGAGTGGAAGAAGTTTTAAAGATGGGCATTTATTCAGCAGATACTGAGAACCCACCATGTTCTGGCCTGTTCTAGGCATGGGGATACACACAGTATACTCCTCTGCTTCTAGAGACCATCAGAACACCTTAATTCTCAAATGTCAACAGGATGCTGAGGAGAAATTGAGAAAACCATAGTCTCTAGAATGCCTGCAGCTCATCTGATCCTAAGCAGGTTTCCTAAATTTTTCTTGCCTCGCTTGTTTTGGTTATTTCCATGCTGACACTGCACAGTAACATTCCCTTAACCTGACTAAGTATAAACAACACAACAAAACAAAAACATTATAAAGATATGGATAATGATGTCTTTTTTTCTGACATTTTTATATACATTTAATATATATCAGTAGTATATATTTTAAGAGTTTATAAAGCTTCAACTGGGTATTCTATAGCAAGTATTTAAATGTTACCCTATTCCGTTATTGATACATTCCTTTTAAAATCCAAAAATATCTTGTACAAAATTATAGTGACTAAAGCCAACATAGCTACCAGCTCAAAAAATAAATAAAAAGCCACTGAATCATACTCGGAGAGGGCTCAATTTCTGACACTCTCCACCAAGAAAAATAGTAATGCTGCTTTAATCGATATAAATTATAATCAGTCAATTATAAACGACTCTTTGCCTTTCCCCGAATCACTTACCTCCTCAAGAAGCCGAGTTACAGCATCTATGTCATTATATGTTTTAGTCATCTGGCCAACTCGTTCAGCACATAAAACTGCAAGAAATAAAAATGACCATGTAACTGCTGATGCTCCAAGTCTGCCAAACAAAGTCTGGCCAGGTTCAGCCTTACTGGGTTTGATCCCAGAGAAAAGCCCCAAGCTGTGTGGGGTGAGGGGACAGGGGTCTACTAATCACTGCAAAGTCTTGACACTGCATATGTGTGTCTGTGTGTGCGTGCACATCCGCACGTGCACACTCGGGGGTGTTGCTGAGGGCAAGGCGCTGGAGTGGAAAGGGGTCTGGCCTCATATCCAGTCAGCAAACCAAAGTGGGTCAGCAGCACAGGGAGTGATATATAAACCGCCAGAAAGAGCTCTGGGATCTAGACCCCACTTTCTGTACAGACGCAGTGGGTCCTTTCCAAAGCAGTTCTTGGTATTAATTACTAAACAGTCTTAACTGATAATTCCATAATGGCCCAGCCTCCTCTTCCCCAAATGGCCTAAATTCTAAGTCTCTGCAACTAGTTTCCAAACCATGAAAACTGGGGTGATAGATTTATTTTTTTTTAATCCACACACACAGTCATACACATGGTATTTCATAACATATGCCATTTGCTTAAGAGGTCTTAAAAGGATGCCTTCAGGCCACTTCAAGACTATGTCTTTGTTTTTCCACTGGAGAAAAAGGGTGTGCACCGAAAGAAGGCTTTCATCTCCAAAAAATCTCAAGGTTGTTTTATTTTAAATCAATGGCAAGGAAATGATTTGTAGTCCAAACACTGTGAAAGCAGCATGGGTTTTATTCTGAGGAGGAAGGAGTGAAAGCAAATGGATTTAGAGCCAAAGCATAAAATTTTTTGACACCAGCCACTTAAAGGCCAAATAATAACTTGTTATTAATTCCCCATAACTAAGACTCTAAAAACAATTCTTTTAAGAGTGAAAGACTTAGTTCAGCTGTTGCAACAACCCACTTGCAGTCACAGCCCAGGCAAGGCCTTTGGGAATTGAAGTGTATTTCTAACCAAACTCAGTAGCATCACTAATGGCTAATTGCAGCTGGAAAGCAATAGGTCGCTAAATATTTTATAAATGCAAGCAGAGATCATCCTAGTGGGTGAGCTCAGAGAAATCGGATCTGTTGGAATGATTTTCTAGTTTAAGGAAGAGACCTGAAATCTGGTTCCAAATCTGAAACCCTCCCAACACAGGGCCCTCTGAGCCAGGATGGGGAGGGTTCTTCTGCTGGCCTCTCCGCCCAGAGCGTTATGGTAGAAACCTTCTGGCCGCTGGCTGAAGGAAAAGCAACAGAAATGTACAGGGTTGGTGAAAACCAGAATTTAACTTGATGGAGATGGAGTCCAGCTCAAATTGCTCTAAGCAGTTCACCAGCTCGAGGTCACAAGAAACCTTAAGTGCAGAGTCCAAGCGAGTAGACAGGAGTTGGTTTTCACGCTGCACGCTGTGATGCTCTGCAACGGTGCACACAAGACCCGGAGGCCTCCAGCCAGCTCCCTCTAGGAGAGTATAGCGAGCCAGGGCATCAATGGGCAAAAGGTCGCTATGCTGAAACCTGTGCTGTGCTGACTCCAGGGCCAGCTAACGCCCATCCTAGCTCTCCTCAAAGGACCAGGTCCTTGGCTTTCCTGGAAAGAAAGACAACCAGGCTACACTTTAAACTCATCTTGGCTCTGTGTCACCCTAACGTAAGAGAATAAGACTCAGAGCAGCTTTTTTGCTCTGGGATTGAATTAATTGAAAATTATATTTACATTTTAAAGCTATATTTTTGAATTGAGATCACTGTAGTTAATTGTGTAGATACTCATATGCAGATGTAAGAAATAACACAGAGATTCCATATACCCTTTACCAAAGTTTTACCCGATAGTAACATTTTGTAAAATAATATCACAACCAGGGTACTGACATTGCTACAATCTAGAATCTTACTCAGATTTCTCCATTTTACTTGAACTTGTGTGTGTGTGTGTGTGTGTGTGTGTGCGCGTGCGTGTGCACGTGCGTGAGCACCTGCACATGTGAATATTAAGCTTTATATGATTTTATAGCTGGTGTAGGTTCATGTATCTACCACCACAAGGACCTGTTGTATTGGCCTTTTATAAAGCTATTTTTTTAAAGATTTAACATGCTTTAACAACTGAACCCAATAAAACCTACACCTGGACCAGGGTTTTTTCCAGCATGAACCAGTCAGGCATATGTCATCACTGTACATGGTGATAGGAGGCGAGGCATACAGAACGATGCAGAGACTTCCAGGAGGCTCTGAGGTCCCTGAGAGCCCAGCCATAGAAGTCAGAGGCAGAAATAAAAACTACTATGGAAGCACGTGCTCTGTTATTCCAGTTAAGTTTTCAAAAACACATATAATCCCAGTGATGATGAGGTAGGGGAGTAGATTTATAATAAACAGAAAAAAATAGAATAGCCATTCAGTTCAGTTCAGTCGCTCAGTCGTGTCCGACTCTTTGCGACCCCATGAATCACAGCACGTCAGGCCTCCCTGTCCATCAGCAACTCCTGGAGTCCACCCAAACCCATGTCCATCAAGTCGGTGATGCCATCCAGCCATCTCATCCTCCATCATCCCCTTCTCCTCCTGCCCCCAGTCCCTCCCAGCATCAGGGTCTTTTCAAATGAGTCAGCTTTTCACATCAGGTGGCCAAAGTATTGGAGTTTCAGCTTCAGCATCAGTCCTTCCTATGAACACCCAGGACTGATCTCCTTTAGGATGGACTGGTTGGATCTCCTTGCAGTCCAAGAGACTCTCAAGGGTCTTCTCCAACACCACAGTTCAAAAGCATCAATTCTTCTGCACTCAGCCTTCTTCACAGTCCAACTCTCACATCCATATGTGACTACTGAAAAAACCATAGCCTTGACTAGACGGACCTTAGTCGGCAAAGTAATGTCTCTGCTTTTGAATATACTATCTAGATGGTCCTAACTTTTCTTCCAAGGAGTAAGCGTCTTTTAATTTCATGACTGCAA
This sequence comes from Aepyceros melampus, assembly GCA_006408695.1. Taxonomy (NCBI): domain Eukaryota; kingdom Metazoa; phylum Chordata; class Mammalia; order Artiodactyla; family Bovidae; genus Aepyceros; species Aepyceros melampus. The sequence continues at coordinate 436,293 of SJXQ01003448.1, forward strand.
TTACTATCTGCAGTGATTTTGGAACCCCTCAAAATAAAGTCTGACACTGTTTCCACTGTTTCCCCATCTATTTCCCATGAAGTGATGGGACTGGATGCCATGATCTTAGTTTTCTGAATGTTGAACTTTAAGCCAACTTTTTCACTCTCCTCTTTCACTTTCATCAAGAGGCTCTTTATTTCTTCACTTTCTGCCATTTGGAGAGAACTTCAATTTTTAATTTTCTTTTTTGTATTTTATTTTTTTGTAATGACCATGCCCTGATGGGAAAAACATTACTTAAGTAAATATTTTCCAGGAAATATTTGACTATAATATAGGGTACTCCCCGAGGTAACTTTTAAGAGTAATTCATAATAGCACCATCTTACATTTACCAAGCATGCTAACTACAGCCTGGCCTTGCTCCTAGCCCTCTAGATGGATCATCTCATTTACTCCTCAGAGTGAAAAATACTTACAGGGTACGGCCTCACCTTAGCCCCATTTTGCCAATGAGAAACTGAGGCCTAGAGAGGTTAGCTAACTCACCCAATGTCACACAGCTAGCAAATGGTGAATTTCAAAGTAAGACGAGACCCCTAGCAGAGGCAGCAGCTAACACTTAAGGAGTCCCTATTTTATGTTCAGGAATTTAATGTGCTTTTCTTGTTTACCTCTCAGAACAATCTTGCAGGGTAGGCACTATTATGATGAGTATGCTATGGATGAGGAAACTGAGGCTCAGAGAAGTTAAGGACCCGACCCAAGGTCACAGCAAACGAAGCTGCAGGTGCTGAGGACTGAGCCAAGGCCAGTCTGGCTCCTGTACCAAACTAGGGAGCCATAGAGGATTCCAGGGAGCCATAGAGGATCCCAGGGCACGGCTGAGGTCAGCACAGATCAACAATGTTTAAGAAGCATAAAGAAAGCAAAAGGCGCCCATGCTTTAGGTCAGATCTGTGACCCTGGTGCCACGAGGCTCAGGTTTCACAGGAGAATCTACTAAGGCCACGAGGCCCTGGGCAAACCCCATAATTATGTCTTGGGCTTCCTCTTCCAAGAAATGAGGACTAACCAGTGATGTTTTAAACAGTATGACAAGCACAGTCTGCACTTTTCAAGCACCAGTTTTCCAGATACTCAATCTACAATAAACCATCTCAAGTTTCTCTCTCCATGAAAACAGTATTTCAAACAGAAGTTCCACTTCTGAACAAGGAAGCTCTACCAAATAAATCTACTTCCCCCCAAAAGATATTGAAAACAAATGAAAACTTTATGCTCACTAGGAGCCAGGCATAAAAGACCATATATTGTATGACTCCATTCATATTAAATAACCAGTATAGGCAACTTATAGAGACAGGCAGCAGATCTGTGGTTCCCTGGGATGAGGAGTGGTGGTGCTTTAGTTGATGAGTCATGTCTAACTGTTTGTGACCCCATGGACAGTAGTCAGGCTACCGTCTGTAGTCATGGGATTCTCTAGGCAAGAATACTGGAGTGGGTTGCCATTTCCTTTTCCAGGGGCTCTTCCTGACTGAGGGATTAAACCAGGGTCTTCTGCACTATAGGCAAATTCTTTGCCAACTGAGCCACCAGGGAAATCCAAGATGAGAAGTAGGGAAACGGAATTAATTTGTAAATAGACATAAAGGATCTTACGAGGCGGGATGGTAGAGGGCAAGATGTGAACGTTCTAAAACTGAATTATGGTGACTGTTGCCAACTCTGGAAATTTACTAAAAAACACTATAAATTGTTCACTTAAAATGGGTGAATTTTACAGTATATAAATTATACCTCAATATTTTATCATCAAATTATATGCAAATAAGCATCCCTGGGCTACATATGTCACAGCCAGTCATTTCAACAGAATATGACAAACGCATTCTTTCTTGATCTCATGATGGAGACTTTCCCCAGCTACAAGAATGTTCTCAGACAGCAAAAGTGTTTAGGAGTGGCAAATCAGTGATTAGAAAATCAGTACTGATAAATGGCACAAAATGAACTAATCCACATGGACTGAACTATTTTCAATTAGATAATTGTCATAGCATTTGCTTAGATGGCAGAAGTTCACGATATATCCATAACGCCAGCTCTTTCCAATTTTTCCTCAAGTTACAGCCACTTCTTGGAGATTCAGCCATGCCCTTCCCTTGGCTGTTGCCCTTTATTATTTATTTTCAAAATAATTTAGACTTGGCCCCAAAGCCCAAGTGTATTAACTACTAAGACCTATAAGACACACATGATTTGGCTTAAAAAAAACCACACAAAACCTAACTATTTTCATGCAGCCCTTGATGTGTGTATAGGAATAGAGTGAGGTCCACAGTACTATAGCACTTGGTAATAAAAAACAATGCTCATTTGTCTGCAGTTAGAACAAAATGAGAAAAGAACAAATTCCTTGTTATTTCTGTTTAAATGGCTCCATGTCCAAAATGACAGAAGCAAAATGAACCTAATTCTTACAAACGTCCTATGTCCCTTCCCACCTATATAAGTCACATGATAGCCCAACACATAGCTGATGTTCAAAAAAATGGAAGAGTTTGTTTTACTTCCAGACCACTGTTTGCAAAGAAAGGCTCATTTCTAACCAGAGGGCCCAGAGAGGGATGAAAACATAAAAGCTTGGTGTATATCTCATCTCCTCCAGATGAACATGTATCTTGGAAAGAAATCCCCTCCCTGCCAGGCTTCCTGCATAAAAAAAGATGTCTGGAAACAGGCTAAGTTCAAGTCCAGTGTGATATGATGAGGCACAAAGCTGCTAAGAAAGAAGCTGCATTAACAGAAAGGCATCAACTAATAAGCAGTTGTGGTCCTAAGCCAGAAGCAAACAGGCAGACTGCCGGCCACGAGTCCTCACAGGTGAAAGGTGCTGGCTGATCATAAGAGCTTTAGGGACAGTCTCGGAGATGCCGTGGTGGCAGAGGCCAACCCAGAGCCCAGTTCATTGCTAACGGCAGGGTGTTTGGTCATGCCCAGCATCTCCATGGTGCTGGGTCTATGCATGGGAGGTGGGAGCGAGGTGTCACTTGCCAAGAGTAGAGACCTGACAGGGAAGCTCTGGCTACATTTGCCTGCTCATCAGCATCACTATCAGTTGAGATTAGGGTGTGATGATTGTACTAGCTCACTTTCCTTTGCCAGGGTTGTCTGAGAGCGGGGCACCAGAGCAACTTACTGAAGAGACTGGGAAGAAAAAAGAAAATTACTATCAAGTATTTACAACAGGCTAACAGCTACCAGGCGGAGAAGGCAATGGCACCTCACTCCAGTACTCTTGCCTGGAAAATCCCATGGACAGAGGAGCTTGGTGGGCTGCAGTCCATGGGGTCACGAAGAGTCGGACACGACTGAGTGACTTCACTTTCACTTTTCACTTTCATGCATTGGAGAAGGAAATGGCAACCCACTCCAGTGTTCCTGCCTGGAGAATCCCAGGGACAAGGGAGGCTGGTGGGCTGCTGTCTATGGGGTCGCACAGGGTCGGACACGACTGAAGCGGCTTAGCAGCAGCAGCAACAGCTACCAGGAGCAGTTTATAAATACTATTTCACTTAAAACCAGTACAACATGGTGACACAGATATGACCTCCATGAGACACTGTGAGGCAGAGAGAGGGGCCAAGTGACTTGTCCAAAGTCAGACAGGACATAACTATGGACTTGAACCCGGTATGTTGGACATTACAATCATCCACCCCGCCCTAGACTGAAACACTCAGAGTTGACCTGTGGGGGCCATTCATCACCAGAGTATTTAATGAAGGCCTCCTTAGTGATAACCAAATGGCTCACTCATCGACTGCTCACCACGTGCCCAGCAGTCTGCTAAAGTGCTAAATGTCTACCACCTCCTTCAATGTCTACATTTATCCTAGGAGGGAAGTACTACCATAGCCCACATTTTAGACATGAAATTACACAAGGTCACAAAGCTATAAGAGGGTCTGATTCTATTTGACACCCAAATTGGGGCTCTTGGCAATGGCACCCCACTCCAGTACTCTTGCCTACAAAATCCCATGGAGGAGGAGCCTGTAGGCTGCAGGCCATGGGGTCGCTAAGAGTCGGACATGACTGAGCAACTTCCCTTTCACTTTTCACTTTCATGCATTGGAGAAGGAAATGGCAACCCACTCCAGCGTTCTTGCCTGGAGAATCCCAGGGAAGGGGGAGCCTGTTGGGCTGCCGTCTATGACTGAAGTGACTTAGCAGCAAGCACAGCTGAGTAAACAAAATAAATCCTACCCTTGAGGAATTTAAGCCCTAATTGAGAAGGTAAGACAAATTAGCATAATACAGAGGAATCAGCAGGAAGCGCCAGGTGAGAAAAGCTCTTAGGGAGTTCAGATGGCTAGGGACTGGGGAACAGGTACCACAAAATGCACAGCTTTGCCCATTGCCAGCCCTGGGGTGCTGCTGGTGCCTCCACCCTAGAAAGAGCCCTGAGCAAGGGACATGCGTGGTGCAGCCATGGATACTATCAAACAAACCCAGGCTGAAACCAAGGTGATGAAACCAATGGGCAGAGAGACCTCTGTAACAGAGGTGAGGTCAGTGCTGATAAGCTAGGCCAGCTCATTTCTCTAATGTGACCCTACAGGGCAGAGTCCTACAAGCCACCCTGTATCAGTACAGACCCCAGGGCCAAGGCCTGATGGCGCTTTCTCTCTGGGGTGGACATTCCCACCCCACAAGACATCACAACCACCAGCAGGCCACAGCACCATCCCCCACTTGGCCCAGCCCTCCTCCTCTAGCCCCAGAGATCCCTGGGGCTCTGAGAAATGAGGAATCCCTCTCAGACTGGAGGAATGAGCTCCACTGGTGCTGCTCCTCCGTTTCACCTTGGAATTCTTCACTAAAGAATCTGGACACCTGCCCGAGGCACTCCATCAAGCTCTGGGTTCCCACTGTCTAATAGCATCATTTGCATCTTGGCTTTTTGCAGATGATAATTACTGGGTAGTGCTCAGCCCCTGAAAACTGGCCTGTGTCCAAAAGACTGACTACTGACTGGCAGCAGCCACCTCTGATGAGGGGACGTGCCTCTCTCACATTCTCAGGGCTCAGTAAACCCCAGACCACGCCACATGCTCTTTTCAAATCCTGCTACACGAAGGCCATCCTGAATACACCTGCCAGGAAATCAGCGACCAATCTGGTAATTGGGTGACGGCCTCAGAAACGTCCAGGTGAGAAAACATGACAAAGACCCCTCCTCGAGAGAGCGGGAGGAAACTGCCCCACAACAAACCACAAGGATGTGATGAGAAACTCCACTGCTCACCAGTGTCTCCCTGGAGCTGATATCACAGCTCGGGCACAGAGGGGTGTGACCACTCCATCATCGCTCAGCAGCACTGTGACTCCCCCTGCTCCATCTCAGGGATGGGGGGAAAACAAGAAAGCCCACCTCAGAGAATACCACTCAGCAAGAAATCACTTGAGATCAGCTCAGTTTCTGCACCACACAAGCCTGCAGGGACCAGAAGGACACAGAATCTAGACATTTTCTCTCCTGAAGACAAAAAAACCCATGCTGCCTCTGACAGCTGTGTTATCCAAGCAAGCTGCCTTTCTGGGGGCCTCGTGGCTTAGGAAGATGATGTGAGATAATGCACAGCAAGGGCCCACGGCTCTCCTAGCTGAGAGCCCGGGTGTGGTGGAGGGCAGACCCCACAGTAGGGTGAGGGCCCTGTTCTGTGCTTACAGTCCTGAGACTCTGGATAACCTATCTGAGTCTCAGTTGCTTTGAATGCAAAATGGAAATAATACTTATTTCAAAGGTCACTTTGAAGATGAAAGGGTTACATCAGGAAGTGCCTATCACTCCCACAAGGTGACCTGGGAGGGACCAACACATGTCTCCTGTATCCTTGGCTACCAATATTAATGTTGCTGTTCAGTCACTAAATCATGTCCGACTTCTTGTGACCCCCTGGATTGCAGCATGCCAAACTTCCCTGAGCTTCTCTATCTCCTGGAGTTTGCTCAAACTCATGTCCATTGAGACAGTGATGCCATCAACCATCTCATCCTCTGTCGTCCCTTCTCCTCCCGCCTTCAATTTTCTCAGCATCAGGGTCTTCTCCAGTGGGTTGGCTCTTTGCATCAGGTGGCCAAAGCACCGGAGCTTCAGCTTCAGCATCGGTCCTTTCAATGAATATTCAGGGTTGATTTTACTTTAGGATTGACTGGTTTGATCTGTTACCCCAAACTAATTTTATCTTTCAGTTTTCAATCAAAAGCACCTCTTTAGGAACTCTTAACAGTGTAGGAAACCACCTCAGAATCCAGGGAACACAGTTACATCTACATCAAGCCCGTATTTTCACTATTCACAGAGACTTCTCTTGCACATGTGGTAGTGTGACAGGATCAGAAGAAAACAGTGTTGCCCAGTGAACTCCTTGCTTCCAGCAAAAGTGGACACAGAGACCAAGCATTCCAAACCAAATCCCTGTCGTTCTGATCTACGCCACAGATTGCTTTCAGGCTGGGAGCAAGTCTCGTGAATTTTACTTTCCAAAGAAAACTGGGCACGTTGATAATGAAGTGTGCCTTTCATATCCACGGGCTCTACATATGCAGATTCAACTAACCCCAGATTGAAAATATTCACAAACAAAGAAAATTCCAAAAAGTTACAAAAAGCCAAACCTGAATTTGCCACCACTGGCAACTATTTGCATAGCATTTACAAAAGTATTAGTCACTGTATCAATAAGTAATCTAGAGATTTAATATATATGGAAGGATATGTGTAGGTTCTATGCAAATATTGTGCCATTTTATATGAGGGACTTGAGTATCCATGGGTTTCGGTATCTACAGTGGTCCCGGAATCAATCCCCTGTGGATACCGAGGATCAACTGTATCTTTCTTTTGCAGTTACTGTCTTGAAAATATTATTTTCACCTTCTGGACAGCTAAAAGCTTTTTTTATTAGAGAAAGGAGGGAAATTGGATGGGGACAAATAAGAGCAGGAAGAGAACTGTAACAGACTATCTTAAGAGGGCAAATACAGAGCAGGTCCCCAATCCTCGCCTCCGTCAAATATGATCACGAAGTAGAGACCCTGGCATCTGGAGGCATGGACCAGCACAGGGCAAGGTGCACCAGAATCATGCAGAGGGTGCATTAAAACCCAGACGCCGGGCCCCACCCCAGTATGTCTGATTCAGCAGGTCTGGGGCTGGGCCCAAGAATGTGCATTTGTAACATGTTCCTGGGTGACACTGATGCTGCTAGATGGGACCCCACCTTGAGAACTGCTAGCACAGCATTTAAGAGCAGTCTATGTAGGGTCCTAGAGCCAGTTTACATAGGTTGAAATCACCTACGAGCTGTGTTACTTCAGATGAGTTGGTTACGTTTCTTCTTATAAACCTATGAAATGGAAAATCATAACAGTCCTTAAACTCCTATGCTTATTTTAAAGATTAAATGCATGAATCTACTTAAAAGTACTTGGAATAGTGCCTGGAACATAGTAAATACATAATAAACAGAGGCTATCATGATCATTATCATCTGGCTGACAGTTTTTTTTTTTAAGGTTCAAAATACATATATATATGAAATATATATAAAATATGTACAATATATTTTTACTTCTCTTGACAAGGATATATGCTACTTTTCTAAAACCTACTATAACCTTTCATTTAGACCCATATGGCTCAATAATTGATTTGAAAAATCATCTTACTATGGTGTAAGATAGCAGCTCATCTCATACTTTAATGTGCGCAGGAATTTCCTGAAGGTATTGTTAAAATGTCGATCCTGACTCAGCAGGTCTGCGGTGCTGCCTGAGAGTCTGCATTTCTAACAAGCTCCCAGTCCACATGCCGAGTGGCCTGGCTTTAAGGGACACAAGCTGATCTAGAGAGGTCTGGGCCAGCCCTGGTTCTGTTAGAACAGATAGATGCCTTTCTCCTGATCACCTCCAGGAACCCAATAAATGCACAGTTCCCTCTGGGCTGTCACTCCTCTCTCCTTTCACCTCCATCATCTCCTTCAGGGAAGGACTGGGTGGGGCTCCGGGCTTCAGCCCTGCTCCCACTTAGTAGTAGTATTGAAAGCCGCTCAGTCGTGTCTGACGCTTGCGACCACATGGACTTTACAGTCCATGGAATTCTCCCGGCCAGAATACTGGAGTGGGCAGCTGTTCCCTTCTCCAGGGGATCTTACCAACCCAGCAATCAAACCCAGGTCTCCCACACTGCAGGTGGATTCTTTACCAGCTGAGCCACAAGGGAAGCCCCTGCTCCCCGCTCCCCTTTGCCAATTAAACACTTTTAACTGTCCTATAGGTGAAGTGTTAACATTTTCAGGGTAGTAACCTCAGAAGACAAACACGTTCAGTATACAGCCAATTATAAACCGTTTAAAAAACAGAAGTTATTTTAAGACATAGAAACAGGCTATCAGAGAGCAGAATTTTGAAAAAAATCTTTTGATTGCTTTTACTCAAAACCTAAAGAATTTCCCACAGTCGCTCTTTAAACATTCTGTTTTATCCCACCTCTCCCCTCACCTGCAAAATTTCTTTTTCTAGGCTCTGAGTGGAAACCCTAAAAGCCCAACTAAGAAGCTCACACTCAGCATTTGGATGTATCTTTATTTAATACCCTCCCTCTTCTCAAAAAGCAGCACCTCTTTGATATAGCTTGGTGGTAAGTTCCCAGGTAATTCCAATGTCAGCTCTTATATTTTTCTGTTAGAAATATTTCTCTCTATATATATTTTTAAAACCCCTATTTCAAATTGGTGATTAATAATTTTTTAAAATAAACAATTTCCTAAAATAAAAACATTTAATACTGACTCAAGTTTCTATTAACCCACCAAAACTCATTCTGTCAAAAGAAAACAATGAAAACTCTTAAAACAGAGTGCTAAGATGCCACAAAGAGGGAGGGCACTACTAATATTTGCAACAGGTATGAATTTCAAAGATATTAGTTAAGCAACAGAACTAGACAAAACAATACACACTGATGATTCCATTTACATAGTCAAGAACAGGCAAAACAAATCAACGGGATACAAGTTAAGACGGTGAGTGGTCTTCCAGGAGGGAGGTGTAAACTACAAAGAAAAAAGGGGACGTCCCAGGATGCTGGAACACAGCTTCTCTCCTGGTGGCTTTACAGTCACCATGTAAGACATGTGTACTTGACCTTGTACTCCACTGAGGAAATAAAAGACTGCTGTGAGACCAGTAAAACAGCCAGTTCTATATGGATGCTAACAGGAAAGGATCAGACTGGAGCAAAGAACAGAATTTACCCTCCTCCAAGAAGTCCAGGGTTTCCTGCTGCTCCCGGGTGGGCTTCCTCTCTTCATTCTGGCAGTCATACTCAAAACATTCTTCTTCTCCCGCATCTCTTAGGGACATTGCTGAAGTCACCCCAAAGCCAAAACATCACCCTAAGGAGCTGTCCTTGAGGGAGCTCCTGGCTGCCTTCCTGGAGGAGGCATTGGGGCCAGAGCCCCTGGGGCGCACGCAGGGGCCTGGTGGGGGCCACAGACATGCCCGGGCTCAGCTGAAATGGAGGGTGTGCACAGGGCCACTGGCCCATCGTCACCCAGGTGGACCCGGAAGGGGGTGGCGCCCAGAGCCAGGAGGCGGGGCGGAGGGGTGAAACACCTATCAGGAACGGGAAAGCCCCGCCCAGTCCTGGGGAGGGGCTGGACGGAGGTGGGGGGCGGGGTGGTTCTGACAGGTGCTATGGAGTCAGACCGGAGGGGAGTAGGCAGGTGCATGGTGTCAGGCCAGCTATCTGCATCCAGATTCTTCTCCCACTTTTCCTCCCCCAGAAGCAAGGAGGAATGGTGACTTCCTGGAAGTTTCACGCAGCGACTGCAAAGGGTAATTTACCCAATTATGCCTCAAGCAGATACATACACCTGTCTAAAGTTCGGGCTCTGGCAGAGGAGGTGCCCTGGTGACTGACTGCCCAATACTCTCCGATGAGAGAGCTTCTGTGGGTGTGCCTCAAAAGGCAGACAAATCTTGAGTGTGACGACAGTATGACACAGTGCTAAACAGGGAAGGAAAAGACCATTTGGGTTTCCAGCAAGAGGAAAAGGGAAAATTGCAGGAAACATTACTTGTGTTAAGCCTAATTCATCCCAGTCTTTCTTGGTAATAATATATTGCATTTGCTCTTTTTAAACTGCATTTTATAAATTCCACTCTTATTCTACATCCATGGTTTCACAGCCAAATTTATAAATATTTTTTTTTCTAATTGCAAGATAAGGAGGGGAAACTCTATAGCCTAAAAGTTTGCTAAGTTGCCTGAAAAAAAGAATCCAGTTTTATTGCATATCTCACGATCAATTCCTATGCACTGTTTGATTTTGCCTGTAATGGTGAAATGGCAGGTCCTTCCATCAAATCCTCTGAAAGGTAGCCTGAAGGACTGGTGTCTCAGAGAATCACAGCATATTCTACAATTCATGGGCTTTAGCCACCTCCCCGCTACACTGTGGCAGTTCTCTGCTCCTAAAAGCTATAGCAGGAGGCCTAAGATACCTCTCTGCCCAGTCACCTCCCTCAGGTAACCAAGAAGGCCTTGAGCAGAGGCAAGATTGTCAGCAAGAATTCTCTGCACAAGTTCAGGAACTTGGTCTTGTCCATCTTTTTATCTTTAAGACTGCAGATCCTTCTTAGGCAGCTAAAAATGTACTCTACACTGAATTACTACCTCCATAGAAATGAATAGAAGACCATAGACCAGTGCCTATAGACAGAAAATGAAATAGAATAAAGATTTTATTAAAATTAATACCTAAAGACATATGCCTTGACAGGTTACTTTTCTGGAACCTGAAAAGAACTGCTACATTTTACAATGGTAAAAACGTGTTGTTTATAAAAAGCCAGGTCAGTAGGAATTCAGTGGCAGGAAACATAAAATCACATTTGAAAATCTTCATAAGTTTAAATATAATGTTTATAAAGGCATACACTCTGGGAGGGGGGATACTTTCTCTAATCTCATTGATGTTATCAAATTGGGGCTTGTTAATTCAATTCAAAGGACAGTTGAGTCTTAAGGCCTGGGAAGGGAGGGAGGGAGGGAGAAATCTCCACTTTGTACATAATTAATTAGTGAGTATCAGATGGACTATGAGATGTGCATGTTACTGGGCGGGGCTGAGTATATACAAATGAAAACAAGAGCTGATTTCATATATTTGAAAATACTATTAAGTGATTTTACTCATTACCAGTTGGTTATACTCATCTCTTAACTCAATCCTAGGCTACCCTTAGTAAATGATGTCCAAGTCTCTTTGTATTATATAACTTAAAATAGATATATGCAAATTAAAAATAAATTTAGGACATGGTGTCATGAACACAAGACCACTCTAGCCTGCCCATGTCACCCCTATTCTCTCAGTTCCCTCATTCTTCAGGGTACTCCCCAGCCCCACCTCAAACCCCTTCCCCTTCCTTTGCCCCATTTCCTCTGCAGGAATGTGAGGGAATTCTCCAACCCCATCCACCTCTGCATTCGCTTCAGGGTTAAAGGCAGAGATGGGCCAAAGTGTATCTTGTCTGAGAGAACAGTTTTTCCAAAAGTCAAAGCAGAATATGACACTTAAAGGCCAGCAAGAAGGCCTGGCCGTCCCTGTGCCAGGTGACAGATGGACCATGGGACATGGATGTGGGGTGTGGAGCTGAGGGTGGCCCGGCCCTCCCTCGAGAAGCTGCTCACCCCAACAGTCAAGCAGCTACAGTGTGTGCTGTCCAGCAGTGGGGACCAATGCAGGAGCTCGGAGCAAGAAGAAAGGGAGTGGGCTCTGACCCAGGTCCAGGGAAGTTCAAGGCTATGGGAGGGAAGGGTCACTTGCCTCCCAGTGGGCAGAGGGACCTCTTCCTGTGTGGGTCCTCTCCAGCTCTGTTTCACATAACCTCCATGGACGCATCTCCCCGAAGCTCCATCCTCCTCTGTCCAAAGAGTGGTTGCAAGCCACTAGAGCTACCTACTTGCATTGAAATCGCAACTGATCAAAATGAAATGAAATCCAAAATTCAGTGACAGTAGCCACATTCCAGACACTCCACAGCCACAAGGGGCTAGTGGCTACCAAACTGGACAGCACAGAATGCTTCCATCATCACAAAAAGTCCCACAGCACAGGCACGGCCGAGGCTGCCCCTCGTCTTTGACAGAGCTTGCCACTCCTGGATCTGCATCTCCCGTGTAGCCTGTTCCTGCTACACCTCCTCCTCCACAGTCAAGAGTCTCCTGCCCCTCTGTGTCCCATGCACTTTGCTCCACTTTCCATGAGCCTCACTGTCCTTTTACTTCCCTGACCATACAGAGCAAGGTAGCCCACGGCTGAAGGTCACTTCCCCAAGGCCCTTGCTTATGCTATTTAAAAAACAGAGAGACAAACACAAAGCTCTAAAAACTTGGTTTCTATGCTCCCTCTGGCCCTCTCTCAGCTCTTGAGCCCTTTGCTTCTACATCTAAGGGAGGACATTATCTCTGCTTTACTAAAGTTGCTGATAAAAATGTACAGCTACATCATATATTTACATTTAACTCTTAAAAAAAATATCCTCTTAGCAGTCATTCAGAAGAGTGCTCTGTCTAGAAAGGGAAAGTCAGTGTCTACCTCCAGGGGCACATTCCACAAGAAACATGAAAAACGGGGCCTGCTTACCTACGTTTGACACAAGTGCAGGAAAGTCAGAAAACCATCTCAAAAGCCTAGTAACAGTTTCCCAGTGAATGCTTAAAATATCTGACAAAACTTCACTCACAAACCAGTCACCCTGACCCTGGGTGACATTTTAGAGGTCACTGCAATCGGGGAACAGCATACATGCTGCCTAAGTGTAACGCCATGGATTTTCATCATGGATAAGAAGTTGTAAGAACAATCACTGTGTAATCTGCCTGAGTGTTTTCATTTATAAAATCAGTATGAACTACCCCCATTTCCCACCCCGACATTCAAATCTATAACATTGCAAAAGGGGACACAAGGGTTGCTAAGTCACTTCAGTCGTGTCTGACTCTGTGCGACCCCATAGACGGCAGCCCACCAGGCTCCCCCGTCCCTGGGATTCTCCAGGCAAGAACACTGGAGTGGGTTGCCATTTCCTTCTCCAATGCATGAAAGCGAAAGGTGAAAGTGAAGTTGCTCAGTCGTGTCCGACTTAGCGACCCCATGGACTGAAGCCTCCAGGCTCCTCCATCCATGGGATTTTCCAGGCAAGAGTACTGGAGTGGGGTGCCATTGCCTTCTCCGGGACACAAGGGTAGATGATTACAAAAGAGACTTCAGCAAGAAACAGGGTAGATACAGCAAGATACTATACCTTGTTCAACAAACCAGTTACCTTTTCAGAGGAACTTTTAAAAGAACTTAGTAACTAGTACTGTTTCTAAAAAGATAAAATTAAGTACTGGCCTAGCACTTTGCTGATCGCAAAGAGCTTTTACTTTATTTACATGCTTTTACCATCCTCCGAGATGGCTCTGCCCAGTGGGGTTGTCCCCATTTACCAGATGGGAGAGTTGGGTTTGCTGGAGGCTTATGGGGTCCCAGGATGTGCCTAACTGCTGGTAAACAGAGACAACAGGCCTCCAATGGAGTCACTTGTGCTAAGCCCCGGGGGCAGTCAACCAAGACTTAATACCTGACCTAATTGCAGCTTCAGCCTCTCCCAGGAATGAGGTCTTAGCCAGACAGTCTGGAATTTCCTGGTCAGCAGTAATGAGGTAATCGGCCTGGGAGACCCCACTCATCCCCCAAAGAAAGATGAGATAATCCTTTTTCTTGTCCCCGCCGCCTTCTGTCTACAAAAGCCTTCCATTTCATACAGCTCCTCTGAGCTTCTTTCTACTTGCTAGATGGGATGAGGCTCAAATCCGGAATGGTTGAAGAATGCCAGTTTTATCTTTATCAGTTGAGTTTTGCTTTTAAATACCACACAGCCACAGAGAATGCAACATGGGCCTCAAAGGCAGACTCTGGGCCGGTGCTTTCCCGGCCAATCTGCCTATTTCTAGAATAATCATGAAAGTGCACTCCGTTTCTTTAACTCAGGGACATATACTTGAACCCAAACCTTTCTGAAAATTAAAAAGTCCTCACACTCTTTCTAAGCATATTTTTCTTAAGTGACCAGTGGAGCCAACTAACCTAAGATTTCATGACAGACAGAAAGAATCATCTTCCAGACTCCTGGGCCCCGGGATGGCTCCATGGCACTGTTCTCCAAGCATACCTGCTGCAAAGAATCACCTACAGCAGGCACTAAAGATTCTGATTTCTCAGGGCCTCTCCTGGTCTGCAGTTAGTCTGGGAATATGCTTTTTAAATAAGGGAGTAACTCATGATTTGCCAGGTTTTAGAAGTTCCTGCAATTAAGAGATGGGACACAGTTAATGTGGGTAACCAGGAACCTGTTTGATGCTAGAATTTTAAGCTATAAACACTGAGTGCGTGTGTGCAAATTCTGCACAGGCCACTGCTGTACTACTGTGTTGATCATTGGCTATTTCAAACCTCTAAAAATCACTTTAAGGTACTAGGCAATCAACCTCTCCAACTGCTTACTATTCTAAGCTTCTGCCCCATGCCCCTGTTATACCCTCTGGAGTCTGATTGTGTTTGGGGGGCTAAGGGAATGAGACAGAGTATTAAGACTCCACAACTAAAACTCATTAAGGGGGAAGGTTACAGTCAGTAGACTAAATAAACCTCAAAAGAGAACAGCAGCCATTTCTTAAGTCCACATTTAACAGAGCGGTCCCCAATTGTCCTGCAGTCTATACTTCTACCCTTATGTATTACTTTTTCAGTGCTAACCTTGCAACTTAAGTGCAAGTCAGTAACTATGACATAAATGATGATTTTGCATCTTTTTAAAAAACATTTGACTCATCTTTTGTTATTACTATGGAAAGCTCCCTGGAAGTTTCCCACATTAAAGATTCCAATGACAAATAAATAAGAGAGACAAAGCAACACTCTGTGTGTCTAACTCCTACCTGGCCTCCTCACCAGGAAGTTCAGAACTGGGAGATGAAAGGGCTATTCAAAGACTGCTTTGCAGTTTTAAAGCTGCATAAAAACAAAGGCACACTGCCTCCATTTCCAGACTAACCTGGCGAGGTCAGGAAAGAACCCAACTAGTCAGACGTGTATAAACAAGCACTGTCAATATTAGCCTATTCCTGAATTCCCCACTCCCTTTTGTGGGCTTTCCTAAACCACATTGTTCTGAGCTTCCATTCCTTTGATTCCTTGTTTTGCTAACTATCTTTAAAACGGGATTATGAAAATGTCAGTGGTCCCAGCAAATTCTGTCCCAGTGGCCTTCTCTACTTCATCCAAATTGGTATGGAGGAGAAAAGCAACTATTTCACTCAGCATACACTCAGATAGTAACTGCTATCGACATTTATTTACCCTTGGACAGGTGAGCTGCCTCTTTTTCTGTTTTCCTTTTCTGCTGGAAGAAGAGAGATCTGGCTGCCTGAGGCCAAAAGATTCAACCAAGAAACGGCTGGGTAAGAAAATCCTTCTGAGAGACACCCAGACAAGAGCAGGCCTCTTCTCACCCTTCAGATTGAGCACTGCGAGTGACTGCCTTCATTTCCTCAGACAAGGGTGTAAATAAAGCTGGACAGTGTCACAATCAGGGCAAGATAGTAAGAAACCTTCCCCCGTCACTTCTGTCACTTCCGGGATGGTTCTGGGGAGCCATGGCCACACCCAACGCCTCCACCGGGAGATGGAGGTGGAACAGGCCCTCTGTTGTAACCAATGTGCCGTGCTCCAGTGGTCCATACTCTAAAAAGTTATGGAGGGTTCAGCGAGTCACAAATCACCAAGGAAAATTTAAGAGGTAAATGATGAAATCTGAAAAGAAGCACCCCTATAATTGCCGCCTGGAGTTGAGTAACAGGATAGGAACTTGCTTTAAGAATACTATACCCCAAAGAAAACAACTGAGTCATCTTTCCCCCTCACGACCCTGGGAAGTGCCCACCATCATCATCACTCAAGATGTTTACAGATGCACAGGGACTTGACACGGGGGATGGTGGGGCTCAGCTGGGGAAGTTTCTCGGCGCGTTTAAATACCCACCCACCCCCTCCAACAAAGGCTTTCGGTCTTTCTTCTGTGGCTCATAGTCAAGGCCGAAATTAGCAAATACAGAGATAATTATGCAGTTCTTCAGCTTATTAATGAGGCCAGGTCCCAGCCAGTTACATCATTCAGGTTAATCAAATGTGTCATGTTAGAGTGATCTGAAACTCCCGATTCAATTAAAAAGCAGTTACTTTACCTATTACTGGCTCGTGTGGGCTGAGAACATTATGATCACCAGGGAATGGACCCTTCAAGTATATAGATATTGGGTCCTCTTGTGTGTGTGTGTTTATGTAAAGGATTGTGATAGAGGGTCACTTTAAAGAAGAAATTAAAGATGACAGGTTAACTGTGTTATATACAATTTGATGCCAACCCTACAGGCGCCCGAGGCCCCTCCCCTGTGGCCTGAGAATGCACCTGAGTGCCATTTCCTGGTGTCTGGAACCTCCCGAGGCTGCTCCAGTCCACAGAAACTCCGCCTAGTCTCCTCTGGAATGCACCACACCCTCCCTGCCCAAACGGGAAGGATACAGACTCTTCCAGCCCCTCCCAACATCTCCCACCTCCATCTCTGTGGGATCCTGCAAGATTATTCGTTTGACTTGACTGCCAGGTGGGAAGCTGCTTCTGCCTTTTTTTCCAGCCTCCCCTAGGCTCCCAGGTCTGGGCCCAGGAAAGTGGGATTCTCCAAGGCCAGAGGACCACTTCCTGAAGACACTAGTCCCTGGACCATAGATGATGACATCTCCACTTGCACACACAAATGCACACACACACGCATCACCCCAGAGAGAATTCAGTCCTACTGAAGTGCAATGCTCACAAGCCCAGCACGCCAACACCATCTCCAGACTGCCAAGGAGCCTCCCCCCATCACGAGCCCTGCCCACCTGCTGTACCCCCTTCACCACGCCTTCGCAACGGTCAGAGCCATGCGGTGCTGCTCCCGCGCCCCTCCCTCCTCCAGTCTCCCCAGGAAGGTTCCAGGACACCCCCTCCCCCAAAGGGAGACAATGGCCCTACACATCCCCGCTCTGTTTTGCAGGAGCCATAATTACCGTCTGAGCATTCTTCATAGTACCAGTCTAGTTCATAATAATCCGCTTCGATAAATTTCTGCATAGTCAGTATTCTGGCAGAGGAAAGAATGGACTTCACGGCCCATCGACGTCAGGTGAAACGCTGCCATGCCCCCCTGCCCTTCCAGAATGCCGGGCAGAAGAGCATCCCCAAACATGCCAGGATTAAGCTGTGCATCCTTAACAACAGTCTGGAGCCAGGACGGAAAAGGGGCAGTGAAAAGGAAAATCATGGAGGGGGAAGAGGAGGAGCACAGCTATCAGAGACCCTGGCAGTCCTGCTAATAAAGCGGCAGTGGCCAGCAGCCCTGAATGGGAGTAGCCAGAGCCATCCTATCCGGGAGCACAGAGGGTGACGTCAGGGACACACACCACCACCCCGAGGTCTCACTCCAGCCTCGCTGCCCCACTCTCGCTCATCTTTCAATCTAACAGTTGCCATAGAAACAGGCCAGCTCAGGGGGAAAAAAAAATGATGCAGGGATGGAGGAAATGTCTTCCAAGGATGCTGGGAGCAGGGGCTGAGAGGTGCCACGTTGGGAGAAAGGAGGGCGTGCAGGCAGGGAAGGGGGTGGCGCCAGGAACATTATCACCATCATCTCTTCCAACAAATGTCAGGACAAGTTTATCTATCTGCTTAATTCTGGGTCACTATGGACTCTGCATTTGAAAACCAACCCCTTTAAAAATCTGCAACTTCTTTCCTCAAACTGATTTTAAACATTAAACATCTTTCCTTAAAAATTTCGACCGCCGCCTAAGGGAAATGTAAATTACTCAGAAAAGGGAACCATTTTCATACAGATACAGTCTTGTTTTCTGTTCATGCCTTGGCTCAAACTCCTAGAAAAACAGCTTGTAGCATACAAATAGAGGAGAAAGCCATCACAGAGGGGCTTATGCAATAAGATAGACTGCTATCATGAACACTAAATTGTGTTATCAAAGTACAAAAATATACACCAGAAGGAAACAGCCCACCCTCAGGAAGGTGGTTCCCTCTAGGAAAGGAGTGAGGGGATAGGACTTTGAAACTGTCCTTATAAACGCAGTGTGAATGTTTTATTTGGGCTTCCCTGGTGGCTCAGTGGTAAAGAATCCGTCGTCAAGCAGGAGACAAGGGTTCTATCTCTGGGTTGAGAAGATCCCCTGGAGGAGGAAATGGCAACCCACTTCAGTATTCTTACTTGGAGAATCCCGTGGATAGAGGAGCCTGGTTGGGCTACAGTCCATGGGGTAGCAGTCAGACACAACTCAGCAACTAAACAACAACAATGTTTTATTCCTTCCAAAAAAAAAAAAAGGAAAGTGAAGCTAACATTTATTAGTCCTAATTATTTAGCATATTTGAAATATTTCATTTAAACGAGTAATGGATAATTAAATAGATTTTAGACTTGCTATAAGTTAAACTCATCTGCTAAACAGGGTTGCTCAACCTCAGCACCTCAGACACACAATTCAGGTCAGACTGTCCTCTGTTGCAGGTGCTGTCCTGGGCATGGCCTCCACCCACTTAGGTGCTAGAAGCACTACCTTGTCTCTCTGTTGACGTGACATCCAAAAGCGTCTCCAGATGGTGCCAAATGACCCCTGGGAGCAAAATCTCCCTTGAAAACTGCTGCCCTCGAGCAAAACTACCTATGGAACCTCACCAGCCTGTTAGCCAGGTACCGTAACCATCTGTTGGCGTCAATGGCAACAAATGTACCAGCTCGGTCCAGCTTTCTTCTTAATTTTCTACTCAAGACTGTATAATGTGGGAATGAGTAATAGTAAAAGGACTTTTTTCCACTACTGGGAGGGCAAGCTTTTTTCCTTCCTCAGTGATCAAACAGGGAGGCTTTCCCTCTTTCCTTCCAAAGGCACATGATGCCCTAGTTAATGAACTTAGAGGAAAAGGCATCCCTCTAGGGCAGGGCTGCCCAGGCTTTAATGTACATGTGAATTATTCGGAGCTCTTGCTAAAGTGCAGATTCTAATGCCTCAAGTCTGCAACTGCGCACAATTTTCTGCATTTCTAACAAGCTCTCACATGCTAGCCAGGCTGCTGGTCCCCAGATGACACTTCATGGCAAGGCTCTTCAGTAGGAAAGAAAGACTTGGGGGTAGATTTTATAGTGTGTTGTACGTATATATATGTGTGTATCTGCCTAACTATATGTATGAGTAGTAAGTAATTTAGAGGAAAACTATTTGAGTGTGTATGTTGAGGGGGCGGTGGTTTATATATGCCCTTCCCTCTCCCTGACCCCAACTTAGATACACATTTAAAATTTTCTAGGACATTCGCCTATTTAAAGTCAGCAGCCAACAGTTTTAATTCCTGCTGTAACTGCCCCCGTTATCTGAACACGTCTCTCTTCCTTTGGTCGGTATCATTTCTCTCTGCCATCGATGGCAGCTCTCAAGCACACCACAGCAAACCTTCAGGCAACGTCTCAGATGTCACTGCTCGTGATCGATGAGCTGAGGCTGGTGTCCTAAGGTTTTCTGAAGTTTTTGTTTGTTTAAAGTTCCCTAAGGTGCTTCTGAAAGATGATTATAGGTCTCATAAATAAACTGATGGACAGTTAACAGTTTCCTCAAAATCAGCATGCTTAACAGGTTCAATCCAATACAGGGGGTGAGGTCTAGTATGAACTTTCAAAATGAAGATGGAATAAAGGAACAAAGAATGCAAACTCCATAAAGCATCATAGAAAAGTTAGGTGCAGTGAGAAACCTCTTCAACAAAGGCTTAAGTAGGAGACTTGGGTTTGATCCCTGGGTTGGAAAGATCCTCTGGAGAAGGGAATGGCAACCCACTCCAGTATCCTTGCCTGGAAAATTCCACGGACAGAGGAACCTGGAAGGCTACAGTCCACAGGGTCGAAAATAGTTGCACATGACTGAGCGTGCATCTTTTCAACAAAGGCTTGGCACATTTACCTCACGGTGCTATGAATTTTTAAAATATTTTATTTATATACCATATTACCACAGAAGCAAAAAATAATGAATAGATGGATGGATGGATACATAGATGGACGGACTAATGGCAGGCAGTTTAATATCATAGCTCAGACCAAGGGCTTTTGGAGTTGGTTCAGGCTCCTCATTTGCCATCTGTGACCTTCTTAGACACCTGAGTCTTACCTACTAAATGTGACTATAATACCTGCCGCACAGACAGGGTGAGGCATTAATTAATGCACGGGAGAGCACTCAGCACAATGCCTGGGACAAAGTGAGTCTGCAACCAATGTTAGTTGCAATCATCTTCATCACTCTAATTCTTTAAAAAAGGAAACAAGCCAGTACGAGCAATTAAAAAGATAGCACAATTTTCTAAGCTATAATTAGGGAAATGAGGTAGAAACGTCATTTATTAGCTTTTTTCCAGCATAATAAAAGGCCTGGAGTTCACAGTAATGAGCAGGAGTGGTAATCTAGGGGTGGGAAGGTGCCATTTCTAAATAGCAACATATCCCTGAACGTGACTTTTATCAAATCCAAAGACTGTATACATCTAATTTACTTTTTAAGAAAATGCAAAAGAAAGAAATGAGTAAATAAACAGCATCATTTATGGGTGAATTTTATGGGCCTTGAGCAAGTTTTTTTTTCTTTTGAGCAAGTTTTAAATCGAACATATATATCAAAATTGCCATGTGATAGGCTCCAAAGGATAAAGTAAGCCACTCACATCTCTGCAGAGATGTTCCAAGGTTAAAAATCCAGGTGTGCACGCATGCTCAGTGGCGTCCGACTCTTTGCGACTCTGTGGCCTGCCAGGCACCTCTGTCCATGGGATTTCTCACGCAATAACACTGGAGTGGGTTGCCATTTCCTTCTCCGGGGATCTTCCTGACCCACCCCTGGATCAGAAATTGGGACAGGTCCCAGAAGCAGCCTGAGAGAAGCCCCTGTCCATTCACTCAACACTATTTAAGGAGTGCTGACTGCACATCAGGCCTCAGCCCTTTACCACTCACTCACTCCTCAGACCCCTGCTACCTAAGTCCCCCCTCACTGGGCAGACGAGGGAAGGGGGCTCAGAGAGCTGAAGTCATTTGACCAGGATCACTCAGCAAAAACCAAGAGCAACTGAATACAAACCAGGCACCAATCACCTCCAAAACTTTTTCTGTCAATAACTGAGAAAACACTGAAGGAGTATTTACAAATAAATTTGAAAGAAAAAAGGGGGTTGGAATTAAAGGGATATTTCTCTACCCATCCTCAGCAGATCAGCCTTCTGATGCCAATTTGAACAGGGCTTCTTGGAGAGTTGTTGATTCCATGTCTTGGGGCAGGAAAAATCAAGATAGGCCTGCAAAAGCATGTTGCACAAAAGTAAACAACCACTCTAAAAGGCCTGAGGTAGGAGTGATCAGGCGTCAGAGCCCACTTAAAAGGACATTACATTGCCAGCCTGTGATAATTCTAACATCAGAAAGAAAATACAATCAATAACAGTTAAAGGTTGTCAAGACCATGAATATCAATGAACATGAAAACACAAAGGGCAACCAAGTGAATAAGGCAACTGACATAGAAAGGAAAGGGGAATATAATAGGGAGATATTTTTAATTTATCTTAAGCAAGGGAGGGTAGGTGTGTGTGACTGTTCTATTTCTGTCACTAATATTTTTCATAAAGCACTGCATAAACATCATTCTAAGTAAGGTGGCTATGAATAAGCCAACTGGATATGGAATGAGGAGGCAGGTAAAAGAAGAGGAAAACTTGATGCTGTGGCCACAACTACCCCCAGGTAGGAGGAGGATCAGCTCCTGAGCTGCAAAGTTAGTTATGCAGCCTCTTTTGTAAGCATTTAGGAGAATCTAACAGATTGGGCATGCCAAATTAAGAAGACTCTAATTATAAGAGAACTCATAATCAAACAAATGTTTGCTGTTCAGTTGCTAAGTCTTGTCTGACTCTTTGTGACCCCGTGGACTGTAGCATGCCAGGCTTCCCTGCCTTTCACCATCTCCTGGAATTTGCTCAAACTCATATCCACTGAGTCAGTGATGCTATCCAATCATCTTATCCTTTGTTGCCCCCTTCTCCTCCTGGCCTCAATCTTTCCCGGCATCTGGGTCTTTTCCAATGAGTTGACTATTCATATCAAGTGGCCAACTTAAATGATTAAAAGAATATAATAAAATTTCTAAGTTTTAAACTATTAGCTGTGTAGTAATTCCGTACACATACATAATTTTATATACTCATATGCATATATATGCATGCAATAAGAATTCAAAATAAATTATTCACACATTTAAAAAATGAATACGTGCTAACAATTTTGGATTAAATTACAACTGATGCAGTTATGAGTTTGCCTTAAAGTGTCTCAGATGTTACATGCCACATGCCACCTTCCTCCGCACCCCAGATGATGAGCACGAGCCACATCAGGCCCTCGAGTGGCCAACCAGACAAGCAGGTGGGAGAAGGGCGGCTCCCTGTGCTCCTCCCTCTGGTTGGAAGCAGAACCACTCAGGGCCCCAGTCCTCCTCTGCAATATGCCCCTGGTCTCCAGAGCTTTCCTCCCTTCAGAAAGTACTGTAAGCCTTCTACCTACATCCCAGGGCAGCCAGGACAGAAGAGGGGAGGGCTTCCTAATCCTCCATTCTTGACGGGGTCAGGGGAACTCACATGAAATACAGGCTGACAAGCAGGCCTTCCCTCCACCGGCTGCAGAAAATTAACTAACAGGATGCTTCTGCAGAGTTTTCTTTCTGATATTTATTTTTTTAAAACACTGCCATTGCCAGTCACCGAGCTCCCGTGGCAGAAGGCAGGCTGCTAACGAACAGCTTGCTGTCAACTACCCCCTCCCAAACCATCTCCACCTCATTTCAGGCACAGGAAAAGCAGGCACCCATGCCACCTCCAGGGAGAAGGTGGGGATAGAACAGAGGTGGCAGACAGCACCCAACAAAGCTCTACAGAGACAAGGAGTACCCCAGCTTGGAAGCCCTCATTAAATCACTCATGCACCTGAGGAGGGCACAGAGAAGACAGAGTTCTAATGTGTTGCTGGGGTTCTCAGTTTGCTTCCTGCACCCTGGGTGGGCTGCAAGGGGCATCTCATTCCTGGGACCAGCAGGTCACGTAGCAGATGTTCCAGGGTTCAAAACATAAATCAGAAGCGCAGAACACAAACCATAACCCAGAATCACTATGGCTTGAGCCCATCACTGGTGGGCAGGGGGGTGTGATGGGCTAACAAGCTGAGCTGTCATGTCAATTTCCCACCTGAGTCTGTTCCAGCTTTGTGTTAGACATGCTGGATTCCCTTGAAAAGGGAAACAGTCAATCTGTACAGGACTTCTTGCCAACCATTTTTGTTCTTAAAAGAAAAAGCAAAGACATGCCAACACTGGAATCTGGATTGTTGAGAAAGAGTGGAAGCTGGCAGGCGCCAGGTGACAAAGCAGGCCTAAGGTCGCAGGGTAATCTGTCTCCTGGTATGAGCACCCAGCTGCCTTGCTCACCAGATCCTGGGGTTCCTGGTACCGTCGGCACCTGGTGTGGTATGGGTGTGGCTGCTCTAGACTTTCAGAGATAGGCATTTTCTATTCCCCCTCTGCACCGATGCCTGACACCCTGGCCCACACCTGGGGATGAGGATGGCAGGGGGTGGGGTTAGGGGGCCTTGACTATGTGTTGCTGACACATGCGAAGTGACTGTGCAGCTTCTCTGTCTACAGAAGTCCACCTGCAGACTTCTGCTAAAAAGCAATGAAAATGGGCCCAAGGAAGAACCTGCTCACATGAGGAGTGAGCGTAAGAGGGGAGAAGGCACAATTCCAGGGCTCCCTCAGGTCCTCACCTGCAAACAAAATGGCCTGAGGTCTTGAGAATGACAGAAAGGACACAACTAGTACCATAGCATTTACATGAGAAAACTCAAGGCAACTGTTTATAATTATACTATAACGTATACATTTTAGTGTTATTTGTTAGCAAAGGATAATGAAACGTTTTCCCCAGCCATTAGATCCCTTCTCCACAATGGCACCTCACTCCAGTACTCTTGCCTGGAAAATCCCATGGATGGAGGAACCTGGAAGGCTGCAGTCCTTCCAGTAGCTGAGGGTCGGACACGACTGAGCGACTTCACTTTCACTTTCTATCCTCTGTACAACCTTCCCCAACACCCATCATTCATCCTTCCTTCCTTCGTTCAACCCCACCCACCACAATGTTTGTCAGTGCTCCACACACACCCCTCCTACCACACAAACACAAACACACCATGTTTTCTCTTAGGTCACACCTCATATAACTTGTGATCCCTCCCTTTAGAAGGTCAGCATTGTGTGTAATTTAATTCAATTTGCACAGGCTCAGTGCATACTGTGAAGTCTTTACTTTTGTTTCACTGAGGATTTTGAACTTCCCTGGTGGCTCAGATGGTAAAGAATCCACCTGGAATGTGGGAGACCTGGGTTCGATCCCTAGGTTGGGAAGATCCCTGGGTTGAGAAGGGAATGGCTACTCACTCCAATATTCTTGCCTGGAGAATTCCACAGACAGAGAAGCCTGGTGGGCTACAGTACATGGAGTCGCAAAGAGCCGTATAGGACTGAGCGACCGTAGATAGAGTCCTACAAGACTAAGCAACTTTCCTGTCTTTCACTTCACTTCATTTAGGATTTGAGTTAGATGAAGGCAGTCTCTGGAAAGTGGCAACAAAGTGATCTCTCTATACTATACATTGTTTGTAATTTTGCTTTGTCTTTGCAAAAAAAAAAAAGAGGGAGAAAAACTTGTTTTTTAACTTAAAAGATACTTTTGCATGTTCTTATTTAATTAGCACTTGTTAAGTACCTATTTCATGCAAGGCACTAGGCAGACTTCAGCCTTTTTAAACATGAAGCAGACATGGGCTGTACAGTAACAGTTGGACTAGATGAATGGTCTTTGACTCTTTGTTGTTGTTGTTTAAATTAAATTTTACAAAATTAAAATGGGACAGGGAGCTGGATTAACTGCAGTTGCCCAGACCCCATCCACTCCTTCCACACAAGCAAGGTAGACAACTCTGTACAGGATGCGAGCCAAGGGCCTTGAGAGCATCCTGTGTCAGCCCCACCCGGTGCAAAGTCCCAGGTTAGGTAGTGACAGAAAATCAGTAATCAGATGTTTTCACTTCCTTAGCCAGAAAGGATCAACTTGAACTCAAATAAAGTCAAGCTCACAAAAGATTACAGGTATATACTAGTCATTCAATAAATACTTGTTGACTGATTCATTATAGTACTTTATGGCAAAAGCAAAAAATGAGGTGATGTCTTGAAACTCTCATCTGCTTTACAACCTCTTCTTGACATTTCCCTGGTTGCTCAGATGGTAAAGAATCTGCCTGCAATGCAGGAGACCTGGGATCAATCCCTGGATCAAGAAAATCCCCTGGAAAAGGGAATGACTACCCACTCCAGTATTCTTGTCTGGAGAATCCCATGGACAGAGGAACCTGGTGGGCTACATACAGTCCATGGGGACACCAAGGGTTGGACATGACTGAGCGACTAGCAACACTTCTCTTCTTAGGGAAAGGACTGTTCTGTTGAAGTCGTCAGCAGATCATTTGCACTTGAGACACAGAGACATTTTGTTTCTTGACAAATGCTCTTTAACCAAAAAGTTACCAAAAATATGGTTCTAGGAAAAGGAACCAGAAGGAGCCATAGCTATTTACACACCAACACAGCAGTCTTCATGGTTGGTGTCCACTGACTACTTTGTGACTAGAAAAATATATAGCACACAGTCATTTCTACCTGAATTCAGGAAGCATGACCTACAGACCACAGGATGCAGGGGGAAAAATTGCAGGAAAGAAGGAAACCTCATCTTGAAACTAAGCTACATCAGGCTAAGTGTCACTTGGGACAATGACCTTTTTAAAAAAGATCAATTTTGAATATGTCAGACACATTTTTATGAACAAAATAAGCTACTGACATATTCTAAAACAGGGTTCACATTTTTCATGTTTATTAAATGAACTTTATTCTTAAACTGAATTTTTTTTCTTATTTAGCTTCTCTGAGAGAATGATTAACTAAGACATAAAGTTAGACCAGACAATCCAGGCTGGAAACTCAGAATCCCATTATGACATATGTATAACTGTGACTGATTCATGTTGACATTTGACAGAAAACAACAAAATTCTGTAAAGCAATTATCCTTTGATTAAAAAATAAATAAAATGGGGAAAAAAGGACCCCACCTTACTAGCTGTGTGATTTGGAGCAAACTTAACTTCCCTGACCTCAGTGTCTTCATCAGGAGCATGGGGGACAGCGGGAGTTTTTTATTCAGTGGTCACTGTTGGAAGTAACTGAGATATCTGTAAAGCATTAAAAACCTGTGCCTGGCACACTAGTAAGACTATCCTTTCTTCTTGCTGGACCATCAAATCTTAACTGTCCCATGTTTATGGGTTCATTTGCTGTGTAGGTTGTTTTCACTTTCTGTGTCCCTTAGACTCTGCAGGGGTGAACATCCATCTGAAAAGATCATTCTACCACCAGGTAAAGGTGGATACCCAAAGCCTTCTTGCTCCTCCTTAACAAGCCAGGCAAGGGCCAGATTTAAAAAACGAAGCATTGCTTGTCTCCTTTGAGGGATGGTGTGTGGGCAAAGGAGATGAGTATTAGCTCACCTTCTGATACCCAAGGTGTCCGCTCTGATCTCTGAAGCAATGGTGTAGGTGAGCCTATTATCCAGGGAGTCTCACCTGGGGAGTGTATTAGAACCCCCTGGAGAGCCCCTTACCCTGATTCCCACCCACTGCCCTGACTGAGGCAGAAAATAAATCTCAAATGAAGGGACGGTTTATGCTGTCTTCCCATACACCTCACAATTGATTTCACACACTGGTGATGGTAGAAACCATCACAATATTGTAAAGTAATTATCCTCCAATTAAAGATAAAATAAAATTAAAAAAAAAAAAAAAACAAAGAAAAACACATGGGTGAGTCACAGTGGTGTGAACCATGGCATCTCCCGGGTTACACATGTAAACAAACAGATGAAATCAAGAAAGGACACCAAGCACAGAGCAGGGCTCTTAATCTGTGCTTCCACGGACCTCTGGCTCAGCAAGGCTCACAGACCCCTCCTCAGCAGAAAGATTTAAAGACATAAGATACAAAGAACTAAAAAGAAAGCAACTGTATTATAATGCAGTTATTAAAACTTCAAGAAAAGGTCTGTGATAAAAGTGCTTCTTTATCAATGCACATTAAATAACAAGATCAGCACATCTAACAATGAAAGTAATTTCAAGCAGAGATGAGTAAAGATCTTATTTCTTCCGTATCTGCTGCTTCTGTAGCATGACATGAAAATATCTGTGATTTCTACTGCTGACTAAGTCACAGGTCTTAATAATACCACTTTGTTTTCCATGTTTATAATGAAAGTAAATGCTGCATTTCAGTTAGACATTTATGAAATTAAGGATGAAAAATTTTTTTCCTTTACAAGTTAATAGAACCCCCAGTTTCTCTCTATAGATCCCTTGGAGGGTGTTTTCTAGGACCTTGGGCTTCCCTGGTGGCTCAGACGGTAAAGAATCTGCCAGCAATGCAAGAGACCTGGGTTCGATCCCTGAGCTGGGAAGATCTAGGACCTCAGTTTCAAAGCCCTGCTCTATTGGCACTGTATTTAAAAGTTAATGCTTGATCATTCAATTAACCGATATTTAGCAAATACCCACTTTACCCTCATCACATGTACCACAGAAGAAAATGTAGAGTTAAAGCAAGACTTAGATGCAATCACACTCTAAAAATTTTCAGAATATCTGGTCAACATATATTTTCAGTTCTTGTAGTTTTATTATAATTTGTTTTATGCACTGCCAGACTCTACCAGGATTTTTTTTTCTCTCTCTCCTTTACATATATCACTAGAAGTAAAACAAATAATAACAAGTCACAACATCTGTTCAAGTCTACTGAAAAGAATTTTAAAAGCTATAGATCAGTGCTATTGAATAAACACAATGAGCCTTTCACACTTGAATTTCCTTGATAATAAAATAAAATCAGCCTGGCCCAAACAAACTATAGACATTTTACAGGGATGAGAAGAGGCCATTCCTATGAAAGGTCTCTGACAACAGTGAAGTGTTATCCTTGGGTGGTGTTCCAACCACACTGTGATTGTAAGTGATTAATCAGTATGTATGTGAGGGACCTAGGAGCCTCCCTCAGCAGAAATGGCCAAGCAGGACCCTATAAAATCATAGGAGAGTCTGTTAAAGAAAAGTAAGTAACAGGCAGAGATTTCTAGAAAAATAATTTACTGTGAAGCAGTATGAAGGAAACAAATACGAAACCTACCTGAGAGGTCACCCAGGACAAGGTTTTCCATACAATACTACGTCTCCTTGGGTGTACACGTACTATGAGTAAACAAAAGTGACTTGTAACGGGCCTCCTCTAGGCTACAAGATACACTAGAAGTTCTAAAGCATCAACTTGGACATTAGTTCAAGCCTAATGTACTTCATACTGTCCTGGTGTAGATTGTTCTATTTTTACTCTTATCGAAACTGATTATCTGCAGTGCTCACAAAGAGACTGCAGGATTTACACTAACTATTAAAACACAGGCCAATTTAAACAAAATTCCTTTCTTATTAATATCTAATAGATAAACGTGAAAACAGCCCAGATACATGCTAAAGGAGAAACTTATGAGTTCTCACTTATTAATTATTAATGATTTCACAAGTTCAAGAATATTGGAAATTGGTTTGTATTACAGAAAATAATTATAGAAAACTTTACAGATGCACAATAAGCTGCTTGTGAACCTAGTTATCGCTAAGTAGGAACAGGATTGTTGTATTTTTTAAAAACGGTGATATGATGATACATGGATACGTAAATAATGTCACACTAATTTAGACTGGGCTTCCCTGGTGGCTCAGAGGTTAAAGCATCTGCCTCCAATGCAGGAGACCTGGGTTTGATCCCTGGGTTGGGAAGATCCCCTGGAGAAGGAAACGGTAACCCACTCCAGTATTCTTGCCTGGTGAATCCCATGGACAGAGAAGCCTGGTAGGCTACAGTCCACAGGGTCGCAAAGAGTCGGACACGACTGAGCGATTTCTCTCACTCTCTCTCAATTTAGACTAGGTTCAAATCAACTTGAGTTTTAAGTCAAGAGTGTCAAAACAAAAGAGAACTGGTCTTACCAATCTTACAAAGCTGCCATGAATTTCTAAAGAGAAAAATTACATCAAAACTACCTCTTGAATGAACATCAGAAATATTACTGGTATGTTGTAAATCAACTATATGTCAGTTTAAAAAGAAAAAATATCATTGGTGTGAATTTTTTAAATTATCATATATTTTTCAAGTCTGCAAAATCAGGTTTCACGTCCTTGTCATCACAAACACACTGAAAAAAGTCCCACCTAGTATACTGCTCACCCTACCAGGTGTCAGCTCTGTAGCCCCAGCAGGACCAGTCTGCTGCTGCAGCAACATCTTGCCTCTCCTGGCTAACCAGCTGAGTGGACTTTCACGCACAAATCAGCAGCCCTGGCATGTCATGTTATGTCTTATAAACACTGAGCAGTCTTGAGGTTTCCAATACTTTGCGTTTTAAATGCAAATAAGCTCCTCCCCAATACAAGCTGCTAAGGACTCACATGGTACTTCTGGTAAGGAGGGAAATGGGAGCATCTTCTAACCTTGTGCATGGTTAAGAGAAAGCTGGTTCAAATGAAAACTCATACTTGTTCCCACTACTCCTTTCTCTCCAGAAGACTCAATGTCAAGTGAGGCCTTTTATGGGGCTAAATCCCACAGCCACATTTCTTCAAGTACTTTCCACAAAAACAGGCTAGAAGACACAGCAGCCAGGACACGCACACATGTGCGCCTGTGGCTACGCGCAGAGGACAGGACATTCCAGGAAAGGGGAATCACTCACGGAAGTACTTCAGCGTCTCCTCAATCTGCTCGGTTGTGAGGTCAATGTTGACATCTGGAGAAATGAGGGGGGTGTGAAGCCAGTCGTCGTGGTCATAACCATAGATGGTGTCGGCTCTTAGCTTGTAATGGGGCAGCTGCTCCTCCAGCAGGCTGATGATCTCGACTTCTGGAAGGTCGGTGCTGTTGCACACGTCTGGAGGGAAGAAGACGGACAGATGAGAGCCAGGATCTGGTGGTGGCCTTGCTGCCGCTAGTGACCTAACCCTGGCACCTGTAGCCAGAGTCTTGCGCTACTTACGTGCAGCACAGAGAGACCAGATCGGGCCATGTCAGAGATCTTTTTCCAATTTAAATTCTACTCTTGAAACTTAGAGTAAGGTATGTTTGTTGCCAGACTACCTGAAATAGCTCCTGCTGTTTAGCTGCCCGCTTTCTGTGAAGTAAAGCCAAAATTCTCGTGCCTTCGTCATTTGGGCTTTCTTCCCAACCCTTTCTCTGGCCATTCTCTCTCAATCACCCTACACTTAGGTCAAACCAGTTATAAGTTCAGCAATATGCCAAATTCCTTCTTGCCACTATTTTACCATTCAAGCCATGTCCCCACATAGGTAAGATTTTGGCCTTCATTTAATTCATTCATTCACCTGTTTAGCTGTCAGCATTTCCTTCCTTCCATCCATCCATCATCATCCAATTATATCCTGAGTCCCACAGTCACAGGAGACACGACATAAACACAGCAGTCACAGTCTTGCCTCTGTAATTCTTATATTCTCATGGGGATTCCAGCCACTAAACCAACAGGTACCCTTCCATCAAGGTCTAGTTTGAATACCACCTCCTCCTCAACAGGATGGTGTTTTGAGCTCACCAAGCTGAATTAATCTGTCTTCTTCAGGGAGAATGTGGACACCTGTGCCCAGAAGAAAGGTTACACCACAGACATAGCATCTTCTTATTTAACAGGAAGGCCACACAGCAGACCAAGAAAAAAGGCATTGAATCGTAGGTAAACAAGAATGTTCAGTGGGCAACTTCACCCCTTCTTGGGCAGGAGCCCATGGAAGGCACTTGCTAGCCCCTCAAATCTCCCACCGTCCCATGCTTACCCCTTCTTACTTAAGTCAACATGCAAAGCTTCACTGTAGAAGGACATTATGACTCAAAAAGTCCACATGGTGTTTCAAGTGCTGAAGAAAGAGTTATAAGTGGAAAGTGAAGACATTTCGAATTTTACTTGGAGCTCTAGGGACTGGAGAGGGAACATGTGAACGCTCTGGATTCTCTGCTTCATGTGGGAAATGTCACGGCTAGCACACTTGGCATTTCAGCCGGCCCCCACCAGGCCGGAGCTGCTCTGCCACTGCAAAGGTCTGCGGAGAACTGAGTGATGTTCCTTCCCTTCCCATTGGCCACAGCAACAGCCCACCCTCAAGGCAGATGTCTCATATTTCTTTACCATCTCCCACTAGTGACAAAACACCCTCTAAAAGCTCCAGATGGGCTCCTAACTAAGGAAATACTTCCCTGTCTTCCAATCAAGTCGAGAGTAAGTTCCCACCAACCTCATCTCCAGGGGAGGCCTCAGAGCCATAAAATGACCACCATCTAGCTGAGGGGATTCGGGGTCAAGGAGGGCTGACACCTGACCAACGGCAGCTCTTGACTAAACACAGACCTGCTGCACAAATGCTGAGCCAGCCTGGCCACAGGAGGATGGGCAGGGTACCAACACATTCCTGCACGATGTCCCCACACAAGGGGCTAGAATCTTCTGGTGTCACTGCCACTTGGTGGTGGGCAAGGCAACGGACTCCAAGAAATAAAAATAAAATCCCTTCTAAGAATACTGGGTCACTTGTGAGCACCCTGGCAGCTGCTCGGACACTGAGACTCCCCTGTCCTTCCACGTTCTCAGGGCTGAAGGTCAACATATTTACAGTGTGGGTCCTCATGCCCAAGAGGTATCATTTTCCTTAAAGCATATGATGACCAGGAGATAAAGTATCAAAGGTGAGGCTGTGCCAAAAAGCCTTTTGAAAAACATTCTGTATATTTGACTCTTCCGTAATGTGACTTGCCATATAAACTTCAGCAAGTTTCATAGCTGCCCGGCAGGCCCAGAGAATTAGGAAGGGAGGATAAAGACCACCCAGGGAGTTCTCTGTGACCTTGGGTGCAGGGCCAGGTGCCCCAAGAACCTCCCAAGAAGGGAGACACCACCTCTGCCACGTGGAGAAGACACATCTGAGGCCTCAGGTTGTGTAAACATGAGAGCCTTCGAGAATTCCCCAGGAATGCGTTCATAGTGCCAAGCACCCAGCCAGGAGCCTTCAGTGCATCCTCCCAGCAACCTGAGACGTAGATTAAATTTGCTCTGACTTATATGTGAGAGAGCAGATTCACAGACTCTGTGAAGTACCTTGTAGGTCAAGGTCACCCGTTAAATAAGCAGCAGATCGTGTGTGAGAAGCCTCAGCCATCTGACTGTAAACTATATCCTTCCCTCTCCCATCTGCCGCCCCTCTCCCAGCAGGTGCACTACAAATGCTGGAGGATTCCCAGACTCTTCTCAACAGGAAGTTTTTGTTCTAAACAGGTAAAGATTTCACAAGCATGTTAGGTAGAGGTGTTCTGCTTGACACACTGACAAATCAGGGAAGTATCAGGATGATTTTCCTGTCCAGAGTGCAGGAAGGAGAGCCAGGAACTGAAGCAGCTTGTCAACAGACCCACCCTCTCTCTTGGTGCTGGTGTGAGTGTGTACTTACTCACTCAGTCGTGCACAGTTCTTCAAGACCCTTTGGGTTGCAGCCCACCAGGTTCCTCTGTCCATGGGATTTTTCAGGCAAGGATACTGGAGTGGGATGCCATTTCCTCCTCCAGGGGATCTTCCCAGCCCAGGGATTGAGCCCACATCTCCTGAACTGAAGGCAGATTCTTTACCACTGAGCTACCAGGGAAGCCCCATGAGGAACCCCCGTGGTGCTTACTAAAGTTCAATGTGTGAAAGGGTGCTGCTGGCCCTGCCTGGAGGAAAGGAAACATCAAGCTCGCTACAGCCCTCATTTCTCCACAGCTCCAACCACACTGCTGCTGCTAAGTCGCTTCAGTCACGTCCAACTCTGTGCGACCCCATAGGCGGCAGCTCACTAGGCTCCCCCGTCCCTGGGATTCTCCAGGCAAGAACGCTGGAGTGGGTTGCCATTTCCTTCTCCAGTGCATGAAAGTGAAAAGTGAAAGTAAAGTTGCTCAGTCGTGTCCAACTCTTAGCGACCCCATGGACTGCAGCCCACCAGGCTCCTCCATCCATGGGATTTTCCAGGCAAGAACGCTGGAGTGGGTTGCCATTTCCTTCTCCAGTGCATGAAAGTGAAAAGTGAAAGTGAAGTTGCTCAGTCGTGTCCAACTCTGTGCGACCCCATAGGCGGCAGCTCACCAGGCTCCCCCATCCCTGGGATTCTCCAGGCAAGAACGCTGGAGTGGGTTGCCATTTCCTTCTCCAATGCATGAAAGTGAAAAGTGAAAGTGAAGTTGCTCAGTCGTGTCCAACTCTGTGCGACCCCATAGGCGGCAGCTCACCAGGCTCCCCCGTCCCTGGGATTCTCCAGGCAAGAACGCTGGAGTGGGTTGCCATTTCCTTTTCCAGTGCATGAAAGTGAAAAGTGAAAGTGAAGTTGCTCAGTCGTGTCCAACTCTTAGCGACCCCATGGACTGCAGCCCACCAGGCTCCTCCATCCATGGGATTTTCCAGGCAAGAGTACTGGAGTGGAGTGCCATCCAACCACACCATTAACCAGCTATAAGAAGGGTGGGAAGGACACTCAGCAGGGAGGGGATATACATATACACATGTCTGATTCACATTGTTGTAGAGCAGAAACTAACACAACATTGTAAAGCAATTATACTCCAATTAAAAATAAATGATAAAAAAAACAAGCTATAATATGTACTCCTGGGGAAGTCTCAGATGAAGGACATCCACTTCCTGATTGAACCCAGACCCTGACAGGTCCATCTATGGATTCCAGAAGATCTACAGCAACAGCAGCCTGGCATCCACTGAGCCTCAGCTGGTCAAATCATCCAAAGGCCAGGTTTATCCAGGCAGTCAGGGGACTCACCCTCAACATTCTTCCCTTCATCAGTCACAGCAGCCCTATGCTTGCTGGCCCCATCTGTGACAGACACATTTTCTTTTTTTTTTTTTTTGGCCATGTCGGGTGGCGGGTGGGATCTAGTTCCCTGATCAGGAATCAAACCTGCGTCCCCTGCATAGGAAGTGTGGACTCTTAACTACTGGACTGACAGGGAAGTCCCATGAAAGATACTTTTTAAATCACAGTATTGCTCTGCTTTAAAAACCTCCCCACTCCCTACAAAGTGCTTCATGATTGAGCCTGTACCTTCCTAGGGCAGAGCCTACTGACTCCTTCCCAGTATCAGATTTCTGCTTCTTTCTTGAAGGAATGTAACCTCCAAGGTATGGTTGGGCACATAGCCACACAGCTAAAAACTACATTTTCCAGCTTTCCTTGCAGTGCTGCTGCTGCTGCTAAGTTGCTTCAGTCGTGTCCGACTCTGTGCGACCCCAGAGACGGCAGCCCACCAGGCTCTCCTGTCCCTGGGATTCTCCAGGCAAGAACACGGGAGTGGGTCGCCATTGCCTTCTCCAATGCATGAAAGTGAAAAGTGAAAGTGAAGTCACTCAGTCGTGTCCAACTCTTCCCAACCCCATAGACTGCAGCCTACCAGGCTCCTCCGCCCATGGGATTTTCCAGGCAAGAGTACTGGAGTGGGGTGCCATTGCCTTCTCCTCCTTGCAGTGACGTCTGCCTATGTGCCTGGTTAACAGGATGGAAACAGCACTTCCAAGTCAGATCCTATCCAACTGTCCAAATGCAGAGATGGGGCTGGTACTGGAGTCACCTTCAACTGTGAAAGTAAAGGCAGCACCTAGGGGGTTACCAGAGCAACCCTGGGTGCCAGGGACAAGCTGGCAGGGAGCACTCCTGGGCCATCTTCCATTTGGATTTTCAAGAGAGAAAGAAACACACATCTACCTTATTAATCTCACTTCTCCAATATCCCTTGTGAAGCCACATTGACTTTTCACCATTCTCCAAACACATTTTTACCAAATATTGGTTTTGACACCAGCTGCTCTAGCTATCTGGAAGGCCTGTCCTTGCCAGCAAACTCCATCCCAAAATATCACTCAAATGTCACCTCATATCAGGCTTCCCTTGACCTCTCGCCTCTGGCTATGTATTTAGATTATTTCAGGACAATGTTACACGCATTTGCTAAGTCTCTCCTCTACTATCAGTGAGGCCCTCAGGAGGAGCTCTGAATTACCCCCTTAGCATCCAATCCAGCCCTCAGCATCCCAGTCGGCAACAGGAAGTACTCAGAAGCCCTGGATGAATCATGGAACAAAGGGAGGAAGAATCGGCAATGGGTGGCATGTCTAGCCTTCAGCATGGGGGAAGTGGAGCCCTGTAGCGCCAAGGTCTTTTTAAGCTCACTCTGTATCACCCAAGGTCTTAATCAGCAAGGAGTAAAGTCCCATGGGCAAATGAATGTCCCCTCAACCACTCAGCAAACGCTGATCTGATCTAGCTGGTTTTAGAAAAGGCAGAGGAACCAGAGATCAAATTGCCAACATCCACTGGATTGTGAAAAAAGCAAGAGAGTTCCAGAAAAACATCTATTTCTGCTTTATTGACTATGCCAAAGCCTTTGACTGTGTGGATCACAATAAACTATGGAAAATTCTGAAAGAGATGGGAATACCAGACCACCTGACCTGCCTCTTGAGAAATCTGTATGCAGGTCAGGGAGCAACAGTTAGAACTGGACATGGAACAACAGACTGTGTCCAAATAGGAAAAGGAGTGCATCAAGGCTATATATTGTCACCCTGCTTATTTAACTTATATGCAGAGTACATCATGAGAAACGCTGGGCTGGAAGAAGCCCAAGCTGGAATCAAGATTGCCGGGAAAAATATCAATAACCTCAGATATGCAGATGACACCACCCTTATGGCAGAAAGTGAAGAGGAACTCAAAAGCCTCTTGTTGAAAGTGAAAGTGGAGAGTGAAAAAGTTGGCTTAAAGTTCAACATTCAGAAAACGAAGATCATGGCATCCAGTCCATCACTTCATGGGAAATAGATGGGGAAACAGTAGAAACAGTGTCAGACTTTATTTTTTGGGGCTCCAAAATCACTGCAGATGGTGACTGCAGCCATGAAATTAAAAGACGCTTACTCCTTGGAAGAAAAGTTAGGACCAACCTAGATAGTATATTCAAAAGCAGAGACATTACTTTGCTGACTAAGGTCGGTCTAGGCAAGGCTATGGTTTTTCCTGTGGTCATGTATGGATGTGAGAGTTGGACTGTGAAGAAGGCTGAGCGCTGAAGAATTGATGCTTTTGAACTGTGGTGTTGCAGAAGACTCTTGAGAGTCCCTTGGACTGCAAGGAGATCCAAACAGTCCATTCTGAAGGAGATAGCCCTGGGATTTCTTTGAAAGGAATGATGCTAAAGCTGAAGCTCCAGTACTTTGGCCACCTCATGCGAAGAGTTGACTCATTGGAAAAGACTCTGATGCTGGGAGGGATTGGGGGCAGGAGGAGAAGGGGTCTACTGAGGATGAGATGGCTGGATGGCATCACTGACTTGATGGACGTGAGTCTGAGTGAACTCCGGGAGTTGGTGATGGACAGAGAGTCCTGGCGTGCTGTGATTCATGGTGTCGCAAAGAGTCGGACACGACTGAGCGACTGAACTGAACTGATTCTTAGAGTATCACCTGCCTGGTGGGCTACACTCCAAGGGGTCCTAAAGAGTCAGACCCGACTGAGGGACTAACGCTTTTTCTGGGAGCAGAACGTGAGAGTGCTCTTCACCTCTTCAGAACTATGACCCTTCCTAGGTTTCTCCACAGCATAAGGTTTGCAGTGGATCCTCCTGTCCAAGGATGAGGGCTGTGGGAGGTAGGAGAGGGTCCTGACGGCAGGGGCTACAGGTTCAGCTGTGTCCGCTCTACACCTGGCTTGGGTTAGATCCATAACCCCAGACAGGGGCTAGAAGGAGGCACCTCCTTCTAAGCATTTGTACTGATGCAAAGCTTCCCTGGTGGCTCATGACAACAAATCCGCCTGCCAATGCTGGGATACAGAAGACATGAGTTTGATCCCTGGGTTGGGAAGATCCCCTGGATGAGGAAATGGCAACCCACTCCAGTATCCTTGCGTGGAAAATCTCATGGACAGAGGAGCCTGGTGGGCTACAGTTCACAGGGTCTCAAAGAGTCGGACACAACTTAGCAACTAAGCCACCATCACCATGGGTCACGTGCCAGGTTCATGAAACCTACTAGGGGCCCCAGAGGATGCCGGCATTTTACAGGAGAGACTGTGGCTCTAAATTAGTGTCCAATGTTTAAAAATCAGAGAATCTCATGTAAAAATACAGATCTCTGGCCTCAGAAAAAGTCAGCATGTCTAAAAGCACACCAGCTATAGACTCTGAGTCGTGGCCGACACCAAATGGGAGGGGAAGGGAAGGTCCAAAGGAGTTTCTGGGCCTTCTGCCAACACCCTGGAGCAGAGGGCGCTGGGGCCAGGAGAACAGAGAGCTACAGGGAAGTGGAAGACAGCCTCCTGAACACTCCCCCAGGCTCCAGAGAGCCTAAAGAAAACAGCGGTGTGGGGGAGAGGCAAGGATAAAATGGGGCAGAGAGCACAGTGTGGACAAAGAGGAAAGGCCTGGCCAGAGAAAAGTCCGGCAAAATCAAAGCAAGAGGAACAGAAGGGCACAGGATGGGAGGAAGGAGGAAAGCCAGGACCCGAGGCAGGCCGCCCAGCAGGCCCACGGCTGCCACCTGCTGGCCTCACCGGAGGCCCTGGCTGCAGCAGGCGCTGCTCCGAGAGTGTGGAAACCAGGCTCCCGGCCACAGTCCTGTCCCCAACTGCGCCAGGACACCCAAAAGTCACCTTGTGGTTTATCTGGGTCTTTGTCCCTCCACCTGTAGAACAAAGGCATCAGGTCGCACCAAAGCTCTCCTTCTACCCAAAAAGTCTCTGGGCCACCATACTCAGCGCATCCCTCCTCCACAGAGGAGGCCTCTTAGCACCTGGAAGTGCCAAATTCTTCTGAGAGGCCAGGGATCTGTTTTTTTCACATGAGATGCCTGATTATGAAATGTGGGACGATAGTTTAGAATTCTGTAAAATACCTGAGAGTCAGATCAAACGTGTGAGTACCTCCAGTTTGCATGCAAGTACTTTCCAAGCTGGTGCCTCACTATGGGCCTCGGGAGAAAGTTCTAGGCTACGCTAAAGGTGACAAAGAACATGACCCCAGTTTGTGCAGGAGGAGATTCTGGAAGGGGCCGTAAGCTCCTCTCATCACCCATGAACCTCGGCAGTGACGGCAAACCCACAGCCACGTTTTAAAGTTTTCCTAAGACCGCTGATCTAGTGAGCTGCTCACAAGTCATTCTGTACAGACTTGGAAACAAAGCCTTCTCCTTGAGTTATTGGAAATAAAGGACATGGGCTCAGAGACACACACAGACCACACACTGGTGTTGGGGACACATGTTGCACTTATTGGTACCTGTCATATATCCTTCTGGAAAGGTCTTCTCTACAGTGGGGTTACATAGTTTAGAGCCTTACCTAAGGAACTCAGTGTTAGTAATTACTCCCTAGACTGCCATGAAAGATGTGGTTTCACTAACTACAGAGGGACCTTTAGAACTAAAAATTACTGGCTCAACCACTTCATTTAATAGAAGAGGTCGCTGCACACAGGGAGGCTGAGGAGGCGGCTGAACATCCCAGAGCTGCCTGTAACAGACACGAGAATTGGTGTGTATGGCCCCCACACCAGGAGCCGTCCCAGGGGCTGACATTCTCCACTGTTGACCCAGAACCCTGCCTGGTAACCAGCAAGGGCTCAGTAAACATTTTGCTGAATGATGCAAACCGCTGATATCTATTCCTACATTTCACTTACTCTCGGAAACCAGCGGGCAGTGCAGGGTGAAGATCAGGAACACATTTGCAAACCAGGAAACCAGGGTCTGAAGGTTATAAGAGGAATTCAAGGGGCTAGGAAGGGGCTGAGCCCACTGCACACGGCATCACCCAGTCCCTCCAACTCTAATGCACACATGACTCACTGCCGCTCTCTGTGGTCCCCTGAGAGGTCCCCTAAGGAAGGAACCTGCACGAGAGCATTTCTCCTGCCTTCACTTATTTGTGGGCATTTCAGCAGAACTGGGGGACCCTCCCGAGAACTGAGCCTGGAGTGCTGGTGCCCTGGGGCAGGCAGCAGCGCTTCTGTACTGGGCTGGGTAGATGCTTCTGTGGCTCCACCTCAGACCTCCTGCGCCAGCAGCTACAAGGCTGGGACCCGGGAGCTGGCTTCTACAGCAAGTCCTTCAAGGGGGTCTTGCCCACAACATTTGAGGGTTGACAGTCCCTTGTGATTACAGTTAACTAAATTTGCTTTCTTAAAAAAAACATGGATAAATGTGGCTCAACATTCAAACAGTCCAAAAGGACAAGGTCCCGCCCCCGCCCCAGTCCCTCCCACACACCTGCCCTCTCCCTGCTTTCACCAGACACATCTCAGACTCCGCCCCGGAGCTGATCCAGCCGCTCCCCTCTTTTCTGCTTACAGAAGGGCACACAGAGGCCCTGCCGGAACTGCGGGAAACAGGGCGAGGTCTCGCGGCTGAGCAGTACAGGGACTGGACGCCAGGACCCCCGATCGGCTCCTGGGCCCGCATCCTGCACTCACCTCCTGACACATAGCCCCGCTCACATTCCAGCCCCACAGGGACAGGACAAGCGCCAGACTTCTCACCCTCGCTGTGGGCAGTAACCTGGGCCCAGGAGTGGGGACGGACACGCAGAGGCACCGGCACAGGGGCAGAAGGAAGTGGCCCAAGAAACGAGGGCGTGGAGACAGAGCGCCTCCTGACGCTGGAAGGGCCACGGCCTGACCTGCCACCAGAAGCAGCGCTTTCTGAGAAAGGGATAGACAGCGACCGCGGCTCAGTTCGTGCAGATGGGGTGTTGGGTTCTGAGCTGTTCCTGCTCACACAGGCACGGCAGAGATGGCGGAGCCGCCGGCGGCCGCCTCGACAGACAGGGTCTCCAACGCGAGGTTACAGTGCCGTCTTGTGCAACTGAATGTGGCCCCGTCCACTCAGACACGCCAGAGCTTGTGCAAGCAGAGGGCGGGAAGAGGCGGGACAGAGCGAAGCCAGAAGGATCCTGCTGTGGAGGCCCCAGGACGGCAAAACTAACTGCAGTGTTCTGCAGAAACAGTGACTCCAACGAGCTTGGCATAGAAATCCACAAAAACAGACGACAGCACATCCCGGGTTAGACTCATTCTAACACAAAGACATAAAGCTAGAACTGCACAGAAATTCTATCTTACAAGAAAAATTTAATTTTAAGAGATAAAGCTCCAGGAAGATGCTCAAAAAATGGGAAGGGTTGGGGGGGGTGGATTACTATTCATTTGAATTTGTTTTAACTAGGTTTCCCAGGTGGCACCAGTGGTAAAGAATCTGCTGTCGATGCAGGAGACCCAAGAGACACAGGTTCAGTCCCTGGGTTGGGAAGATTTCCTGGAGCAGGAAATGGCAACTACTCTAGGATTTGTGCCTGGAAAACTTCCAAGGACAGAGGAGCCTGGCAGGCTACAGTCCACAGGGCCGCAAAGAGTCGAACACAACTGAGTGACTGAGCACATATTAAGAAATTAAAAAAAAAAAACAAAACACTTTGGTATTTCAATTTTCTAGATATTTCCTCTTAAAAGTGTATATATTACATATAATTATTAAATCGTCAGAGGGAAATTTTTTACATGAAAATAGCCAGTGTCATTGTGATTGTAATTAATGTGCTCACAGCTGAATTAGTATTTAGACAGATGGAGCTGGTGGAAATTGGAACAGCACTTGGAGTAAACAGTTTGACAGCATGTTTGGAGAAGCAAAATTCTGTCATGACCCTCAAACCAGTAACCTCCCACATGGGATTAAATATGAGAGGAATCCAAAAAATCTGGAATGCAAAATACATAAGCGTGTTTATAGTATGTATCTGATAAAGCTAAAAACATGCATAGCCAGGTTCTTTGAAAAGTTAAACACAATTACTACGTGTGTGTTAGTTGCTCAGTTGTGTTCAACTCTTTGGGACCCCATGGACTGTAGCCCACCAGGCTCCCTACCCATGGAATTTTCCAGGCAAGAATACTGGAGTGGGTTGCCATTTCCTTCTCCAGGGGGTCTTCCTGACCCAGGGATCAAACCCGGGTCTCTGAAGTGCAGGCAGATTCTTTACCACCTGAGCCACCAGGGAAACTGGATCAAATTACCATATGATCCAGCAATTCCATTTCTGGGTATATACCCAAAAGAAGTGAAAGCAGACTTGACCAGATATTTGAACCTCATGTTCACAGTGGCATTATTACAACAGCCAAAAAGTAGAAGCAGCCCAAGTGTCCACCAGCGGATAAACAGGTAACAAAATGTGGAGTTCCAATAACATTGGAATATTACTCAGCCTTAAAAAAAAAGAAGAAAATTCTGACATACATTAGAGTATCGATGATATGCCAACCAAAATAAGCCAGTCACAAAAGAGCTGAAACTCTATGAATCCTGTTCTGGGAGGCTGTTGGATTCAAATTCATAGAGACAGACTGTAGTAAGGTGATTGGCAGAGGACGGAGGGAGAGGGGAACAGGGAATGGGTGTTTAATGGGTACAGTTTCATTTGCAGAAGTTGATAAAGTTGAGGTAATTTATGGAGGTGATGTGTGTGTAACAAAGTGAATGTACCTAACATCAAAGAACTGT
Source organism: Aepyceros melampus (assembly GCA_006408695.1). Taxonomy (NCBI): domain Eukaryota; kingdom Metazoa; phylum Chordata; class Mammalia; order Artiodactyla; family Bovidae; genus Aepyceros; species Aepyceros melampus. The sequence continues at coordinate 478,416 of SJXQ01003448.1, forward strand.
ACGCTTAATGATGGCTAAAACGGTAAACTTTATGTTATGTGTACTTCACTCTCTTTTTTTTTGGCTACACGGCATGTGGGGTCTTAGTTCCCCGACCAAGAATCAAACCTGCATCCCCTGCAGTGAAATCATGAAGTCCTAACCACTGGACTGCCAGGGAGCACTTACCTTTTTTTAATAAAAAGATGACCACCCTACTACTGTTATCTCCCAATGTATGGCTTTTATTAGTGTCCCGGCTACAAAGTTGCATAACTCCTGTTATTTTTAGTGTCCAATTTTGCAGAACAGGAAGTTTTTTAGAAGCAAGTATTATTGTGTTACAGCAAGAATGCCTACATAAAATTTAATTTTCGGGTAGTCAAGTTTTTTTCCACCAGGATTCTGAGATATAATTGACTTATAGCGCTGTATGCATTTAAAGTGTACAGTATATTGATCTGACCAACATATACCACTGAAATGATGATCACTATAAGTGTAGTGAACACTCATCATCTCACATTGACAAAAAATTAAAGAGAAAAATTTCCATGTGATGAAAACTCTTAGGACTTGCTCTCTTAACAACTTCCATATATAACACACAGCAGGGTTCATTATATTCATCATGTTGTACAACATTTATGTATTTATACACACCATTCATGTTGTACATAAATAAGTACAGTACTTATTTATCTTATAACTGGAAGGCAGTTTTAACAGTCTTCATCCATCTCCCCTCTCCCTTGATCCCCATCCCCACCTTTAGTAACCACAAATCTGATCTCTTGTGCTATGCATTTGTTTTTGAAATATAACTGAACTATAACACTATGTTAGTTCCTGTTACACAGCATAGTAATTCAATATTTCTACATATTTCAAAATGATCACCAGGATAGATCTAGTTAGAGTCTGTAACCAACCAAAAAGACTACATAATTATTTACTATACTGCCCACATCGTACATTTCAGACTGTGACTCATTTGTTTTGCAACTATAAGTCTGTACCACTTACTCTCCCCCTTGATCATTTTCTTTATAATCTAAGTCTTTGTGTCATGCTCAGGATGGCCTTCCCATCTCAAGATTATTAATATAACCAGCAAAGTTTACTTCCAGCACTTCTATGCTTTATTCTTAACATTCTATCTTTGAACCACCTGGATTTTATTGGGTTTGAAGGAGCTGCTTCCCTGGTGGATCAGATGGTAAAGAATCTGCCTGCAGCATAGGAAATGCAGGTTCTATTCCTGGGTTGGGAAGATCCTCTGGAGAAGGGAATGGCTACCCACTCCAGTATTCTTGCCTGGAGAATTCCATGGACAGAGGAGCCTAACAGGCTACAGTCTACGAGGTTGCAAAGAGTCAGACATGATTGAGTGACTAACACATACACACTTTTTATAATGTATCCAGTGTACTTTTTATAATGATAACAAACAAAGCAATAATAACGGCAAACATTTACAGATACTACCATCTTCAAGTATTTATTTCCACTGATGCATTGAAACCTCCCAACAGCCCTAAGAATAGAAATTATTATCATCCCCATTTTACAGAAGGGGAAACCTAAGGCCCAGAGAGGTTAAATAACTGAACCTACATCACACAGTAAGTATTAGACCTGGTTTTGTAACAGAGTCTGGACCCAGTGGCCACAGCCACCACCCACGCTGCCTCTGACCCTCTGGCCTCACTGATCAAATAATTCCTCTGCATAACTCTCTTTTCTCTAAATTGTCCTCATCTTCCCAACTTCCACTCCCTTGAGTACTTTGCTTTGAAACTTCCTAAGACAGAGAACATCACTAAAGCTTTACTTCTGACCCATTCAGAGACTCTGTCTTCAAACAGGAGCACATCAGACAAGACTGATCTCACTTTTGTCCTGCCTCCTGGTGGTTCTACCCTCTTGAGGTTTCATTAGTTATCTGTCTTTTGTTTTATAGACTATGTGCCGCCAGATTCTTTTTTTTTTTTTTTTTGGTAATGATTTAGGGCAGAATTTTCTTCAAGTGTTGGAAATAGATGGTGCCAAGCAATGTGCAGGGTGGCCTCCAACTCTGAGTTACCATCACCATTCACCATTTGAGCTATGCAAACACTACCATTTTCTTGTGGGGGTTCATGATGTGAAAGAGAAGGAAACACTGATTTGAAAGGTTCACATTCTATCGCTAAAATATGACATCTTATGATGCTAGTGGCTTCCCAGACACCCACACTCTCCCGCTTTCCTTAGTATCAAAGACCTGGGAAGACGCATTTCTTAGCCTCCCTTATAGCAAGGTGTGACCAAGAGTTAAGTTCTGGTCACTGAGATTTAAGTAGTGGTGTGGTGAGGCTTTTGTAAAGGTGTCTTTCTAGAGCATGGAATTTGGACATGACAGCTGGAACTTCAGTAGCCTTCTGAGAACGTGAGGTGACTTTGAGGAAAAAAGCATGAGGATGGTGGAACTGAAGGACAGGAGAAGCCTGGACCTTTGAGGACAGAAGGGTTACACCAGCACTGCAGAGCCTCCCTCTGAACTTCTTTTATGTGAAAGAAAAATAAATCCTGTGAAGTGAAGGCACTGTTCTCTGCAGCAAAGCCTAAGCCTTACTGATGAAGGTAGTTTCCATTAAATTATTAATACTAGGAGATAAATTTGTATTTCTCTCATTATCCATAGCAAAAATAGAATAATTTGCTTATACTTCATCTCACTATTCTCGCTCCTGCCTCGGGTTTTGTTGCTCTAATCTGAATGTTCAGATCCAATTTCCTGTTTTCAAATTAACTCTTTACACTTACATTTGCTTTCTGATTTCCAAATATGTTTACAAACCTGGTATTTATGGTTAGACTCTCTCAGACCCTCACCCTGAGCAGCTGCCAGAGTTCACAGCTCAGTCCTTCTATCTCTCTTCTCCTTCCCAAAGTCAGCCCTTTACCAGGGGACAATGGAAGTCAGTTAGCATAGGTGATAAACTTTGAGATAAAGAATTATGTGCCAGATCACAGAGACTTTATTAATAGAACAAAATTTTGTGATCCCAAAATACCTACAGTGCCTCTACCATTCAATGCAGTCAACTGTTTTATTGTTAATCGAAATTAACTTCCTGAACAGGAAATTCTGTTTATAAGTGAACAATGGTTAGTTTTTCAAAACACCATATGAGATCATGTGGATATTAAAAGACTTCAAACTCATCCCTAAACAGTTCACTACAGCCTGATAATAAACAGTTAAAATAGATAAAACAATAAAACCTGGGCATGAAACAATTCCACGTTACTTGAACCAGGTTTCAAACCAACACAAACATAAATTCAAAATGTATTAATAGAAAATTACAAAAGATAACTTTTTACAAAGCAGAATACAAATAAAGAAATATAAAGCTTTATTAAATATAATACAGGAAAAAATTTTTAACTTATCTTATCAGGTGACATTGGTGTGATACACATTCACGAGCAGTTAAAGTTTCTGTTAAGTGTGCACTTGAATAGCACAGGTGACTACTCAAGAAGATCTCTTGCTCTGCTCTCCAAGGCCAGGGATGAGCAAAGGAAAACAAGGACAGCAGAAACCAAGAAGTGACTTTCTAAAAGCTCATTAAAAATGCAGCCCCACTGGGGGCATGTCAGTGCTTTGAGGGCTGACAGCTACTGGGCAGGGAGTGTCTTTTCAGGGCGATGAAAATGTTCCAAAATTGACTGTGGTGATGACTGCACAACCCTGTGAACATACTAAAAACCATCAAATTATATGCTATAAATGGGTGAATTATACGGTATGTGAATTCTGTCTCAACGAAGCGGTTACTCACACACAAAAGATGTAACCACAAAGAATGTTTAAAAAGGTCACTAGGCACACCTACCATCTTTGGACACATCTCCAAATCTTCCACCAAACACTGTTCATAAGAGATGCATCTGAATCTCCCTAAAAGGTTAATCACCTTCCCCACCATTCTAGGAAAGCCCAAGGAATTCCTAATACCCTTCTAGCCGTTTCCACTGAAAATGGGTCAAGCAAAATAAGAGCTCATGGTTAAAAACAATAAGCTCTGGCTGCCCGGAGAATCCAACAATATGGACCAACTGTTCGTGGCTTAACAATGCTGAGTGGGTGGGGTATTACTGGACCTGCCAGAAGCCCTCTGAATTTATTTATTTATTTGGCTTCTCAACTAAAAAGGGATATTTCTCCCTTGTTAAGTTGACATCCTGATACAGATCAGGGTGTGAAGGTGTAGCCCAGAAGTCTACCGACTACAGTCCACTACAAAATTCAGTCCCCTGTCTGTTTTTATAAATAAAAACTCCACTGGAACAGAGCTACACCCATTCCTTAAGGTACTATCTGTGGCTGCTGTCAACAACAACAACAGAGACCACAGAATCAACAAGCCTGAAACATGTACTCTCTGACCCTTTAGGGAGAAGTATGCCAACCCCTGGCTTCCCCTTCCCCCTCCCAGCCACCAGTTCCCTAGCCCAGTGGAACTAAGAGACTACGCCAAGGGCTTGAAGGTCCCTGATACCATGGGGTGTTCCTGAAGACCACCTACAAGCCTCTGCCATTCAAGGCCACTCCAGCTACCTGAGGATCTTCTAAAATCCAGGCTGATCTCCCCTCACTTCCCACCCTTGCTGTGGCTCATTGTGAGTAGAGTATCATTTCACAACTCTGTGACCTTGAGCTGGGCCATGGAACTTCCCTTGGCCAGTGGCATGTGAGTGGACATCACTTACTGCATATCCAGTCAGAGGCTCTGAATATCCCTGTGTAGTTATATTTGTCCCCTTGAGCTCCTGTCCTCTGCCAGGAGAAGAACAAGGCCCTAGACAGCTGCCGCCCTAGGGCCAGACACGTGGAACAGACCTGACCTGAAGTCCAGGCGTGGAAACTTAAGACCAGGCGCAAGGAATAAGTGTTGCAGTAGCCACTGTAGAATTGGGAGTTGTTTGTTACCCAGCATTTCTACAGCAAAACCTGACTAATACATACCCAATTTAAAATCATGTAAAGTACAGCCACTGATAACTAGGAGGATGAAGTTTACTGCATAGGGCTGAAATTCCATCACCATCAAGATCTCCTAACAAGCAGTCTAAGCAAGAAAGATGTGGCCATACTTGGCTTTCATAATACCCTCTTGTACAAAAACGACTTCTGGAACTAACTCTAGCAAAGAGCAGATGGGAAGAGAATAAAGGTGGGACAGACCAAGGCAGGAGAAGGGATAGGGGCAGATTTCTTCTGTTCTACACATCTAAAGTTGTCAGCCCTATCTGTCAAACTCTCGAGACAATTAACTCCCCTTTCTTCCAATCCCTTTCAAAAGCTGCAAACCCCGGACTTGCTGCAGGTGGCTGGTCTCAAGATTAAGGCTGCCAGCCCTGCTGCTAGTGCTTCCCTGGCCCACTAGGTGGCGCTGCATCCGCTCCCGGGCAGGCCTGCACCCTCCCTCAGGTCCCAGACAAAGGGAGGAGAGATCAGAATCTTTCAGGCTTTCTTCAAACTTAGACTTGACCCTCCCCACTTTTACTCACCACAAACCCCTACTTAAATAGAACTGAAATAGCACTGAGCAATGGAGTTCAAACCTGAAGTTATGACAACCTGAGTTGTCTGTTTTTTTTCAATACAGGAAAATAAAAAAACAGAGTAATATTTATCAGATACACTGAAATCTAACATGTTGGATTGGGCGTGAGAACAGAATTTCTACCAAAAGAGAACGGAGGTCAGGGTCCCCCTACCCATCGGCTTTGCCTCTTCCTCATCTTTCTAACCATTAACCGCAAGACCTTCCCTCTCTCCCACCAAGAACAAGACTCAGGTGCACGGTCCACCACATAGATCAAAATCCAGCGAGGGCTGAAAACTGCCTGGAAGAGGACCATCTGAGTCCCACCCTGAGCTGACTCTCTGGGGCCTGGGCTTTGTGTTGGCATTCTCTGGCTCCTCTAGCCACACTACTTGATTTCCTTCCATCTGCCTTTCAAAGTCCTTGCTCATTTGCGACTCACAATACGCCTGGCGTGTGCTCCTTGTCTACTGTCCAGCCCCTCCACCATGGCATCAGGTCCGCAGTCACCTTCCCCACCGTGCCCGTCACCTGCCAGTCAGACACCATACAACTCCCCGCCTCTCCACTCCTGGACCATCCCCTCCTGGATCACACCCCAGTCCTCCCAGCTCTCAAGCCCTCCACGCTTTGACCCCTCCACCACATTACCTCCAATGCCTCTGCCCATCAGCTTCATTCTCAAAGCCCTTCCTCCCTCTGTGATAAATATGTGGCATCCACAGGACAAAACCCAATTCTGCACAAAAACAAATGGTCCACCTTATTCTGCCCTGCAGCTGGGCTGGGCGGGCCGGCGGGAGGAATTACAAAGCACGCTGGACAGACAGAAAGCCCTAGAATGCTGTGGGCTCCCAGGCTCACCACCCCATGTCCCCCTCCAGCATGGTGCCCACAGAGGCCTTCGGGCACCAGGGACAGAAGTGAGATGGGCGGATAGGGTCTGAAACAGCCTCTCCCTGGACAGTGGACTAGGGTAACAGCCTCTGCACAGCTTCCAGGTGCCCAACGCAGGAGCTGGTCGGTCCTCTCTCCTCCTCTCCCAGAGGTTGGTCGTTCCCTCCTGAGGACGCCCAGAACTCCCAGTCTGCAGGCCTCTTCTTCACTCCATTCCCCTCTCTGCCCAATTTACCTCCATCCAAGAATTCAGAAGGCTTCCTTGGTAGCTCAGCTGGTAAAGAATTCTCCTGCAATGCAGCAGACTCTGGTTCGATTCCTGGGTCAGGAAGATCCCCTGGGGAAGGGATAGACCACCCACTCCAGTATTCTTGGGCTTCCTTTGTGGCTCAGATGGTAAAGAATCCTCCTGCAATGCAGGAGACCTGGGTTTGGTCCCTGGGTTGGGAAGATCCCCTGGAGGAAGGCATGACAACCCACTCTGGAGAATCCCCAAGGATAGAGGAGCCTGGCAGGCTGCAGTCCATGGGGTAGCAAAGACTCAGATACACTTGAGCAACTAAGCATAGCACAGCACAAGAATTCAGAAGAGATCCTGCACGGGCACTGCAGGCAGGGTGAACGGAGGCCCTCTCCGCTCCATCCTCACCTCCAAGGTGCTTCTAGCTAAATCCCAGCGTTTCCCAATGAGCAGTCCAAAGCCCTTCATTATCACAGGAAGCGTGTTACCCAACACAATAGGGAAAGGGGCCCACTTTACAACAGACCAACTTCAACCCTCTACATGCTGGAAAATACCAAAGGACATTAACCCAGCATGGCCTGTAATCTGTTGTCTCTACCTAAGAGGTCCTGAGTCTTAGCCAACCTAGATCTAGCTTGGTTGTAAAAACTTTCTACAAAGGGGGGGAAAAAAGAACTGTGTTTTTATGAAGTGGAGGACAGGAAAAACTGGGAAAGGAGAGGACAAGAAGGGAGGAGAAACAGGTGGCAAGGAGAGAAGAAGGGTGGGAGGAAAAAGAGATGGAGGGAGGGAAGGGGACGAACTGGGGAGAGGAAAGAGAAGAAAAGGGAGTAGAAAAAGAACACTGAAAATGAAAGTTCTCCAAGAGCACCATCTGGAACCAGAGAGCCACTGGCCCCAGTCTCTATGGCGGTCCCTGTTCTGCATATGAGACCTTTTATATCTGGCTTCTTTCACCTTGCACGCTACTTCCAAGTGCTATCCATGCTACATAGCATATATCAGTACTTCATCCCTTTTTATCCCTGAATCATATCCCATGGTAATACTACATTTTGTTTATCCAATCATCAACTGATAGACATTTGGGTCTTCTTTCTGGCTATTGTGAATAATGCTGCTTGGAACACATATATAAAGTTTTGTGTGGACTTATGTTTTCATTTCCCTTGAGTACATAACTTGGAGAAAAACTGTCATACAGCATGACAAAAAAAGTCATACAGCAGCTACTGTGTTTAAACTGAAGAACCACCAGACTGCTTTCCATGGTGCAAGCTTTGGGGAAGTTTGTTACACAGTGACGGATGACAAATACAAGAGAATTAAACAAAGTTAGACACAAGAGGCACTGAGGACAGCGTGAAGCACATAGTAAGCACTCTGTCGGTGTTAGCTACTATCTTCAGAGCACCTTCCCGCCACAGGGCCTTTGCTCATGCTATCTTCAATGTGTGGATTGCTCCTTCCCTCTCTCCCTCTCTGCTGACACCTACACAGCCTTCAGATTTCTGCCTAAATATGGCTTTCCTACAGGAGCCTTCTTAGAAATGCTACTTCAGAAATCCCCTTTACATAATCTCTAAGCACCCTGTACTTCTGTGAATTATGGACATAGTCATAGTTAAACAGTAATTTGTGTAACTATTTTCAAGACATTTTTTCCTTTTCTGAAATATAAAAGAATCTCACCCTGGCACACCACCCTACCCTCTGTACACACAACAGAATCTCCAAAATACCTCTTAAAGGCCAACAACCCACTAGAAAAATGAGCAAAGACAAAAAGCAGGCTGTTTACAGAAAATGAGACAAAAGAGAAAGGAGGAACAGACTCTTCATAATTAAGAAGAAACAAAATAAGATGAAACACCATTTTGTATGACTATCTGATTAACCATGATGAAAATGGTCGATTAAACCCAAAGACCCCTGCTTCCCCACATGGACGCTGGGCACTTAGGTGCAGGCTCTTTGTAGGGCTGTGCTGCAATGCACACAAAATCCGAAATGTATATTCCCTGTTAGCCCACAGACATGTGAAATAGGTGACACAAAAGACATACATGCAAGAATGTTGTTCCTTGGGGCACTGTTAAAAAGCAAACACTGGAAACAAAGCAACTGTCAAGAGGGGACTCACAAAAACAGTGGCTCATTCTTGGCCACTGAGAGGCCAGTATGGTTAACTGCCCTTAGAGCTAATACCTGCACAGCAACCCTATCCAAAGGGGCAGCGCCTGCCTGCTCACTGCACACTCTAAGGAGGCCAGGTCTGTGAAGCTACAACCAGAACTCAGGCTCCATCATTTTACTTTAGTTTCTCCTTTACAATACAATAAGGCATCCCATTGTTATTTCTAAGATGATGTATTTAGAAGGATTCATTACCTATTAACCTGGTTAATAAATGAGGAATTGCACAATGTTTGTTACAAAAAAGAAAACCCATTATGTCTGAGAACACAAATAAACATAAGGTGATAATGATACAGCCAAACAACGAGCAACTATGAAGCCATTTCAAAGCAGAGGCAACATCCTATGTACTGCAATGAAGCAATCATAATATTGTTAATTTTTAAAATGCAGATTTGGGTATACGGTATGGTCCCATTAGTGTATTTTCAGAAAAAAAGAATTCATTGCATAAAAACTTACTCGAACGATTTTTTAATGGTTAAACTGTACAGATGGAAGGGTGATTGCTACTCTACATTGACTATGCTTTGGTACAATTTTGAGTTTTACTATTTGCATGTGTAATTTTTATCATTAAAACTCTACTTAAATGAACTTAATAGAAGAGAAAAACACACAATGAAGGAGGTTAAATAGGGTCAGAAAGCAACACTGTTGGTCCAAACCCCAAGGATGCCTGGTTTACAAGAGAGGACAAGTCTCCCCACTCTGCACCTCCTTAAAGATGAGGGGGATATCAGTCCCTGCCCAGCAGCGTTGTGCTGAGAACAAAGTGAGTTTCCAGAGCAGTGCCTGGAAACCTGCCAGGCACAGAGCAACTACCCAGTAAGTGTCAGCCTTTGTTAGGATCTGTGATGGCCAATTGTCAACTAGACTGAGCCGTGGGGTACCCAGATATTTGGCCGAACATTATTCTGGGTTGTTTCTGTGAGGGTGTTTTTGGATAAGATTAAGATTTAAATCCTAGACTGAGTAGAGCAGACTCCCCCTCCGTGATGTGGACGGGCCTCATCTAATCCATAGCAAGGTCTGAATAGAACAAAAAGGCTGACTCTCCCTAGGGTAAGACAGAATTCCTCCTGCCTGACTGCCCTCCAGCTGACATCAGCTTTTTCCTACCTTTGGACTCAAACTGAAACACTGGCTCTTTCTAGGCTGTTAGTGTTCATTGCTCAGTCATATCTGACTTTTTGTGACCCCACAGACTGTAGCCCACCAGGCTCCTTTGTCCATGGAATTCTCCAGGCAAGAATACTGGAGTGATTGCCATTCCCTTCTCCAGAGGATCTCCCTAACCCAGGGATCGAACCCGGGTCTCCTGCATTGCAGGCAGATTCTTTACGTCTGAGCCACTGAGCCTGCTAATCTCTGGACTGGAATTACACCACTGCCTCTCCTGGGTCTCCAGCTTGCCAACTATATATCTTGGGACATGTCAGCTTCCATAATTGCATAAGGCAATTCCTTAGAATATGATATATAAACATATATAATATAATAAAAATATCCTGTTGGTTCTGTTCCTCAGAAAAGTCCTAACACAAGAGCTATGAAACTTGATTTGTTCCAAGTCCAATTACAGCTATAAAGTTCCTGTTCATGATAGTTTCTGCTTGATTTGCTCAAGTTTGTCTAAGGTCAAGATCAGAGGTCAGAGAAGAAAGTCAAGGTTTTCTGGGCATGAGTCCCAGAATCACCAGTGAATTGTGTGGCTGGGAGAACATTCAAACCCACCTGCAAGTCACACCCAGCACTCTCTCTTGCTGAATCCCTTTCAAGTCCCTACAGCAAACCTCAGCAGAGGGGCACAAAAGGATGCTGAGGACAGAGGCGCATGTCTGGCCCTTCCAGTGCCCCTAAAGAGCAGCTTGAACACAGTGTGTGTGAAGCGACAACTGCTCTGATACTTGCAAAACAAAACAAAGTAAACCCATTATGAAAAACCAGTACCTAAAGGAACACCCTTAGGAATGCTATTTGCGGCTAGGGGACTCAATGTACTGAAGCCCTTGCAAAGCACCCCTGATCAAATCTTTAATAACATTACTCTTTATTTTTTATTTTATTTTTTAATTTGGCCATGTCACACGGCATGTGGGATCTTCATTACACCACAGCTAGAAGACTAGAGTCTTAACCACTGGAATGCCAGGGAAGTCCCTTTATTTTTTTATTTTAATTTATTATTTGCCAGCTTCCTAAAACAGTTTGAAACAGGCAAAGACTAACACCAATACATCAGATACATTAAAACTTGTCTCAAATTCAGAACAAAAATAAATTATGAAAATAAGAATATATCAGGCATCTGTAACTATAGCCTGTCAATCATATGTCAGGACTCTTACTAATAATTTTAACTAAATTTTACAGTACATGTCAAAACCCTGTCTAATAAATATTCTACCCACTCACCTAAGGATGAGGAGTGGAGGAGAAGCAAGGTCAGCATGTTTAAAAGACAAAAGTGAGTGTTTTTGTATTTTGCTGAAGATTAAGTGTTAGCTCTAAAACCAGCATAACAGGGCCCTCCTCTTGCACTGTACTTGCAAAAACAAACCAACTGCTAAACCGGGGCCATTCAACTGAGAGAAGCAAAGATCATTTCTAAGTTATGAATTCAGCAAAGGATGTGCAGTTCCCTAGATTCTAATTCACATTTTCTCACTCTGTAAAAGAAAGGGGTGTTTCATCGTCCATTTTTCCTGTTTCATTTAGCTAAGTAGGCATCATTAACATTATACATTTTCAATGGAAAACACAATAAAATTTTTATACTAGACAGGAATTGATAAGCAAGACTTTACAGTTAACTCATAAAAGATGTCCATAATATTTTATTTGAGCATGTTTTCAGAGGATAAGTCACTAAGTCTGATGGCTTAAATTGGTGACAGAAAAGGAACAAATCTGAAACGGTGGCCTTGCAATGACAAGGACACCCAGACAGGACAGTTCCCATGAGCATGGTGGGAGCAATCCTGGCTGGCTCACAGCGAGTCACTTCCACCTCTGCCCACCTCCAGGGCTCTGAGGGGGAAACCAGACCTCACCTGTGGACACCACCAAAAAGCTGGCCTCAGATAGATGCTAGCTGAACAGAATTACTGACCAAGCCTGAAGATATTTTAAATACACACACCACAGCATCTCTATAATCTCCTATCCAGAGTTCTCACATGTCTTGAAACCTACAAGGAATAAGAAGAGCTCACGCTTCCGAGAAACTCACTGGTGTGTGGTCCCAGACAGACCATGAGTAACAGCATATAGACAGGATAGAAACTAGCTGCACCAACTGTCGGACTCTGATCAGCTTAGAGGAAGTGAGTAGAAATGTTAGCCCCACAACATGAGACAAGCCAGAGCAGAACTGATTAGCAAGCTTACCATCACCGGGGTGTGGACGGGAGGGACAGGACCAAGCACATTTAATACTGAGGGAAAAAAGAGAAAACTGAGGGTAGAAAAAGAGGAAAGGATGGGGGGAGACACTGTCTGACTGTGTTCCTCACCTTCTGAAAAATCCCTTGCTGACCCAAGCGAGGCTTTAAGAAACCAGGATAAGACATAGGATCAGGAAAGTCACAGAGGAGGAGAGGTCAGAGAGGACCTTGGAGACCTTGCTCAGCCGCTTCAGAGAATTTTGGAGGGCAAGGTGGTGGGAGTCCTGAAGCCTGGTCCCAATTCAGATACTCTGCTCACAGCCTCGCGGGGGTCACCACCTCTCCTGAGCCTGGATGAGGGACTAAGAGGGGGGTGAGAGGCTTCCAAGGTCCCTCCACTCTGCATGTCAGCAAGTCAATACTGCAGTTTCCCATCCCAGGTCCAAGGACAACCTGCCAAGCTGAACAGAACAGGAGAGAAATGACTTCTCCTGCGGCCTTTCGCCTCTCTGGCCACAATCTTCACAAAGAAAAGCACAGTGGACATGCCGGGCAAACACACTCACCACATGAGCTTGTCCGAATGAGCCTGCCTGGGCAGAGTCCTGGCAGAGGCTGGGCCCTCACGGGCTGCCCGAACTGAAACACCAAGGCCATGTGCAGAAAGAGACTCCAGCGGCAGCTCAGAGCGAAGAGTGATCCTCCATTAGCACCCAGCCTGGGCAGCACCTCGGCCCAGCCACCTTCTGCACCTACTCAGCATTTCTCTGAGTTTGCTTGTTGGGGCAAATCCTAAGACTGTGCACTGCCCTGGAAGCACAATGGGTTACGTAACCCCAGGCAGCCTGGGCACCCTATCGGCTCATCTCGTTAAACCACCCCAAACCGAAAAATGACGCACCCCAAAATGTGATATCCCTGGGGAGGAGGAGGGAGAGGGGGAGCGGGGCTTTGTGCTGGGCAATTTTGCTTTGCCTAAAAATTAGAGAGGAACAAAAAGCCTGTTGTTCATCTCAGCTCTCCCTGGGAACCGGGGGTGGCATGGATTTATCTGAGGCTGGATGCCAAGCGGTCTCCCAGGACTAAGCTTGGCAAAGCCTTTGGAGTCCACATACATGTTCTTGGGGATACTCAAGAGGGTTTTCTGGTTTGTGTCTTCCTCCCAAAGACCAACATATAAAGCTTTAACCTGAGCATGTTCTGCACTGTCTGGCTGCCTTAAGCACGTAACAGTGGCTGAGTTTACATACACTCTTGTTTACCAAGCCACTGCCAAATGTGACAGCACTGAGCTGTTTCTCAGCTGTCCCATGGCGCCTGCTACGGATGTTCCAGCAAAGAACCGCCAGCTACCACGCCCATAGGGCTTGACGTTTCAGCACTGCCATTCTGCCATTACTCTGCCCTCGTTTGTCACGTTCGAAGTGAAACCACTTTAGCAAGTGAAATGCTTCCTGGATTTCACTGGCAAAATGCCACTAGAATCCCAGTGGTGAGCTTATGTGTTCAGACAAATGAAAATGCAGTTGGGACACTGCCTCCTCTGGGAAGCCCTCCTGGTCTCCCCCATCCTTTCCCCTTCAAGGGTCAGCCAGGCACCCTCCTTGGTGTTCTTCCTTGTGCCTGTGCTTATCATTGGTCTAACCATGCTGCATAGCCTATTTCTACTCGCTTATCTGTCTCCCCACCTGGACTGTATTCCTGGCGGAGGTGGGGCAGGGAACATGTATCTTAGGGTCACGATCTACATCAAGCCCCACCCCTTAGAGCTCAGGGATCTTAGGCAGGATGCTGAGCCTTTCCTGATTTAGTCAACATTCCCCACTTCATGGGAATGCAGTAATAATTAATTGACACGTTTCGTTCACTCAGCAAATAGTTACTGAGTAACGGGCACATGCAGGTGCTCTTGCAGTCAGTCACGAGACTCAAGGATGCACAAAATCCACGCCCCTGCCTTTGTGACTGCCCTAGCAGTAGTTTCTATTTAACCGCAAGTTTGGTCAACAAAAGGCAACCACGGTAGTGCATGACTAAATCTGGGGGAAAAGCTAAAGCAGGTAAGGGAGATGGGGAAAGGGGTAGACCATTCTCTCTGCAGGGGACTCACTAAAGGCCTCCAAGGAAAGGCCGTTTGGAGAAAGTACAGTAGGAATCAGGAGGCCACCTGCGGTTAAGGCCACCCAGGAGCTGGGCAGCAGCAAGAACAAAGGCCCTGAGGTGGGATGTTCTGGGTCTGTCCAAAAATTAGTGAGGAGGCCAGTGTATCTGGAGTGGAGTGAGCTGAAGAGGAGATGGGTCAAAGGGGCACAGGAAACCCTGTCACTTAAGCCATGGACAGAAGGGAGCCTAGGGGAGGTGTGGAGCAGAAGAGTTAAGCCTCCAATTTTGTATTTAGAAAGTCACTCCTTTGGATAGGTAGAGACTGGACTGCACAGAGGCAAGCAAGGAAGCAGGAGGCCCAGTCAGGAGGCCACTGCAACAATCTGAGCGTGAGATGAAGGTGGCTTTGACCAGTTACTGTTGGGGCTGGCGAGAACCAGTCAAACTCTGGACACACTGTGAACCATGAGTCACTAGATTTCCTAGCGAACCAGGATAGGAAAGAGATACAGAGGTCACGAGTGCCTCCAAGGCTTCTGGCCTGAGCAGCTGAAAGGGCAAAAGGACCATTTAGAAAGACTGCAAAGAAAGCAGGTGGAGGAGGAAACCAGGAGTTCACTAAAGGTCAGGGTAGTCAAAGAAGCCCATCAGGCATCCACGTCAAATGCTGTGCTGTGGCGTCAGACCCTCACATCTGGCCTTCAGGGAGAAAGTCCAGCATGAGGGCAGGCACTGGTAGCAGTCAGCGCAGAGGCAAGTTCCAACTCCTGGAGCCTGGGGGAGACCACTTAGGGAGTCGCAGACCCAGGAGAAAGAAGAGCTGAGCCCCGGGGCCTCCCAGTTCCTAGAGAGGAGCAGCCAGCCAGGTCAGGACCCAAAGCCAAGGGAGGACCACATTTTCAGGAGAAGGGGGTGGCCGGCAGTGTCAACTCCTGCCAAGAAGGCTGAGGATGGACTGCTGAACTGCACGAGGCCATCAGTACTGGGGGTACGGTGGGGTCCAAGCCTGTGTGTAGTGGACACACGAGAGAACAGAAGAAAAACCAGAGTCAGCAAACCAAAGAGCAGAGACAGGGATGCTGGCTGTGGGGAAAAGAGCAAACAAGGATTCCTTTTAAGAAGGAGGATGTGGTTATCTGTTTTTGTGCTAATAGCAGAGGCACAGGAGCAAGGAGAAACGGATGGTATGGTAGAGATAGGACAGGTGCTGGACGCATGTCCTTTGGGGGCCAGGCAAGTAGCAGGAGGATTCAGCACACAAGTGGAGGAAGGGCTCAGCACCTAGGGGTTCGGCTGGGAT